>VZSJ01000860.1:1608814-1678131 GCA_013398405.1 Pheucticus melanocephalus | reverse complement strand
CAGCTACCTGCAAACCAGCAAAATCTTTCTTATTCTAATTGAAGTACGTTGTCCTTTCCTAATCCAGTTCCCTTTTTTATCTCATGGTTTTGGATTTTAATTTTGGGAATAAATAACCGGCATAGAATACAAGCAATATTTCTCCAATATTCAGTCCTCTTGCATCCTGTCATTCAGTGTTGACCCTGATTAACTTGTGACATTTTAAAGAATCACTGCATAATCTGGTGTATTTGCAATATCAAACAATAAAACTAGCAGAAGGGTTCAGGGCAGAGGATGCTTAAAAACTTCTCCTGAAACCAATAAACATAATTTGTGGCCTGAAAGGGAATTTTGAATGAATGAAAGAAGATCAGTGAAAGGTTTGGTGCACTGATGACTGGAAGGACCTTAACATGAAGAGAAGTTTGGCAGTGACTGGATGAAAATGTTAAACGTGAGCAGGCTGGGATACTGATAAATCTTTGAAAGAAGGGACAACACCGGAGGCACTCAGAAAGGAAAGCTGTATGCTATCTATCAATGAACCTGAAGCTGAGAAGTCTATTTATTGAAAATATTTTAGGGGCAGAATTTACTTCTACTTTTTTACGTATTGCAATCACAGAATATGGCAAGATTCAGACACGGGGCAGATTGGTGACAGTAGGAGCCTGCCTGTGAGTCCCAGAATGGAAAAACTAACAGGAAAAACCTGGCTTAAGGCTTGTAAGGATGTTTCATACTGCTTGGGATGGCAGCCTAGGCAAGGAACATAATGACCTTGTTTAATGCATCTATCTCTCAAGCAGAATTTTTTTCTTAGGGCTAGGTGTGGCCAGAATTGTTGCACTAAGGGCACTGGAGCTTCCTTCTCCTAAAATGCGAACCCTGTATTTGTAGTTTGCATGGTGGGTAGGTTTTTGCAATGTTTTCACTGGGGCAAACTGCCTCATCTTGTTCTTATAGAAACACAATTTTATCTCCCTCTTTCTGTCTCAAGACTTGCTTGATGCTTGTAGACTCTGGAGAGCAGGGTCTGCACTTAGAAAGATTTGAAATAAAGATATTAATACTTGCAAAAACTCCAGTGTAAATACAGTTTGCATGATTATTTCCAAGAGCATAATTTTACTCAATTTAAAAATTAATTGACTGATAATAAAGGGGTCTTGGAGGAAGATAAGGTCATCAAACTTACTAGATATTACTTTCAATTAAGAAAATGGCAATTGCTTTTGCTACCTCTGCTCCTTTTGCTTTATCATCTTTGTACTGAAAGGGTTTTATCTGAGTAACAGTTGCTTGGTTTGGGTTCATTTATTAGGGGGATGTTAGTGTAAAATAGCCTTCTCAAAAGTGCAGTTGTAATCTAAGGAAGATAAAAGAAAGAAGTGAACCAAGGTTAAATCTAGTAAGCTTGCAGATCTAAGCCTCAAAAATTTAATATTAATTTTAAATAAAGTTAGAATAGGCTAACATAGAGAAGACAATAGTGGCCTTTTCTTCAATTAGCAATACAATGCATTTTTGTTGGTTTTGTCTCATCGGACATTGAAGCAGCCTGTGCTACTTTTAATGGATTATTATATTTTAAAGTTTGGTGGTGAAGAAAAAAAGAAATCTTGCACGGTTAAGGATGATGCAACATGAAAGTATAACAGAACTTTGTCCTTAATTCTACAATGAAATATGTAAGCTTCAATATTTTCACTGCAGGAGTCACAACAACAGTTATGAGATTTTTTTTCTTTAATGAAATCTTTTCCCAATAAATTCAGTCACTAACCTATCTTAGCTCAAATATTTGCCATGTAGCATGTTATACTGACTGTAAATTTGCTTTTCCTTCTATCTGAGGGAGATGCAAAATGTGTTAGAAATTTAGATAAGTTCATTTTAATTTCACCTGCAGAGAAATCATCTGGGTATTCTCTACTGACACAGACTAGTGATAATTGGGCTTCTGATGTCTCCTCTAGGCCTGCTGTCCTGCTCAGCTGTGTTCAGCATATATTAAAGTGCACAGAAGCTTGTGCAGTCTGATAGCAGCCAGTAGACTCCTGCAGTTTGATATGACTTTCTCTGTTTCTGCTGTGGACATCACAGTCATGAAGCAGAAATAATGGATGTCCAGAGGAAAATAGACTAATACACCATACATGTAATTTTTCCTTTTCTGGCCTGCATTTTGATGGAATTTCTGGTGAAAATATAACCTATGAATGAAATCCTTGCCAGGGGTTTTGCAAACACAGCAACAATATATAAGATAAAATAGTACCGTGGAGATCAGTCTAGTCTCCTTATCTGACTCAAACATTGTTGTTCCTTACTAATGAAAATATAGAGTGGATTTCTGCAGAGTGAGCAGGTGGAACTCAGTCCTCTACACTGCATGGCTTTGTTAGTACAACAGTAGCAAAAGTCAACCCTACATTGCAAGTTAGGCCAGCATGTTTGTCTAAATTAACTCATACTCTAGTAATGTATATTACTCATCACACTTAATAAGGAGAGTACTCTTTACTGGTCTTTCAGTAGAATGATCTAAAAAAAAATATATCTGGAGGCTTCCTTTGGGTGGTTACAGTGCATGGCAGCAAGGTCAACCCTAGCTTCCTCAACTGTTAGAGAAAACAAAATTCAGCATCTCACAGTGTTCCTGAGTCTATTATTACATGGGAGCATAGAAAGTAGTAAAGGGCTCCACATCACATTTTATTTCCCTTGGAAAGCCACATAATGCTCCCATATAGCTGGGGCTCAGTAGTTTATTGTGGGTAATTGCAATTATTTTCCTCTTTTGTTATTTTTTATTTTTTAATCTGTTAAACTTCTGCAATTGAATGTTAAGTAGGGATATGCATGGCCCAAAACTGGTCTTAGCTCCTTAAAGAAAGAGATCAGTAGCTATCTATGAGTAAAACCAGATTACATTACCAAAAAAAAGGAGAAGATGCCTGTGTGGTTTCAGAGGTAACCTTGTTGCCAGCAGTAAGAAGGAAGGTCAATTGAAGACATCCTTACTTAAGAGAAGCTTGGGATCCCTATAGCTATATTTTACTTTTCCTGCAAAATTCTGGTGTTAACACCAAGAGCTGCTGGTGTACTTGCTTCTTGGGCCATGACTCCTCAGCTCTGAGATGAGGATAACAGTGCAGGGTCCTGCTGAGTGATGTCTGAGTGTTGAAAGCAGCCTCTCCCATTCCAAAGGCCTTGGAACCTTACAGCAGAGCAGAAACCAGCAGGCACCACCCTTTCCTGTGCCTCCTGTGTACAGACATCAGTAGGAAGCTGTGCTGTTATAAATAAGTAATATCTTTTCTCCTTGAAATTGGTGTTCAAAGCACTATAAAGATCTGTCAAGGCTGTGTAGGACAGCAGCATGTCTGTCTTCTGCTGAGCACTAAAATGTCCTTTTAACAAAATGCCAGGGTTTAGTCTTCTGACAGTAACTTTAACATTTATTTGTTTGGTTTTTTTTTTATTTGTTTATTGCATTCTGATTTCTTTGAGGGTTGTGCCATTGCCAGAAGTAGAACAAATTTGTGGGCTGGCCCTGAGTTCCTGCTGGCCAGAAAGCTATACCTGGCTAGCTTGCTGATGGGGTGCAATTTATCTTTTTCAGTTTAGCTTCTTTATTTTCTGGCTTGAAATTCCTCTGTGTGGATGTTTTCTTTGTCTGCTTGCCAAATCTGTGGCTAGTTACAATTACACATTTACTGACAAATTAATATTTTCACTTGGTGTCAACCTTACATGTATTTTCTCCATATATGCAAGACTTTATTTGCAGTACATGTGTATTTCTAATCTGTTTACCTTTGGTATACAGCCCCTCTCTTACAGAGATATGTAGAGAATGGAAAGCTAAAATAAATTATCTTATACAAGTACATTTTAATATGCATAACAAACAGTAGAGTTAATCCCTCATAAGTATTTTCTATTTAATAAAAATGACAACCCTCTCTCTCTCATCCTCCCCTTTCTGCCTGATCTTGATTATTCTTTTTTCAAAGAGGTCAAATCTCTCACGAATGCAAAGAAAAGAACATTAGAGCAAGGTAGTCTTGGATTGTTCTTTATAATTATTTTTCTTCCTACTTTTCTTATTTTTATTATCTTCTGACTTCCAGCAGTTTCTTTTGCAGGCCCTGGGTGGGAAGTTACATTAAGGATACTATTTTTTCATCTTCTTCAATATATAATTGCTTGATACACTGTGAAATAAGCCCCTGAAGCTTCTATGTTTAACTTGTCTTTCTTATGCTGCTTCAGTAATAATAAAAAAAAAAATAATATGGAAAAGAGACCCTGGATTTCAGTAGGTGGATCTGTCATATTATTTCTGTAGTTTGCTGCAGGAGAGTCCAGAGATGCACAGAGGTGTTGCTCTTTAATGACTATTCAGGACAGCTGTTTACTTGTTTTTTTGGCTGGGGTGATATTTTTGTCCTCTTCCATCTTTGCTCCTAAATGCTGAGAGCTCTAAACATCCACTTCACAGCACCTTGAAAAGGAAGGTGGAGTATGGTGACACAAAACTTCACAGTAATGTAACACATGACCACATCAGTCTCTCTCTAGGTTTTCCTGCTGACTTAACCAAAGATTTAGGAATTAGAAGTTGTCTATTACTGAAGAAAGCCTTAGTATGGGAGTTCTATAAAAATGGTACTCAAACTTCCATTTTTTATTCTTTAATGCAATATTATTTTTTCTGTCACATATCTGCTTTTAAGACTCTAAGTAGCCAGAGTGACACCTAAGTGCCACAGAAGAATCTGAGAAAGCCTGTTATGTGTGAAACTTTAAAAGCCAATCCTTTTTGATGATTTAGCCTGTTTATTCTGTAGGGGAACTCATTCTGCATTGTCTGCAGCAGGCTTGTGCAAGCACCTGTAAAGTTAAAGAGCGATTGTGTGTCACTCCATGAATATTGTTTGAATTTATAATTGCTTGTTGATTTTACCTGAGGGATACATAAATCCATGATGAGCTGATGTTTCCCTGGTTCTGGATGGAGCACAGCATGGGGACAGAGCTTCTCCTTCAGAAGTTAGCCTTGGAAGAGGTCTCCTCTGTCTAGGCCCAGCACGGGCTCTCCCCTGCCACCTTAACAGCTCCATAAAGAGGAATCAGTATCAGTAGTGGATTAAACAACTGTGTCATGGGAAAGTGAGGAGAATTGACATTACCACAGTCATTTCCAAATTTAGAAGTAATTATTTAGAACTGATATGAGATATTAAGACGAAGCACAATATTTTATGAAGATAATTTACATGAAAAAAATGATGTATTTAGTAAGCTTGCTGTTCCCTCTACCTCTGAAAATATTTTTAGAAATAGCTGAAGACACAGCTAATGAAATAGGATTCATGAAAAAAGTCAGTATCATTATTTTTTTTTTTTATATTATAGTAACATGATTTTCCCTGAAACTAGCTTTCTCTTGAACTGGGCATTTTTTAGGTATGCCATAAAATGTCCTCTTTCCTGATTTTTACCCATGTGACCACCTAAACTCTGCCACTCTTCTGATTGTATTCACTGATAAATGATTGAAATTTCACTGTGATTTATTTATTTTGGTCAATCATTTGAATTACAATTGATGTAAAGCCTATCCCCCCAGACCCAGACAATGGACACCATTCAAGCCACACTGCAGGAGACAATGCCTCAGTCCAGGACAGTGTGAGCAGGCTGGAGAGCAGCAGATAGAAGCCCTACAGCAGGACAGCTTCAATTAAGGAATGATGGCCAGATGTCACAGGTGTGCCAGATATTCTAGTCACTAAGTCTGACTGGACTCTCTGATGTGTTTTTTTAAGCAGAATTCTCTTTAGAGGGGAAAATGACGTTATCACATTTTTCAAGGGGAAGAAGCTGGAACAGGGAAAATGAAATACATGCCTGTGATTACCCAACAGAGAAAAGACTGGAATCTAGTTTTCCTGACCATGATCTTTCTTACATGCTGCACATACCCTGGGCCTTAGTTTTTATTAGAACAATATGTCTTTTCTTCATTACACCAGTATTTTCCAGATGATTACATACTTCACTGATATTCAGTTTTCAGACCTTCATAGCCTCCTGAAAATAAAACAAATTTCTTCTGGAAGAGAAAATGACCAATATCTGACAGAAATGCCCTTACATAATACCCCTTTTCTTTAAACACACTTGTTTCAACTGAAAGACTTTAAGTACATAAAAGAATGTATTTTTTTTCTCTCCATCTTTGATGTACACAGGAATAACCAAATCAGTTTTACTCAGATTCATTGTCATGAAGCATACTGGTGGGTGACAACTGAATGAGAGATTTTACTGCTTGGATTTTTAAAAACCTTCATCGGATTTTGTTTTTCCTTATTGCCAGTTCATCTGCAATAGATTAATAGGTCTAAGTATGATTTTAGAGGTGCCACTGGGAAGGACTTGATTTTCTAAAGTAAATGTATAATAAATACAGCTTCCAAGATGAATTAATAAAAAGTTAAGAAAAATACAGGGAGGAAAATATGATTAATTATATACATAATATTTTTCCCCTGTTTTTCTAATATTGTTTCTGAGTGAATATTCAATAATTACTTCACTGAAAAACACTTTCTGTGCTATTTAATTAATGTGCAGTTAATTACTAATTAAGTAATTAACAATGAAATGGCTATAAAATAAAAGAGTATTTCTATTTCATTGCTTGTTTTTGCATTTCCTGCAAGAGGAAATATCACAGATATCCCATTGTAAACTTTAAAATATTTAAAATTTCTTCTGGAAATTATTACATAGAATCAGTGTTGCAGAGATATCTAAACAACTGATTCCACACTCAGATCTCTCTCCTTTTTCATGTTATTTCTTTTCACACAGAGATAAGTAAAAATATGGAAGCTGGTTCTTAAGTTAGCATTTCTTAAAGTTATTCTTTATATAAAGACTTTTTACTACAGAAAACCTCCAACCTGTTAATGCAACTATTCTATTCATAAACACTCTACAGAGAGGTAATTAATCTCCTAAATTGAGTTGTCTTCAGATCTCTGGTGCTGTAACATCAAGCAGATGTGCCATTGATGGTAGAATGTGGGAAAAGAGCCTTGGGATTCAGCTTACATTTCCTCCAACACACCCTCTTAGGAAAAAAGCAAAACGAGTGAGGCCAAGCCCCTTAGTAATAAAATCAATGATGAGATGAGTGTTAAAAATGATGAGGTGAAGGATGGCATCTTCTTCCTTTGGCAGTGACTAACTTTTCTAAATACTGAGCTACTGCTAAGACAGGCATAAAAAAAAAAAGTGAAAGAATATGCTTATCATGTTTATTCAGCTCTTTCTGAAAAGCTGAAATAAATTTCTAATACTTTTTTTGCTTATACATTTACTTCCCTACTTCAGGATTGTTTTAATGTCATCCCGTTATTTTAATTTGATAATGAGTAAGTCTCCTGACAAAAGGCTAGAAATTAAGGTTAACAAGTAACAAATTAGTATAAAATCAAAATGTCACAATGTCTCTGTGGAATGCAGCTTCAGACATTGGTTATTCAGGATCAATTTTTCATTATATTCTGTAAATGATTTTAAGCCTTTCTTCATCTAGGGTGAATTGTTCTTTATCAGTTGCCAGAAGATGGAGCTCTTTTAATAAACCATAATGCTGCTATTTGGAAAAAATGTGAAAAAAATTGTATAGAAAAGCTTTAGAAAAACATTTAGAATTATTTCCATTTTTTACTAACTACGGCTTATTTAAATATATTTTAAAGCAGGTAAAATTGTATTCTGCTGCAAATCTGAAAAGCAGCTTAATATATTAATTATCTTTTCAGATTTTCCTAATTTTTAACCTTACACTTTAAAATCTCTTTTTCTTCCATCTTCTGAATTTTCCAAACATTTCCAAATAGATCAGAAGTTGCTCTTTAGTTAAGACATATGGACTTGCAAGGGTGCAACGTAAGTGAAAAATTGACTCCAAATTCTTTCCTGCGTTCCTGGTTTCAGTGGTGTAAGGCTGGAGGGGAAGGCTGTGTAGCAGGGCTCTGCAGAGCTTCATGGCTGTCACACCAAACATCTTTCACTGACACCTCTGACAACTGCTAAGCAGGTGGGCTTCACTTCTGCTGACAATGAGCCACCTCACACAGGTGACAGTGGAAAGCCATATAAATGTGCCTGTGAAGGTATCTGTGCATCTCTCCTGCTGCATTGGCCATGGAGGGAAGACAGATAATGAGGTTAGACTAGACTGCTAACTTTGGGACAGGTAATGTCAGCCAGAATGAATCCAGAAATCTTATTAACAGAATTTGTGAAGAAAAGATAGAATCTCTATTCACAGCATTGATTCAGACTTGTTTAATATAAGCTGTGATTCACACTTCTTTAGTATAAGATGCAACCACAACAGAGCACAAACATAAAGTTCAATTTGAAGGGAGGCAGCTATGCAGCTTGGAAAGAATAGTGAAAAAAAAATTGTTATTTTATATCGAATTCCATATCTTAGCTTTTCATTTAAAACTGAAATAACTTTTTCCTAAGTGTCAAGCCTGGATGGAGGAATCATAAAATACAGATTATGTTACTTTAGATAATTCTTCCTACTGTTTTTGAAGGTTAATGGATAATATAGTGAAGAATTTTCACATTGATGCAGCACTTGAAATGTAGACCTCCAAATGTTGCTTGGTATGACAAGATGGCCTTTTTCATCCATTTTAAGAAAACTCCTTTTGCCTATACAAAAATAAATAAGTTTGTGTGATCTGTCTGTCAGTAGCTCTCACTGACTTTGTCAATCAGCCTGGATTACACTGAAAGTCACTTTAGGTCTGAATTGCAAAGATGATAACTGTGTGTTTGTATGAGTGTATGTATTTTCACCACTCTTCTGGTGCAGTGAAATATTTGCTTCCAAAGGAGATTAATGCTATAATAAATGCTTTTTCATTCCAGCCTGGTGTCAGTTAAAATGCAACAAGTCTGCTCTGTGGGTTATTCAGTTTGCAAAGCCTTTGCAATAGTACACAATAGCAGTTTTGTCCTACAACATCTTTGCTTTGTACTACACTTTGGATTCTCCCAAAACGTTGCACAGCTGTACTGTACATTGGAGGTAAAGGCTGGAGATTCACTTGACACCTTTGCTTTCTCTCAAGCCATTGAACACAGAAAAATACCTGCTAACATTAAGAACTGGGAACATTCAGAGAAGAAGTTACAGCATTGAATGCAGAGCTTAACTACTGTCACTCTGTATTGATTTTTTAGGAGTTTATGCTCTGCAATTCAAGCCAAAAGTTCTGATAACCTCCTGAAATCCACTTTCCAAGTGCATTCCCTGTCATACACCCTAAGCCTGTAGGGTGGGTATGGGTTTCAGCTTTGCTCTGATTAATACTGTTTTCTGGGATTGTGAAAGTCCACACTTGCATTCCAAGTTCTGAAATTAATTTAGAAAAATGTCCAAAAGGACAGAATTTTTATTTCCATTTTTTTAGGAATTTGTTTTTGTAGTCACCTTCCAAGATATCCATTATCTTTGGATCTTTCTGTAGGTTGCTCTGATGAGCAATGGAGGGATCACCAGTACCACAAAGGAGAATGCTTACTTGACAGTAAATGGCCCTAATGGACACATGCCAGGGGAGTCAGCAAGAATGCATGGTGACATCCATAAATGATGGTGCATAATGATGACAGAGAGAGTGCATATATTATTATTTGAGGCTTTTATTACTTATGGCTTTCATATTTGTGCTGACACGTCCTCTTCAGTGTCTGAAACAATATTATATCAAACTCACACAGTGTAGCACCTTACTTCCTTTTGCCCAAACTAGAAATATCTTGCTAAATGATTAACAGGTGGAGGGTTTTTTGGCATGGTTTGCAGTATTGAGCTTTGCTGTAGCACTCTTCTCACACATCTCTCCCATTTCATGAACATTGTAATTACCTCTCATAAAAATAAAATCCACCCTTGCATTCAATGTAAGTATACTAGATTTCACTATTCTTTTCCTTAATTTCCTTTACTCATTTGAAGAAGTGATAATGCAATTGAAGGCTACTCAAATCCCGAGGGAAATTAAAAGCAGCTTTTGGTACTGAACTTATAAATGGTACTTTTGGATTGAAACATGCTTTTCCATCAATTAAATCTGGTTTTAAAACTAGCTCGTCTTCCTTAGTGATTATGTAAAAGACCATATGTAAGATAGATAAGCAAATTAAGAAGCAAGGCCAAGAGAAGAATAGAGAAACAATACATTGCATTTCTAAGGTTGTCTTTAGATATGCCACTTGTGACCATAGTGGTAAAAGTGTGTCATCAGTCAAATGTGCTCAGAACTCTGAAAAGGAGCAACTCTTTTAAGAATACTTTTCTTCTGATATAGATATTTACAAAGCAGGAATTATGTCCCTTTTGCTCATGTAATTATTTCCATTCTCAAGCAAAGTTCTATGCTCAACTAAAGTAGTTAAAGCAAAGCTGCAGGTTAATCAGGACTACTGGTTTTTTTACAGTGTTGTCCAGGGTGACTTAAAATTTTCAGTGAAATTTTTCAGGAGGAAAGTGTTTCAGTTGATAGTAATCTGTAACACTTTGCTGAAACTACAACCAAAATCAAAGTGGATGTATTTTTTCAGGTACAGAAGAAATATTTATTCTTGTATTAAGCAAGGATATTGGTTAGAATGTGGAATATTCATATCTCTCAAATATTTAGATCTGACACTATGGAAGACAATTCTATTTTGGCAGACCTCCTTTTACTCTTTTGGAGGAAGGCTTTGAACTAAGGAAACTAGTGGAATAGCTATCTCCACAAAACCTAGTGGCAAACCAAGTCCCTAAGTTGATAGGTATATAAGTGATATACTAATATTTCTGTTAATAAGATGACTAATTTTTCTGTTTAGTACATTTTGGACAATAATAGAATCAATGTAGGAGGATAACGACCCTTTGGAGAAGACATTGTACATCAAGTCATTACTTGTAGATCCTTTTATGATAGTTCAAGACATTTTTGATGTATGTATTTTCTTGTGACTTGTAGAAGAGATATCCTCTGTGTTGCTTTATAATTTGTAGTAGCCTATAAAAGGCAAGAACTAGGCTGCCATAAGCCTAGAAGAGTAACCTAAAAAAGGCTCTAAAGGTCTGGGAGTTAGCTTACATTTTTATTACAAGATGGTAACACCATTACATGTTCACTCCAGGCTGTTTCACATTTCATTTAATTACACTCACAATTTGATATCCTCTAATTTTGTACCTTAAACATGCAATAAATTTATTTAATAATAAAAAAAAATCCCCAAAGATATGAGGAGTCAGAAGCAGATTGATTTTTGAATCTTATTTGTCACTATGAGCAGAGATTAGAGCTCAAAGAAAAGTGACTCATGATGTCTGTGCTCTTTGCAGCATGACTGACAGTTTGCAAGTAAAGATGCCTGTTTGTCTGAGAAGTTAGCAGGAAAAGGCCATTTTATTCAGCCAGACTAGGGTATTTTGGAAAATGTTGTGTCCATTTTTCCAGTCTTGGTGGGCACTAATACAGTCTGTACACCCAAACCAACACTTTCCCAATATGAGCAGTTTGCATTTATGTCTGTCCTGACCGCACCTTTTTCCTTAACTTTGGCCTTGGTATAGAGCCTACTTGGAACAATGTAAAAACCTTCGACTTTGGTGGAATTTGGATCTGATAGAAAGGTGCATTGCTAGGTATTTTTGCAACAAAATGCCTTTTTGACTCCTTAGTAGCAGATCTACAGATGGATGTTGACACTTCTCGTTCAATCTTCTGTTTTCAAATAACTTCTCTCTGAGTTGCCCAATTTCCAGTAAACCTCCTCTAAAAGACTTCAGATTCCTCCTCTATTGTGAAGTGCCTTTAGATTTAGTTGCTTGGCTTTGAAGTGGAAAACTGCAGCAATTTGGAATAGAATTGTTAAAAAATATTGTGGTTGGTTTCACTTCTAGTCCATTATCTTGTGCAGAAGACAGGAATATATTTCCTTTATCTTGTTTTTCACTCTGTTGTTACATGATTATAGACAAACAGCACTTATTTGATTGTGTTATGTTGTGAACTACTACAGAAAGAACAGACAAAAAGAGGAAAAAAACCAAAGACAACACTTTTCTATTTCTAAGATTACAGGTCTGCTACATTTAGTCAAAGTTACACTGTTTACTGTGGACTTTAGCTGGTTACCTTGAGATCATATTTAGGCAAACGTAGCACGACTCTTCCTTTCCAGTTCAGCATACTTCCATTTTTTGCTTTTTCTTTTTTCAGTATTTTATATTATTGAGTCCTCTGCTAATGAAGGTGCTGATATTTTATAAAGAAAAGCTGGATATTCTAGCAGATTTAAGCATTTCAGGAGATAGTCCTAATTTTACAGTGTAATGTACCTTGATAGATTGGTTTGATTTTCCTAAATTTGATTCTCAACCATGGACTACCTTTCTGTTGTGGAAGACATGCTGGGGGCTAGTACTGCAGAACTGGAACAAGTCTACTTTGTTCCAACACACTGAAGGAAGGATAGTCCTTCTTTTTGAAGGAAACATAATAAAAAGGTGAGGCATTCATGGAGGCAGGATTTCCTGACAACTCAGGAAAACCTGAATTTCATACAGCTGTAAGCTACAGAAGAAAATGGTGCTTGACTACTGTGCCTGGTGCAGAGTTTTTAGAACACGAGGGCATGTATAATTTAGCAGTGACAGCAGTAATGGTAGGAGAAAGAAATTTACTTCAAAGGAAGAAGGAACAGAGGGAGGGAGATGTTTTAACAAACCTGGGAGCTCTCTCTGGGAACAGTGCCTTACAGGATTCAAATGCAGAAGGCCAGACTCTTCTATTGATTGTTGACTGATCTTTATTTTTTCTTCTGTCAAAGTTAGTGTATACTCAGCTTTTAGATTTAAGATCTGCTTTTAACATTAAAGGAATAAAGTCTTGGATGAATTTTCTCTAACAATTGCTTTTCAAGGAAAAAAAGAAAAGTAACACACGCAGAGAGCAAAACCTTAATACAATAATACCTTTTTTTTTTTTTGTGTCAGTTGGTGTAAAACAGAAAATTTAACTACCTAGAAACTCCTTTTATCCACATGGCAGTCATCTCCCTATAAACATTGGACTCCTCCATAGACAGAGGTCTGAACACGCTCTAGGATAGCTTTTCCTTAGCTCCTTTGATCTGCAAGTCAAGTGGTGCAGAAGATTATCTAGAGGAAAGAATCAAGACCCTGGGAGTTTTAATGATCAGGCAGCAGTCATGATTTAACAAGCCTATATGTTGAACAAAAGCAGAAAGCATCACTATTCTGTCTTTCTAAGGTGAGGTTTGTCTCCTTGTGTCCCAAGGGAATCACAGCAATTGCCAGGAATCCCAGAGATATCTTTTCTTACTTGGTTAAAACTTCACTGGTCCTTTGGTGTCACACATCAGCTGGGAGCACCTACAGGAAAAGTTGTGTGTTTTTATTATATTCCATAGATTATTAATGAGAGAAGGAAGGAAGGAAAGAAGGAAGGAAGGAAGGAAGGAAGGAAGGAAGGAAGGAAGGAAGGAAGGAAGGAAGGAAGGAAGGAAGGAAGGAAGGAAGGAAGGAAAAGAAAAAAGTTGTTCTCATTCTCTTGTAGGATTGAATTGCTCTCTTTGCTGAAATGGGAATAATATTATCAAAAACATTTAAATCACTGTAGGATATGCTGAATTTGTTGCATATTCATCTTGAACTCATCCATGAGGTAACAATAAAAGATGAGATTCTAGCCTGTGTTCTCTTTCAGTCTTTCTTCATAAGGATCAGTTTGCTGGATGAGAATCAGCAGGTATCTAGATTATTCACTGCATATTCTTTGAACAGTCCTATCCATTTGAGGACTGTGATTCCAGAAATAAAGTAATAACCCTCTGAATGTGATTTCCCAAACAATGTTTAGCTTCAATGGAATTTCCCATCCATTTAAGCACATCCCTGTTATGTGACACTAGGAATCCTGACAATGATGCACTGCCTAACTAAAATACTAACTTTTACGAAAGGTATCAAAATGAGGGGAGGCAATGTTGGGAAATAACATTTCGGCAAAGTGTGCAAATTTATATTTGTTTCCAGCTGTTAATTAAATGAAAGCACTTTCTTTGAAAGACCCCTGCCAGCCTTACTGAAAGTAGTAATAATGGAGTAATTTTTGTCTTGAGAAGGCTGTTGTTTTCAACAGCTGTGTATTCTTGTTAGCATTGGTGATCTCTGCTACAAAACGAAGTCACATGCAGCTGTATTTCTGACACTCTTTGTGGTTAAGATATACTATTTTGTGGTAGGCACTTTTGATGTAAATTGTTATTATGTAGTAACTATTAAAAGTCAGTTGGTACTGGGCTATAAGTTATGAAGTATGAGACAACAATTATATTGTCTTTTTAAGTACAAGGAATTACTGCCGTACCTCAGATGTCTACTAATAAAACTTATAATTGTGGAAATACAAGCTTTGAAAATTAATATTGGTGATGCAAAGGACAGTTCCAGAAGAAAAATCTTTAGCTCTTTTTGGTTATTCTATGCAATTTTGAAATGGTTATACTACCTGTGTGAGTTGACACAGGCAGGCACCCACTACTACCACAAAACTATGGCTGAAATGCAAAGAGTAAATTTATTTCATTACCTCACTAGTTGGAGGATCCCAAAGCAATACTCAGGTGGAGACACACAGGTGGAAATGATGGCACCATTGTGCTGAACCCACCCTAGCAGCACCCATTTATTAAGGGCCCGTGCAGCCCATGCTGTGATCTCCCCTGTGCTCTTTTATGATCTCTGAGCTTTGATATTCTCTCTTCCAACACTGGGAACTCAAGCAGGTCAGTGAGAGTGCCTCCAAGAATCTGTAAACACCTGTGTTACCTCTACACAGAGATCCTACTAGTCAAAACAGTCAGAGGATCCACAGCAGAAGGCACAATATATGTGGTTTTCCACACTCTTATCTCCAGGCCTTGGTGTTCCCAGCTGCAAGGTCACTGAGCCAATTAACCATCCTCCTCACCATTCTTCTGCTTCTAACCCTTTCCTCCCAACATAGTTTATTGCAAGCAAACTTATCTTAGAATGCTGAGGGGTTAGAATCTAAGTCTCTCCAATTTGGAGACAAGGATGTCATGTGGGACAGTGTCAATTGCTTTGCAGAAGTCCAAGTAGATAATGTCAGCTGCTCTGCCAGGTCCACCAACGCTGAGCCCCGTCATAGAGTGCCACCAAATTTGTCAGGCATGATTTGCCCTTTGAAATGCCATGCTGGCTGTTACCAATCCGTTTGATCATTGAAATATGATCTTCTATAAAAAGCAGCATCAAAATTTAAAATTTTCCAGATTTTAAAAGACATTTTCTGTAACATTTAGAGCAGGAAGTAACCGATGTAAACATAACTTGTATGCAGTTTGGGATTGGTTGTTTGTCATTTTTTCCCTTTTGCCTATAAGACTGTATTCAGCCTACAAGTTAGATTAAGTGACTTTTCTCTTAAAAAAGGATGCTGTAAAAATGCATTAACAAGGCAATTTTTCTCACAGAAGTCCTCAGATTTTGATCAATGCTAGTACAGAAAAATAATCTAGAAACTGGTAATTACTCATTGTTCTAACCTTTAATTCTTAAGGTTACTGGATGCTTTGTCATGGGAGCAGCTGGCCAATGAAGAACTCTAAACTTGTAGCCTGATGCAGCAGTATTGGCCAGGGAACCTCCATCACCCTGAAAATGGGTTTGGTTATCTGTATCTGACTTCTGATTTGCTGACCATATTTCCTTATCCTTTGGTGTTTAGACATAACTCCTTTGTTTAACCCCAAAAAACTGTGGGATTGCAAAGACCCATCAAAATTGATTCTAGTTTACAGTACGTAGTTTTGATGCAGCTAAGAAATGAGCAAAAGGGAAACTTTCACAACATGTTTGAAAGACACAGTGGGATTTCTCAGGACATTTCTCAGTTCTAGAAAAGGGATGCTTAAATATTGAGGTATTCAAATTATGAAGTTTATTGCATATATTCAGTTTCTTTTTAGCTGTTAAATAGAAAGTTAATGCAAGATTCTCTACTTTCAAAGTCATCACAGAAGTTGTAGGGTTGCTGAAAAGGATATCCTGTTATCCGAAGACCTTATTTTAAATTTGCAATTTTCTTTACAATATATTCATAAAATAGCAAGCTAAAATTCCTTTTAGGATGAAAGCAGTTACAGAGTGATAAAAACAGGTAAGATACACAAACCCCCTAAATCATTCATAGGGAATAATTGCATTAGCTTTGTTTGTATAAAAGTTTCAATGATCTGTATAAAAGCAGAAGCTACAACAACACAACTTTTCCTAGAGCCTGAGAACTAAAAAGATCTGAGGGATTGTTTATCTATGTATAATTTTTTTCTTGTTTTATAATGATACAATTGGACCCAGTATATAATGAGGGCAGTGGCTATGAAATAATGTAATGCATATGTTTCCAGAGGACAGAAATTATTAACAAATTTCCTGGGTTTCCTCCTTATGTGGCATGTGTTGCTCTATTGGCTTCAGCTGCACAGTAAAAGAAATTCTAGCTCTTTATTTCTTGCTCTGTCATTATTCTTTCACTCCTTCTGCCTCTGCTCTCATAGTCTCAAAAGAATAGACTTTTCTTTTGTTCTGTTAAGCATGAAGTCACAGAAGCAACTCTTCAGTAGGGAGAGACTTATACTGACAGGAAGAAAATTTCAAAAGGTCTGAGAACTTGTCTTTTTGTCACCAAAATCCATAAGAGTTTTATCATTAACTTCAAGAGGAGTGGATTCAGAAATGAATGCTTTCAAAAATCCTTCAGCAAAAAGTAGCTTTTTCTTCCTCTTTTGCCTGTTATATTTCTCTCCATCCTTTCTTCCAGCTCCTTCAATAAATTTCTTTTGAGTGTTATTCAGCACATACATATCTTTAACTGGAATTTTCAAAATACAAGAAGCATTTGCTGACTTAGAGTATATATTTATATACAAAGTAGTCAATATGGATATAGTATACCAAAAGTACATTTTAATAGTGCCTCTCAGAACCTAAGTGAGTGTGACGTGATTTAAGAGACTTTAGATGCTCATGTCTATTTTTGCATTACATCCACTAAATGCATACAGCACTACAGAAAAATTTTTAGTATTTATATTTAGGTGGCCACTTTTAAAATGGGAATTTTTTTTTTTAATCTAATTGTTTACATGGGTTTTTTCTGAAATATGTTGATTTAAAATTTTCACAGTGATGTTACACTTACTCTGTTAGATTGTATTCTAAAGAAACCCCAAAACTATTTCACTTTTGTATTTATTTTCATATATTGAACATAGAGGAATATTTCTTTGGAATTAAATGCTTACTGAAATGTTTACTGAATGTATCAAGTCAGACGTGATGAATGTATTTGGTGACGAAGTGACATGAAGATTTCATTTTATTTATTTATTTATTTATTATTTAAACATGTGCCTGTTTTCTCTTCATCAGCATTTATTCTCAGTGTCACATCTCCCACTCCCTGAGGTTTCATGTAAGGAAGTTTCTTTTGGACACTTTCCCATCTGTTCAGGAAAGTGCTGTAGAAGTTTTGCATTACATCCTTCCCATGTCATAATCATAACATCTAATGCTGTCAAAGTCTGCATCTGCTATATCATATTTGCCAACTCTGCTTAGGTTCTCTAGACATCAATGTTTAGACAGGAGAATCCTACCCAGTTAGTCCACAGTGTTCTGTAACGTTTTGAAGGGGATAGAAAGGGCAAGGGTACAGACACACAACAGGATGCAATAACTCCAGAGGTTTCTTATGGTCATATTGAAGAAGAAATTGCTCAAAGCACTGTTTTCCAGAGTATTTAATTCCTTATTTCTTTTTGTACAAAACTAGTTGGATGAACTTTTCAAGGTGACCTTGCAACCTAAGTCAATTCACAACCTGTCAGAAATTGTGGCTTAAAATAAATGACCCTGGAGTTTTTCCATTCTGTTTCAGAAATAAGTAAATAAGAAAATGCATAATCTAAAAAACAGCTCTAGTTGCATTTTTAAGCTCACAGTTCAGAAGAATTTTGCCAATTAAAAAGTATAGGTGTAGATTTACTATGGCCTATTTCTTTTGATATTCTGCATGCAAATAGTGTTACAATTATTATGAATTAAAATATGGTAATAAAAATAACTAATTTAGGCTCCTGATCGTTTAAAGTATTTGAGCTTTGATGCTTAAAGCACCAGTGGACTTATACTCCATGCCTCCAGTGTACTCAGAAGGCTCATCAAGAAATCTCATTCTATTGTTTATATTTTAAAATTTACTTCCATGCAGTGCCAGCTCCCAAGACATTATCCAAACATCTCAGAGGTCGTTGTATCACCCTTGTTGATTGCTATTCCACATACAGTCTTATTGCTTTTTCAAGGTGACAGTCTTTATTCCTCCTTTCCAGCCTCACAATGTACTTGTTGGCTCTGTGCTACTCCAGCCCAAACAGTTATACAAATCTGGCAGGTAAGAGAAGACAGCTGGAGAGCAGTGCTTTTTAAAAGTAGATGTTCTACTGCTGCAGGATAGAGATGTTCTGGCCCTTGATATTCCTGGGCAGTGAACAGGTGTATCAGGCTTCCTGGGGGATGGATAGCTCCTTTCAGCTCAGCTGGGTAAAAGGGTATTATTTGTTAAGGAGCTCTGTATTTGTGCACTGAACTTTCTGAGGACTGCTGTGACCTGAGCTTTTCTGTGCATCTGGAAGAACAGGAACCTACAGCTTTGGTTAAAATTTGATTCCAGTCCTCAAACTGAAATCTGTCAGAAAGTAAAGTATCTTAGGCAAAATTCAAATTCTGCAGTTTGGTTTTGCTATAACAGTGACTAGCATAAATTCTTTTTATTTCAGATGAAAGCAAACCCATCACTACATTGAAGTTTCCTGTGCATTTTGAAATTAAGCCAAATAAACGCATCTTTAGAAGAAAATCCTGCTTGAAGTAACACATCAGTTCCATTGCTTTGCTATACTTCCAGCCTGCAAAGCTACCAGTAAATTTGCAGGAAATTGCATATTCCATGTGGTAGGGTCAACAGAGTTGGAGAAGTCAGGTGGTGTTATTAGAAAAGAGGTTTCAGAAATCACTCTGAAAATCCTGCTATATTTTTTTCCTGTAGACTGTAGATACTCTTGTTATTGTAGTCCCTGCTTAGAGAATCCTTTAGAAAATGATAGAAAGCTGCTTTAGGGAAAAACACTTGTCATATTCCCTCCCTTTCACATCTTCTTATGAGCCAATTGGTCAGGCAATGAACCAATAAATTGGATCTTTAAAACTTTGGGAAGCATTGAGTGTTCAGTGCTGAGTTTACAAAGAATTTCTTGGTGGGTTTTTTATCACATTTTAGGAAAGTTTCTCAAAATCCAGTGAGGAATCTGTGGGAATAGGGAGTAGGGAATCAGAAAAAACTCTAGTTCAGAGACACAACATATTATTAGGGAGACCCTTTTCTATCTTCTTGTGCTGGGATCTAGTATTTGAACACGTTTCCAACATGCAAGGCTCTAATAACCTAGCTCTAATATGCTGAGCTCTATCATCCTGGTCATGGTAAGCATGCAAAAGGCCACCCTCCCCAGCTTTTGTACAGCTATCCACTGGGCAATAGGCTGGCTCTACAGCAGGAGAGATCAGGTACCCAGCTTGGAAGTGGAGCTCAGCTTGAAAATGGAAGATTTTGTTTAAGTTACAAAGAACCTCATGTTCACATGTGAACAGAAAATAATCATACTAATTACCTTTTTCCAAGTCAGAGGAGGCACTGGATTATGAAATAGGCATGGGAGGCAGTATCTAAGGAAAGCACTGAAATAAGCAAGTAGGAAAATGTCCAGTAGCAGGCTTCCATCGAAAAATCTTGTCTCTATTGATTCAGAGACAACCATAATAAAGGAAAAAAGAAAGAGTTTGAAAAGAAGATGATGGATTATCAGATAAATGTACGTATCTGTGGGAGCTGTCACCTTCCCTGAGGTGTCGGACCCCTCTCCCTGTGGTATGTGTATCTGGAGTGCACAGATTAAGATTTCTTATATGTCAAATAACCCCCCAAATCCCATTGGGAACCAGAGGAGCTTTATGTGCTAAATACTTACACTATGAAAAATTAACTGGAATTACAGAGAAGAAACCACAGATTGTTTAATCTTTTTAATGTTATAATCTGTCTTAAATTTGCAAGGATCAAGAATGTAGCCTGCAGAAACTCTTCCAGTCTGCTGTATTGCAAAGTGTTTTACTTCACTATGTGAATCAGAACTGCATATGCATAAAAGGTCATAAAGGAGCTCAGAAATTTCCATCCCATTTAATTTAGTTTGCATAAAGACACATTGTAACCTGATATATATATATATATATATATATACATTTATATACACATATGGAAATATATACACATTCATATATTTGTGTGTATGTATGTGTACACACATATACATATCTCTGAGCATGTATTTGTTACATCCTGTATAAGTACCTGGAGTACATATTTTCCTAAACAGAAAACCCCAAAGAATCCTGCTTCTGCTGTGTACCGTCTTGGAAGTTCTTGTCTCTGAGGAATCTTCATGTAAACTCCCAAGAGAATGTGACAAGACATCTTCTTTATGTCACCCTATAGAAGATTATTTTCACATTGTAGACTGCTATATTAGAAAGCCTGGATGCCTGGAAAAACAAGAGAAATGGCAGTCATCAGTGGTCAATAGATCTGTTTCCTTTATTAGAGGACTAGAGAGAAAATGGACAGCTTCTGGATAGATGTAGCAATTAGAATTTCTACTTCAGTCTATTAGTAAGCCACTAAAAGTTGTCTTTAAGTGAAAATTATTCTTTATTTTGTTATGAAAATCCTCTCAAAAGCTGGAAGACATGATTTTGTCATTTAATAAATTGCTATGCAACTAATCAAACCAGCCTCCCAACCCACAAACCAATAAAAGCAAACTGCTCTGGTAGTATTTTCTGCACAGCAGAAGTCTGACAGTACCATTTCTTGTGCAAACAAAAATAGAGGGCTGTTGTGCTTAGCTATGAGAAGGAGCTTTCTGATGGAAAGTGTGAGTTATGACATTTTTCCATCCAGCCACCGCATTTATGAGATTAGACTGTGAGAAGTATCTTTGTGTGATTCCTCTTCCTCTCTCCAGAAGGGCTATACTCATAAAATCCTTCACTTGCATTTTTGTGAAAGTTTTCTCCAGGGAGCATGATATTTTCTTTGTTTTGCCCTTGGAGTATATTTATTGCTGTTCTTTACAAACAATTCTTGATCTGCAATTTTAAAATATTTTCAAATATTTAATATGGTGGAATAAGAATGACAAAATTTAAATCCCTAACTGTAAACCTGCATTGTATCATTGCTCTTTGCTTTCCCTAGCTAAATTAATTTGCTCAGTGCTTTGATTCTAAATATTTTCTGGTTATTCTGGATTTATTTTGAGCACAATAAATATTTGACTATGAGTCTTAATGCTCCAGTAATATAAAGACTGTTAATATTAATACTTTTTTTTCCCTGATAATCTCTTTTTTTTTTTGGAGTAGCAGCCATGATAGCCGAGCATGTATTTAGAGCAAAGTCCTTTTGGAGCAAAGCTTTTGCTGAAACAGGAACCAAAGGCTATATTACTACTTGTATGAAGGAGGAAAATAACCTGTTAGGTCATTTTCTTAGATAATTACTCTTTATTTGGAAGGATTCACATACTCAAATCCTTGAAAGTGGAGCTGAAATGTGTTAGATAAATGGGAAGAATTGACTAATATTACAAAAACTACATATGATAAGGGAATCAAATCCTAGTGTTAGGAATGTGGCCCAACATATTTCTCCATAAATGAGTGAGCTGGGCAGCCTGTCATAACAAGCTCCAGTTTCCTGATTTTAAAAACTGTAAATTGGGTAGCGCTGTGTATGGCTCTTCTCCACCTTCTCCACTTATCCACTTCAGGCAGCAAATATCTTAATCATCAGATCAGAATCTGGAGTAGAGCTCACAGGCAATGCTCCATTAGCTGCAGTCATATGCCATTCAGCTCTCTACCATCTGTTTCAATGATCTCTTAAATGGGCAAAATTAAGCTCATTAACTGGGCTCCACTGATCCACCCAGACTCTAAAGGCTATTCCAACACAGGTTTTTTTGTGATTAGCAGAGCCTCATCCACAAAGTTCTTCAGAAGACATTAATGCCTTCTAACCTTTAGCATGAAGAATCTAAGGCAAAGCCACAGGCAGCTATTTTCTCTTTCAGAAGAATCTTTTGGCTCTGTGTTCTCCTTTTGCCAAATTTACTGCCATTCTGTTATCACAACTGACTATCTAGATAACCAGGATAACCATGCTCATCTTTCTTTATTTTTTGAATACTTTATAATCTTAAAGACAGACAAATTCCAAGTGAAGGAACACATATGTTGCACAATATTAATAAACATTAAAGTTCATGCAAAGAATACCTCTATGGTAGGAACAGGAGGCTCCAGACACAAGGTTCCTGAATTCTGATTATTTTGTTTTTATTATTGCCAGATG
This sequence comes from Pheucticus melanocephalus, assembly GCA_013398405.1. Taxonomy (NCBI): domain Eukaryota; kingdom Metazoa; phylum Chordata; class Aves; order Passeriformes; family Cardinalidae; genus Pheucticus; species Pheucticus melanocephalus. Next base: position 1,655,440 of record VZSJ01000860.1, on the reverse strand, counting down.
GTTTTCTTCCCTCAACGATTACTTATTTTTAGTTGTCTTTTAAACTCACTTGTAGTGAGTGATTAACTTGAATACTTCTGGAAAGGAAACACAAAAGTGTGTTTTGACACAAGCTGAATTTTTATGAGAGGGTGTATTTTTAAAATTCCACAAGTTGCTTAGCAAGTTCCAGTGAAGGGGTATTTTGAAATATGATGTTTCCGTTGATACACCAAATGTAGAATGACAGTTCTGACCACTAAAGTCATTCAACAGATTCTGGAAACCTTTTTGGCAGAGATCTGCCACTCACATGTTGTAAAGCAGGCAGAAGTCTGATTTAGCTGGGCGCCTGATGATGCTCTACGAGAGTAAGGAAGCCCATGGGGATGGCACAGCTGCAATCCCTATTCCGAATGTAGCATTCAGAATATGTTCAAGGAAGAGATAAAGTGTCTGGGTTGCTCAGCCAGTTCCTGTTACCATGACAACTCTGGAGAGCAGTAATTTAGATCAGCCTTAGAGTTACTCTTTCAGCTCTTGCAGAGGAAGGGACATAAGTCCACTTACAGGTGTTGGAGAAAGCAGTGCTAATGACATGACCACCTATGTATGTGTGAATCCATTGTGTTAGCTAAATCAAATATTGAGGTTGCTGTTATATTCCTTTAGACAGGTGAGAGCAATTGTCAGTGTATCTGTGGAAGAGTCTGAATCTATAAGAAAGGAGCAGGCTCAAGTTATTTCATTGAACCAGACATGTAACAAACACTGTGTGTGCACTCTGTCCAGTGCCTCCCTGCTCCTCCTTCCAGGCCTTGCCAGGTGTTCCTGTGCACCTTGCTAACTTGCCTCATAAGCGCTGGCAGCAGCAACAGCAGGCTGCTAGAACTGAACCTACTCCTCATGCCATTCCCTTGGCTGCTTCTGCGAGGCATCCATCAGGTTGTTGTTCCCTTGCCCCAGCTTTGCTGTCTATAGCAACTCTTAGGGAATGCTCCAGGCTTTCCAAACAAACTTCTACAGCTCAAAACTTGTACAACTTATAAACTTGTAGAAGTCACAATTTTCTTTTTCAGTGCTGTTCAAGTGCTCCCCTTTTGATGTGGAGAAGCTTGTCCTGCAGAATCATGTATTTTTTTGTCTCGTTCACCATCTGTCTCCATGTCCCTTCTGTTTCCTGGCCTCCTCATGCATGCCATGTGAAACCTGCAACAAGGCATAGCTGCTTTCCATTAAATGAACCAGGACACTTTTGCTCCACTCGTGGTAATGGGGAAAAAAATCACAGATAATGATCACTCATACCCTTTGAACAAACATGTTCTTTTCCATGACATGTAATATACAAGAAATAAGACTTTTTAATAATTTCACAGGCTTGACTCACTTGTATTGATAAATGAACCTTTAACACCTCAATGAAGACAGTGCAATTGACTGAGCCATGTGAACACGAAGCATACCTAGAGTGTTAATGCAGGCCAATCTTTTCTTCTCCTTTAGAAAGAAAAGACTTTGGGGACCTGAATGCACAAGATTTGTCTCATTATGTCTAGCATGCTGTTGCTCTGCTTTTTCACAATGGCAAGGTAACCCGCTGACACAGCTTGCCAGACTCCTGCCTCTCTCAGTGGATGTTTAAGCTGGGCTGATGCAAATGGGCTGTTGAATTGCATTCATTTGGCAGTCCTCCCACTCAAAAGATGAAGAGCAGCAACTTTGATTTACAGGGCCTCTTCTCATTTACTTCTTTTGTTGGGCAATATTTTTTGTTTAAGAAACAGATACACTGAGCTGAGAATTTAAGCTCTGGGTAATGATTCTGCAGTGAAAAATCTTTTGCCTGTGTTAAAGCTAACATTCCTCTGGCACTCCTGAATTCAGCAGGTCTGCCTAAATATGTAACAAAATTGGGTGGTGGAGTATTTTCAAGTGTATGGCTAAAACCTACAGAACAAAATTTTAGTTTGGAAAAAAACAAGGGATGTTCTTAAAATGTACATATTTCCATTGAGTATTAATTTCAATATTTTCAAATTGTTAATATAAATATTCACAAAAGTATTGAATTTCATTAGGAATCTTTGATGTATTTTATTTTCCTTTTCAATTTATTCTTTAGATCTGTTAAGGTTGATCAATTAGAGAAAAATGCCAATCATGTATTTTTGAAAATTCCTAAAATTTGGTTTTAAATGGAGCTCAACCTTTAATTTGAATAATTTTGAACTTTTTTTTATTTAAATAATCCAACTCCTGGTTAAACATTGCATTCATAATTTATTGCATTTTCCCAGTATTAGTGGCAAGAAAAGAGATATGTAAAATTCAAAACTTTGGACTGTTTTTCATTTTCAGACTTCAGTTTTGCTTGGAAGGGGGAGTGTGAAAAGTCTAGAGAATGTGACTATATTTGATGGGAAAGAATTGTGTGTGAGTTGTTTTCTTTTATTCATCTCATAGTTTAATGCTTCTCATGTAAAGTTATAAAATTGGTGTAATGTATTTCCACGTAATATAAAATGGAAGATAAAAATAGTTTTGCAATATAACCATAGGTTTTGCATCGCTGTGGCACCCGATTCATGTCCAAATCATGCCCAGCAACAGTAGTACCTGAGATCAGGTTGAGATCAAAGAGCAAAGGCATACAGGCATATTTCAAGAAATCTAAGCACAGACCTAGTTATAAAGTTTAGGCAATTTCAATGAGATCAGTAATGTATTTGAAGTATTTTTAGATCATGTTTGCTGTACTTAATTCCCTCATCCAAATAGGTGCTGCTCCTCACTAGGGTAATTGCTTCTCCTAATCTGTGCTGATCAGTTTTTCTGCCTCCAGTGCTGGAATTAGAGTAACATCATCTTAGTCCTGATTCTAAATGCAGCCTTACTAGAGATAACCTTAACATTTTCCTTACCAGTCTCAAACAGGAGGTAAGAAAGTGCCTATACCAAAGAGCCAAGAGCTTTATCTGTGTTATCTTCCTGTGTACTTCTGCATACTATCAAATACTGCAGAGAAACTTCTCCTTATCCAAAATGCTCCCACTTCTCTTAAAGCATAAATACTAGTAAGGTCTAGCCAACTTTCCTAGGAAACTTATCCTTCTGCCTTTCTGTCCCAGTCTCTCTTCCTCTCCTCTCTTTCCAGTCTAATTAGACAGTTTAGACACTAAGCTCTGGAATCCCAGACTCTCACAGGCACCACACCTACAGGTTGATTTTTAATGATAGGGGGAGAGAAGAACTCCCATCCCATCCCTCCCCTTCTCTGACACTGATTTTGGTTGGTGTACTTGTCCTCACTAAGTCATCCCAGCCACCATTTTTCTCCCTTGTACCCTGTCAGGGCTGTACATTTTTAGGCATTTGATTGTCCATGCAATTCACACAGTTTGGCACAACTCAATTAGGCTCAATCCCACCTCCAGTCCTTCAGCTGACTGGCATGTGTCATCCCCTGACTCACCAGTGCAGACACCTGATCTTCTGAGCCAAAAGGCTGGTATTTTTCATAGCACTCAGAGGCATAAAATGTCAAATAAGTTCCATATTACCCAGTAACTACTGACCATGTACTTATAAGATATCAGGGGAAAGGGAACTTTAAAACACTTACACAATGCTCAGAGATTGCTGAATGTCCACTGCATTCCTTTTAGAGACTGTTTTTTACATCGCTGCATGTAGAACCAATAACTTACAGTTCTTTGGAATTGAAAAAATCTAAATTGATGTAGGTGCTGTTCCTGACCTAAAAAAGTTATCTACTGGGAGATGCTCAAAGTAGAGGTCACTTTACCTAATAAAGATTTTAGCCTAAAGTTCCAGAATCATACTTGGCAGATTTGGCCAGGCTGATTTTCCTGTAAGGGCATATTGGAAAGTCTCATGTAATAATAATAATTTAAAGTGCTGATTTTATGACATGCAGAATTTGAGCTGCACAGAGATAGGATTTCCAAACCCGCTCACTTCATTATGCTGCTATTACATAATTATATTTTCAGATCTCTGAAACTCCTCTCCCAAGCTGTCAGGACAAATGGGCAGATGGCAGAGAGAGGGTGACAGGTCAGATGAGCAGGTAAGGCCATAGCTCTCTACTGCCCAGATAGGATCCAGTGACAGCTGAGCCCCCGTGGAATGACTCTCTCCCCTGCTGAGTGTGAGGAGCAGCTAACTGCTGGACTGACCAGCTGGTTCCAGCACACTTGGTCACAGGGCAGACAAGGGTCACACTGCAGCACTGCACTGCCCAGGAGCTCCCTCTGTGACCTGACAGACCTGGATTCTGCTGCTGTCCCTCTGCAGCTCCAAGTGAAGCCACTGCTTGCTAATTTATTTATATCAGGTTGTTTGGAAGAGAAGATGGCTGGACCATTAGTGTCAGCTATGTTAGAAGACAACAACAGTGGAAGAGTTTTGCTGGCAGATTTGGGACACATGAGAGAGCACATTGAGGCTAAGAAACTGCAGATATTTCAGATAACTCAATTCTCTTCTTACAGTAAATATATGCATGAGTTCTATAAAGCAAATTAAAAAAAGAAACTTAATATTAAGAACTGATTATAAGTTCTACCAGTAGATAGAACTTATTAGTATTAGTAGATAAGCAAGACATCTTTCTATATTTCATCTGCCTTAAGACACTGTGTTTATTGTTCTGTTCTTCTTTTTTAAAGAAATTATTAGGCTTCATCCTTTCCCTTCCTCCTCCCCACCTCCTCTCCCTACTCTGTCCAGAATTAGTATTGGAAGCAAGATGCTTCTAGAGCTGTGCTATGATATAGCATCTTTCCCTCCAGATACTGAAAACTTATGCTGATAGGTTCTTCAAAAGAACAGCAATACTTTCAGATTACTGGTGTCCCACCATCTGAAATGTTTGCTGTTTAATTTTATTTATTGAAGTAATGATAAGTAAAAAGCCTTGTCTGAAGAGTTTTGAGCAGTAAAGTGTACAAATTCATCATCAGACAGGAAAAGCTTAAACAGATTTTTTTTCTGTACTGTATATGAGGAATCAGTTACATTCATGGGGTTGAGATAAATTTAGATCCTGTGTTTTTTCAAACATGATAATGATGAACATTATGGCCTGATGACTAAATATAGATTCCAGAAGGAGAGCACATGTGACAGTCTGCAATGCATGTGTCTGAAGAATTAGCACCCAGCATGTTAACTATGAGTAGAAGAATATGAATGGGCTAATAAAGCTGCATTTAGCTGAAAAAACAAAATCAGAAAGAACTTTAAAATTGCTTGTTAAATCAGAGTGGCTCTTGTGTTAATGAAAACTTGATATGACAGGTGGAATGTATTTTGATTATCTGTAATTAAACAGACACCAAACTTTTGGCTACAAGTCACTGGCAGAAAAGGCTTAAACACAGAAACCTCTAACTTGCTTCCTATTTCACGAACACGGAGCAAGGCCGGTTATCAATTGCAGAGAGAAAGTTCCTCTTCTATGAAATGTTAAAATTAGCAAAATCCATGTTTTTTAATTATGAAAAATGTGTAGCCTTAGCAACAAAAATTTTCAATTTTTCTAATGTTTAGAGAATAGAACTCTGCACACCTGCCTTGGAGGGTCTGAGTAAAGGCTTGGCACCTCTTCAAAGCCAAAGCAATACTTCAGAACTCTAAAACTCTAAGGTATTTAAAACTGATATCTAGATTTTAGACAAATACTTTTGAGTCTTTAATGGTCAAAGTACTGTAAGTCAATGTAAAATTTTACACACAATTTAATTTAACCCTGACCCACATGAATCACATTTAGGAATAACTTTTGCCATTCAGGTCTTCACATCTTTTCTACATGATGAAAGGGGCGTTGGACAAGGATAATGATGCTGATTCCACATAAGGCACAGAGCAGTCATAAAATATCTGGACTTTCCTTCCTAGACAGAAAAGTTCTGGGTTGGAACAGTCTGATTAGATCTAAACATCTATTTTATTACTAGCCCTCTAAGACAGATACAAATTTTTTCTTTCTGTAAAAACAACCAAATCACTGAGTGTTGGAAGCAATTAAATTCTCATGTATAACTCTCTTCTCAATCAAATTTTTATTTAAGATCTTGGAAATTCTGCCTATATAACCTGCAATAGAAGATGGCTTTCAAATTATTTGCTATTTTTCAGATGGTCTTTGAACTACGTGGTTGACAGAAAATGGCATCTCTTTTATGTTTAATATTCAAAAGATTGAATATTAAATCAGATGGGAAAACACAGAATTACTTAACACATCTAGTTTTTCTTGGATGAATCCCTCTGTCAATACAGCTACTTCTGCACATGATGTATTAATGCTGCAAATCATATCAAGATAGTATGAGAAAAAGAGACATAGCAAGAAGAAAAAAATTTGCAAAGTGCTGCTGTCAAAACATTGTTTTCTGTTTCCCAGATGAAAAACCTTAATTTTGTCATGGGTGATGATTCTGATGGTTCTGAAATCATTGAGCTTTCTATTACCACTGGAAGAACTGTTCCTACATACTAACTCTACCCTGCTACTATAGATTTAAATGAGAAATGAAAGACTTTTTTCAAACTTTGTCTCATGTTGCTTACGTGAGGGTTTGACCCATCATACTCTGCTTTGGTGGTTTCACCAAAACAAATGCATCCACATTCCTCAGGATTTCTTAATCAATTTATGACAATCATTTGAGTTTTGGCCTCCAAAATATCCACACTATATCTCCATTATTTACACATTTCTTAATTCTCCATTACACTATTAGGAGACCCTTCATTAACTTAATCCTCAATAGCCCACTGTATTGAGAGTTCATAGAGATGTTGAGAAAAATTAGAAACCTACATTTTAGCAGATCTTCATGGAACCTTAATTCACTGTGAAAATTCATGTTGTAGAGCCATAACTAAAATCTTTTAAAAAACAGGTGGTTTTATCTTACCTTCATTTTGGTTCTGTTGCTATTCCATACAGAGATCTCTGGTTAGATCATGGTTTACATTACAGGCTGTCTCCTGGGTGCTGTTTCCCATCAAGGCCAACATCAGAGAGAAATTCCATGATTTCTTGCTCGCATGACAACCAACCCTTTCTATTGGAAACTGATATGACAAGGCCAGTGACAAGTACTGGTTACCAATCTAATTTCACATCTTTTTTTAAATTATATATATATCTATTTTAATAAAAAAAATGAAATAAGCTCAATTGGCTTTTACCTTTCAAGTCATCTTTTTGCATATTTCTTTTCCATGTTTATTTCCAAGCCCTCCCAGTAAGAGTACTCCAAATCCCCTTGTGGACAAACCTAAGGGATTTAGTTTCTAATTTAGATTATGTCTCTCATGTTTTTTAAAGAACAATTACATATAGTTGCTCATTTACTGTTCTTGGGCATGTGTGCTTTGCCATTATTTGGATCCTCATTGATGTGTTTGATTATTAGGCCAAGAAGATGTCAGAATCAATTCTTTGTTGGCTGTATTTCTCTGTGATAACAAAAGAATGTGAAAAAACATGTATTTCAATAGGAAGTAAGAGTAAACTAAGAGCATAGTAAGAACAAAGAATAGGAAACAGTGTATTCCTTTGTTCAGGAATCAAAACATTGCTGACAGTTTGTGACCTGAGCAGCTCTGTTTCCTCTAAGATCTATGCCATCTGGTGTGTCTCTGGTTTTCTCTGAGTTTTCCAAAAGTCACTCATCTAGGTTCATCAACTGTGGTCACAGCCCCTCAGTTTGAAACTTCTCCTGAAGTTTCTTCTTTTTCAGGTATCTCCAAGAAGCACAACAGACATTAGATGTAGATAGAGTCTTCCACATTTTAATCATTTAACAGCTCAAGCAGGCATTGATGAATTCTGTCTTGAGACCTAGATTGAAAATGGTTAAAATTTTGTGTGCTTTAACAAGGTCTGTCTTTCTTACAGATCAAAGGCATCTTTACTAGCACAAATGCTTCCAGCACACTTGCATATTGTCCCAATTAATATCATTATATAAACCTCTCTAAAATTCCTAGGAGTAGGAGGTATAGAAACTGCTGGGTTATTTTTTGAGATTATTTATAAAAGACTGTTATCCACATTCTGTGAGAAAAGCTACACAAATGGGACATTCTGAAAAGTAAAAAATAGAAAATATAACCTCACTTCTTGGTACTGCATAAATTTTCATTTTGCAAAAGCTTTCTTTCTGCTTTTTAGTGAGAGAAAATAATGGCAAAAGTACTTAACTTTGTTAAAAAAGCTTGGTTATGACTTTAATGTAAAATGAGGGTGTGAAATTAAACAAACAAATGGAGATGTTAATTCAAATCCTTGATTTGGGCAATTTCACTGAAAGAAGATATTGTTAGATTTCTCTGCATGATTTCCTTCAAATAGCAATACACTGACTTTCATAATCACCAATACATGTGTATTCATTTATTGTACAGTTTTGTGACTCAATTGGTCAATAGTGGATTTATACACAATATATATGAAATGATTACGAGCTACAGGAGGACTGGAGCTTTGGGTTCAGGACAAAGGAAAAGTTAAAATCTTCTGGAACATTTAGAAAGTAAAGAACTAGATAGATGGTAGGAGGAGAAGGTTGCATCAATTATACCACACCTAACCCATGTCATGCCCTGGACCTTGCTAAATCTACTAGAAGTCCTAACAAGTCACATCTTTCCTGCAGAGAAGGGGTGTTGAGAAGGTGCCAAAGAGAAAAGAGCTGGCTTATAATGACACTGATGATCTCTTGTGAAAGAACTGCTCCTACAGCTCAGTTTAGGAGCGGGAAGATGGCCTGCCTTGTCCTTCTTATGCACTACTATCAGTTTGCACTGATTTATTTCAGCTTTGGTTTTTGATCCAAATCAACAGTGTGAACTAGATTTCTTTGTCTGGGCAGGAAAGGGTTCACTGTAATTTGCCTCTGTACAGTGGAGTAACGGGCTGTCTGAGACAGCCCTCCTCAAAAGAATAAGCTGAGCAATAAATTAGTGAAGCCAGCCTTCTGGTGATGCTTTGTAGAGCACTTCATAGTTCTTGTTGATTCTTGCTGCAGGCTTAGTTATTGCTTAAGCATATTTTAGAATGAATAAAAGCTGAGGGAATGGCATCATAATCAATATCTGAAGTGTAAAACAGATACCCTGGTCCATTGTATTACAGAACTGCAGCCCTATTACAGAGAACTTTTAGGCTCTCTGCCAGATTCATTCAAGTACCATAATTAAGTGGTCCTGTGTTTTGAGATAAAACTCAAAATGCTGTTTCTCTCCCTATCTTCATCCTGTAGTTTTTTCTTCTGTAATATTTTATTCAACTTATTCTTTCCTTCATTGCAAGTCTTGTGACTCAACCTATAAAAATGTCATAAAATTGGATGTTTTTACAATAGAAGAATTCTGAACTCCTCACCAAACTAATGCCATCAGGCACGTTATGTGTTAAGGAATAGTAAAATTGCCCTTGGCCTTTGATATATTTAGGTCATATCAGAGGATGATGATTGTCTCTTGGATTTAGCTGGCTTTAATGGTGTTACTTTTTAAATGCATGACATTCCAACAGGCAGCAGGCAGAAACTGAAGCACAGGAAGTTCCACCTGAATATGAGGAAGAACTTTACTGTGTGGTTCAGTGAGCACTGGAGCAGGTTGCCTGGAGAAGAGGTGGAGTCTCTCTCCCTGGAGATATTCCAGAACGATCTGGACACAATCCTGTGCTGTGTGCTCTGGGATGACCCTGCCTGAGCAGGGAGGTTCGACCCAGACGACCTATTGTGGTCCCTTCCAAACTTAACCATTTTGTAATTCTGAGATTCTGTGAACTTTTCCAAGAGTTTCACAGTTAGCCTGACTGCTCCCCTTTAAACTGGCTATGCTGACAGTGACCTGGAAGAGGTGATTTGGAGATCCCAACTTAGAGACTAGCCAAAAGACTTAGCTATAAGTTTTTGATTTTATATAAGAGGTAAAAAAAAAAAATCAGTATTTTCTTAATTCTTAAAATGTTTATTTATCTGTTACTTGTCAAAATATCAGAGCAAGATCTGTTATTTCTTTCAAATAGATGATAAGGTGCTCTCTTGCTGTGAAACAGTTTTGCTTACGTTGCCTAGTAACAAAAGTGGTGAAAAGCAGAACTTTGGAGCTGGTAAAATGAACAACAATATTTACATCAATGGAATAAGAATTCTTTCTCCCTTGGTGATGAGTGCAAGTTTATCACAGTAGCACATTTACAATGCTTACTGTTTGAAATGGCTAAATCTGTGTGAAAAACTCATCTACGTCCACTCATACTGTAAGAGCAGAAAGATGTAATCTGTGGTCTTTCCTATTGCAGAGCCCCATTCCATTTTCTTCACCATACTGTGAATATTCCAAAGGCAGCTCCCTCTGGTTTAAAGAGTGCTGCCTGTGAAAGCTGACTACTATATCTATCTCTGCTTTGCAGTCTCTGACAGTCTTACATTTTTATCATTGCAGTTATAGACTATTTTTATGGAAGAGCATTCATTTTTTGTGTCACCCAGTACACTAACTCGTTGCAAATATATGTAATGCATTTTTCATCAGATTGTCACAGAATTTCAATAATTTAATATAGTTCAAAAATAGCAGTTCACTTTAAGATGCACCCATAAGCATACTTTAGGATGCATTCATAAGCATACATAAATCTTTTTGCATAATGAATATTGCTACCCTTATTATTGATAGCTTATGTAATCATTGTTGAGTTAAAATTTTTGCTATTTGCCTGGCCACAAACTGCATATTTTCAAAAACCATGTACATTCACTAAAACTGACAGCCTCTCTCTGTTAAATCATGTCTGCTGACTGTCAGCAGTGTAAGCAGTAAAATCATTGAGCAGCAATCACAAAACACCTTTGCCCCTATTTGGGTGGGGACAAGGTGTGCCCTGGTCTCCCAGACCCAATCCTATACATAGGTGCATGTGGTCAAGACCCTCAGGCTAATAAGATACCTCAGAAATGTCTTCTTGCAGCAAATAATGTGATTGTATGTTCAGAAGAGAAGTTTTAATATTGTGAACTAAATTGATTTTTAGGGCTAGCAATGGGAAAATTTTCTCAAATTGAGTTTGAAAATACACTGCAAGGTATGTGGTCATCAACTGTCCAAAATAATTGACTTCAGCTTCTTTAATTTTAGGGTGGAAGGGTGAATGTTGGTAAGAACAGGCAAAGATCTTAGGATTCTCTTTCATATGCAGGAACATATATTGTTTTGTAAAGGTAAGAGTGGCATTTGAGAGGAGTTATAACAGTAATAAGTTTTGAAGGACATGTTCAGCTAATAACTGGTAGGTAGGAGAGGAAGGAGGAGGAGGAGTGTGTGAAGATGTAAGTTATGCACACATATATGCTTGTGTTTCTAGTGTATGGTAGAGAAAGGACAGTAAGAAAGAGGGAAAGAGACACATGGAATGCAGGGAGCATGTGACTGAGATTGAAGGGAAAAGTAAAGAGAAAAAACCCCTGTCTATCTCATTACCAGTCAATTCTGAGTAACTGGGAAAGAATTTCCACACAGCATAACCAATACAGTCCATGAAAAAGGCTAAACATTCTTTGCAGATTTTTTTTTAAAAATATAATTATTACTATTTTAGAGCCAAAATGCTCTCCTTCTTTTTCTCTGATGGATCAGACATACATTACTTCTAAAAGTGCTTCACACCAGCAGGGGATCCTGATGAAGCACAATGCTATTCTAAACAGTTCACAGTGAATAGCAGCTTACAAAACTGTCCCACTTACAGCAAGAATGATTATTCTTTTAATAAACTAGATTTTCCTGGGGAAATGGTGATATGTCAGAATCCAAAGCTTGGGATTTTCACAGGGAAGTTCGGGTGGTTTATGAAAATATAGTTGAGAGCCTATTCTCAGAGCAAGATTAGCTTTAATGTAATTTATATGATCTAGAGGAGACCTGGCAGCTGGAGTCATTCCCACTCTACCTTGTGCAGTCTCTGGCCATACACAGCGGTGTGGGGATGATAATAGCTCAGGGTGTTCCACTTGTCATCCTGCTGGTGACACCATTTCCAGCTCTTTTTATTGTCATGACATCACTGTTTGAAGAACATGACCAGAGTTGAGATTTAAAACATCTGCATTCTTTGGAAAGTTTTTCTTTGGGTGCAGAAATCCTTTGGACATGGCACAGCTGTAAAGGTGGGGCCTTGTGAGGTAGCCCCTTAAAAACAGACAGATTCCAACCATCAAAGCAATAATGCTGATGAACATTCTGCATAAGAAAAGCACAACTTGAATGTGTCTATGTATATATTATTGCATATATATTTGTACATGGCTTTTAATGTATATATATTTACATAAAAAACAACTTCTAAAAATTGGTCATTAAATGGTAATATATAATTAATATGACAGACAACTTGGAATCTTTGCATCAACATTATAGTGGGCAATAAATCATCAAATTGATGAGGTTAAAGACTGTTTTCCTTTGATTATTTTCTGTGATATATGCCCTGGTATTAAAACAGTTGCACAAGGAATAAATGCACATGATATTCTAGGTCAATGTTTGTATTGAATATATGGTAACAAAAATTATTGAAAATAATTTTTGTTACCATATATTCAATACAAAGCAATAGGAAAGACACTGGAAACTGGCCAAAGACATTATTTTTGGTAGATTGTGATCCTTTACTTGTTAAAATTTAGTTAACAATCTTGGCTAGATTTGTAAGGCATAATGTGAGCCTGTTTCCTTTTAAGATAAACAAATCAAGGGTCCCAAAGTGGCCAAATATTCTGTGTTTGCTTTAAATACTTCATTACAGAATCATTAATCTCTAAAATCTTTTGAATTTGCAATTGGTTTATGCACAACTAACAGTGGCTTAATAGAGAATAATGAATAAGTCACTGATGCAAAAGTGAAAGGGGAAAAAACACTAAAAAGGTAGTTTCCACTAAGAACATAAAAAGTATTAAAAAGAAAATATTTTCTGATATGCTTTTAACTTATTTTAGCTGGATTAACTTATTTAGCTGGATCTATTGTGCAGATATGATCCACCACATACCTTGCACTCAATGTGTGCAAGTTGAGAGACCTTAAAAGCGATGCCCTTCTGGTTTTCTTACAGGGTGAGAATCAGAAAAAAAAGTGTGTAGTCACGTCTTCTTCCCATATGAGGTCTGAAAACAGTTTACTGGTAGACTTGGCAGTGTTAGGCATAGAGTTGGACTCAATCTTATAGGTCTTTTCCAAGACTAATTATTCTGTGAGTTTATGGTTGGTGTGCACATCCAAACTGCTGTACCCATTCCATAAGACTACTTGAACTCTTTTTGGTTTTTCTGTTGTGCAAACACCCTTGGCAATGTGCACGGCTCACTTCACAAGGTATTGAACTTACCTGAGAAATCAGGTGTGGGGGGGAGGAGGGGTTCATACTCAAGGTTTTCAAGAATAGTTTAATTTCTGTTCATCTGTAAAATAGCAATTCAGTTCAGTGACATCTGTTCCATGGACTGATTTCTTTATCATTGCACAGGATTAAGTACAGATTTGGATTTCAGATAGAAGTACCAGACATAAATGTTTTCTTCTGAGTATGATCTAGGTTTTGGAGCACTTGCTTACAATATGGCATAGACAATACTAGTCCCTGCTATACAGTGTTCATTTAAATGTTTCTATCTTGATTTCCCATCTCAGATAATTTCAGATATTTGTGGGTTGTTCACTGTTTGAAAGTAATTTTTCCACTTCCTCTTCTAACAAGTACAAATTTAGAAGCAGTAAAAAAAATGTGTAAAACAGAATCACTCTAAGAGAGGAGTCTGCAAGAGGAGACTGCCCTTTATCTCTGAGCTTTGAAATCTTTGTAGACATAAAATTCAAGTGGCTTGTGGATTCTTCAGGTAGAGTTAAGGTTCTGCATTTTTTATTTTGAAAAACAGCTCTTAAGATCCTGGCCTTGCTCCTGTGAAAAAATCTAGGATGGATTGTATGCATGGATGAATGGCAATTTTGTATACTTTTTGTGTCTGTAGTCAAAGTAAATTCCCATTTTCATTTACATTTAATTTAATTTAAATTTAAAGCTATTCCAGATTTATTGGCTGCTAATTTTTTGGGATGATTTTTGCTTTACATTTTAAATATAATTCTGATTTGTCTCCAAGACAATAACAAGTACTCAGAACATTTAACGGTATTCTAATTTCCTTTGTTTTGTTACATTCTTACTATGAGTAGATTTTTTTTTTATTCTTGATATCAGTAAAGACTGTTGAAATTGTCCAAATATTCTGTGTAAAATATATATATCATCATATATTTTATGCTAGTTTGTTTACCTTTCTTAGAAAGGAAATAAAGAAATAAACTTTTTGGATCTATAAAGTTACAGAAAGGTTTTTAAAGTATTGACAGTCTCCTTTGTCTTGGAGAAGACATCCAGATGGAAAATAAATTCTATGGGAGGTCAATTTTTGTTTGTATCTTTGTCTTCAAACAAAATAGACCCCTATAACCAAAGACTATGTAAGTTAGAGTAATCAATTAGTTTTTACAGAAGATATTATAAAAAAAAAACCTTAAATTTTCTTAATTCGTGTGTAGACAACAAAAGGATATGGATATTTGTCAAGAAAATTCAGGACATGGACATCGCTTCACTGTTTCTTTAAATGATACCTTAATTTCCAGGCTCTTTAAAAGTGCTTCTTTTAAGGAAGCAAAAACCCCACAACTGCCTAAAGAAAGCCAAACAGTTCACAGAATTACAGTATATGCTGATTGGAAGCAACCCACACTGTGAGCGCAGTTCCAGGCCCTGCACAGCACCACCCCCAAGAGTCACCCCATGTGCCCAAGAGCTTTGTTCAAACACTTCTTGAGCTCTGTCAGGCTGGGGCTGTGACCACTTCCCTGAGGAGCACCAGAACCTGCACAATTTCAGGGTGAGTTGAGAATTGGTCATTCTCTCAGTTGTGGTCCTCCAGCTCAGGGCACTGAGACCCCTGTGGTCCCTCATCCCTGTTGAGACAGAGACAAGAAAGTGTCAAACAGCTTTGCCTTGACCCTGTTTCTGGTTGTGAGGTGACCATCCTCATCCTGTAATGGGATCCTGTAATGGGCTGATGTGATTTTTACACTGCCTATTTCCATTAATATATTTGAAAAAAACCCCTCTGTTTATGGTCTCCCACAATTCTGTCCAGCATCAATTCCTGCTGTGCTTTGGCCAAACAAGTTTTTTTTCCTACAGTGGTAAGCAATGTGTCTGTATTCTTCCCACGTCACCTGACTTCGCTTCCACTGGGCATACACCTTCCTTTTTTGGGGTTACTTCCAAGAGAAGAATCTTGCTCAGCCAAACAGGCCTTCTGCTTTGTCTGCTTGACTTTAACATCTGGGAATTTCTGTTCCTGTGCCCTTAGGAGGTAATGTTTAAAATGTGATCAGTGCTGATGGACCTCAGGATCTCCAAAAACATTTTTCACAGATCCTTACTAATTAATTCCATGAGCAGCCTGAAGCCTGATCTCCTCATGTCCAGAGCTCATGTTTCACTGGCACTGCAGCAGTTTGGCATGACACAGCTAGATAGTCCTCTGGGGTTAGCCCCAGAACTGAGAGATAGGAACTGATGGGACTGGCACTGAGGACATGTAGCCACGATCACCTCGGCCTGTTCGTGCATGAGCTGGAACTGCCGAACCAGGCCAGGGGCATTCTGATGGAACTGTTGGTGGCTGATCTTAGCTTGACCAAAAAGATCAGAAAGTGGGGCCATCTGGACAGGAGCAGCCAGGGCATCAGCTTTACAATTGCCCTCGGCTATGAACCCCGGCAGGTCAGTATGTGACCTGACATGCATCACATAGAAGGGTTGCTCTTGGCGGGAGACCAATGTAACTAATTTTGAGAGCAAGTTATATAAGGGGACATTGGACACCTCTTGAAGAACTGCCTCCTCTGCTCTGGACACTACACCAGCAACATATGCCAAATCAGTTACTAAATTGAATGGTTCAGAGAACCTCTCGAAGGCCCTGACGGGGGTTCTCCCATAGCGTCTAACTCAGTTACCTGTGGAGAACCTTCCACCTTGGCAACCTTGGCTTCCCACTGCTGAGTTTGAGGATCCTTCCAAGTCATCACTGACTTGTGGGATGCTCCAGACACGTCAGTAAACACAGTCAGTGCCTTCAAAGGGGTTCGACTCTGAACCCTTTCT
Organism: Pheucticus melanocephalus; assembly: GCA_013398405.1. Lineage (NCBI taxonomy): Eukaryota > Metazoa > Chordata > Aves > Passeriformes > Cardinalidae > Pheucticus > Pheucticus melanocephalus. The sequence goes on along the minus strand of VZSJ01000860.1, from coordinate 1,639,185 downwards.
AGAGATGAGAATTGTGTGTCCTGATTGAACAATTTGTGGGCTGGCTGATCAACAGCAATTTGGCTGGTGTAACTGTCCAGCGCGAATTGCAACATTTCATTAATTTCAAGCAGCTCATCAAAGGTTTTCTTTTTGAACTGGCCCGATTCTAATTTGATGGGGATGTCGATGCAGTCAAAGTCACAGCCTGTGAGCTCTCTGATCCGCGATCCTGCTTTCCTGATCAGTTCTGCCACCAGCTCTGATGGCTGTGTCATCCTTTTGGACCTCTGGTGGCTGAGGAAAACCCACTGTATGATCAAGAGGGGATCCCCTGAGCCTCGGTCCTTGCCTTTGATGGAATCGTCCCATTGAAAAATCATCCCATGGAGGTGTGGCCAATTTCCTAAAATGATAAACCTGAATGGCAGGCCTGGTTGGTATCTGTGGGCATGCCTGGCCTCAATGGATTCCTGGATTTTCTCCAGCGCTGCCTGTGCCTCTGGGATAAGAGACCTAGGAGAACTGGGCTCCTGTCCCCCTCTCAATAAATTGAAAAGAGGGGCTAGGTCATCAGTTAGTATTCCCAGCCAAGGCCTTACCCAGTTCAAAGACCCACACAGCTGATAGACATCCACTGAAGTCTTGATGTTAGTTTTAATAGCCAATTTTTGGGGAACAATGGTCCGCCTTGTTATTTCTAGACCCAGGTACTTCCAGGGCAGCATCTGCTGAATCTTTTCCTGCTGAAGCTCGAACCCTGCAGCAACCAGTGCACTGATTGTCAGGTCGAGTGCGTGGGCAAGCATGTCATCGTTCGGAGCACAGATGAGAATGTCATCCATGTAATGATAAATGATGACATCCTCTGAGGCTGCACGTAAGGGGGACAGCAAGGAAGCGACGTACCATTGGCAGATCACAGGGCTGTTCTTCATTCCCTGTGGAAGAACACACCAATGGTAGCGCTTGCTTGGGGCTCCACAGTTGATGGAAGGAACTGTGAAGGCAAAACGTGGGGCGTCATCTGGGTGTAAGGGAATTCGAAAAAAGCAATCCTTAGTATCAATCACGGCCAGATTCCAATTCTGGGGGAGCATCGTTGGGGATGGCATCCCTGGTTGGAGGGGACCCATGTCTTCAATGATGTTATTAATTTGGCAGAGGTCGTGAAGGAGCCACCACTTGTCTTTGTTTGGCTTCTTATGACAAACACTGGGGAGTTACACTCTGACATCGTCTCCACCAGGTTGCCCTTAAGTAACTGCTCCTTGGCGAGCTCCTTGAGCGCCTTCAATTTTCGCCTGTTGAGCGGCCACTGCACTACTTGTACTGGTTTATCTGATTGCCAATTCAGTTTCCAGGTAGGGCGCTCACCAGTGACCGCTGCCTGAAAAACCTGGGGAGCTGCTGGAAGGTCAATTTGGGCTCCCCATTGGGCAAGGAGGTCCCTCCCCCACAGGGGTTCCGTGTAGTCTAAAACAAATGGGCGTATAGATGCCAATTGCCCATCCAGCCTCTTAATTTATACGGTGCTCTTTGACTGTTTAGTCAATTGAAGGCCCCCAACACCTTGAACGTGACCAGCCACGTCCTGCAATTCCCAATGTGATGGCCATTCCCAAGAGAGAATGATCGTCACATCTGCCCCCGTGTCCAACAGACCTTTAAAAGACTTCTGGTCTCCTCCCCTCAAGAGCTGGCAAGTGATTTTGGGTTTTTCCCGCCCTAAAACCTGAGCCCAGGCTACTGTGAGATGACTGTCCTGTGGTGGTAAAGAAGATGGTCCTGGGATCCAGGTCAGCTCAGGGAGCAGAATGGCCTGAGCAACGATTGTGCAGGAAGAGGGGAGGACGGACACAGTGCAGCCCCATCGAAAATTGCCCCGGGTCTGATGTTAGGAGACCCGGGACGATGTTTATTTTGATCAGTGTAAATTTGGAATCTCCAACAGCAACATACTTACATCCGATCCACCTCCAGTTACCTGGACACTCCAGGGACACTGTCACCAGCTGGAAATCGGTGTCCTTTAGGCGTAAAGGCTGAGTCAGCTGCAGTCTGAAAGGAATGGTGGTAGAAAGAGCTGTTAGAATTGGCTTTGGCTGAATATATAACAAGCGTGACAAGTCCGGTGTGAAAATGTCAAATTCAGTGGTGGCCACAGGCGGTTCTCCTCCCTCCCCCTCCCCACACGATGGTACTGATCCTGCCTTATTTGTGTCTTTGCGCAGGAAGGGACTGTGCTCAGTTCCTAGTTTTTTGGCGGGGGGTTCCCCCGAAGTCCCTGCCCTTTTTTAAACTAGTAAAACTGCCTTCGCAGAGGGCAGTTGGGCATTCAGTGCCCTAACTTCCCACACAGATGGCAGGGGGAAGTACTCCTGTGGACCGGCCCAGGGGTACTGGGCAGAGGTGGATGGTTCAGTGGAGAAGCAGGAGCAGGGTCAATGGGAGCGACGTCCCAGATATCAGCAGCGGCGACGCGTCGGGGTGGTGGTCGGTCCCTGTGGTCAAGGTCCCTGGAAGCCAAGGAGACTTTGCGGGCGCAGATTTCCAGCATCTGCTGCAGGGTTGGAGGAGAGTCCAGCGGCAGGCTCAAGATGGCATCCCTGCAGGCTGGATTGGCATTGGTAGAAGCCACTTCCTTAAGGAGTTCCTTCCTGGTCTCCTCCCCCTGCACCTGCACTTCAACGGCTTTCCGGAGACTCTCAATGAAAAGAATAAACAGCTCATCAGCCCGCCACGTGATTTTGGAGTAGGACACCTGGGGCGCCCCCAATGGCAATTTTAAAAAGGCCCTCTCCGCCGCTTTCTGGCTCTCCCTTAACACCTCAGGCGGGATGACTCTAGCTTGCATGCGCCCGTCGGCCCAGTTTCCCACCCCGCACAGGTGGTCAGTGGAAATGATCTCGTTATTAAGATCATGCCCTGTGTGGGGGTTCTCCCATAAGGATGGCAACACCTCCACCACCTCCCTGTTCCGCGCCGCCTCCCACAGCACGAACTCTGTGGAATTGAGGAGGCATGAGAACAGGTTCCTGAGGTCATAAGGAGTGACCTCGGAGCTTGCTAATGTGGCCCTCAGGATCCCCCTGAAGTATTCACTCTCCCGGGAGAAATCCTTTTGGGCCTTGCAGAGCTCCTTTATTTGGTGGTGGGGGAAGGGAGTCCACTGGGCCCAGGTACCCTTCTCTCCCTCAGGATGGTAGGTGACCGGAGCCACAGAAGGGATGGAAGCCAGCTCCAGTCCTCGAGTCTCCACTTCCCCCACCCTGGACACCGAAGCGTGGGAACCAGAAGGGGGAGCGTGGGAACAGGAAGGGAGAGGAGAAGGGGAGTAGCTGGAGGACTGGGTGAGCTGGAGGACTGGGTGGGGACAGAAGGATGTGCGGAGGGAAATGGGGAGGAGTCAGGAAACAGGAAGGGGTTGTTTTGAAGGCGAAAAGGGGTTGCGGGGAGAAGGAGAGGCAGTGGCGGGAAAAGCCACGAGGTTGCCTCCATCTTGGGCCCCATGGGAGCCATTTTGTAGGGGTAACCGAAAACGAACTGAGGGCTTCCAAACCGGGCTCTTTCTAACTGGGTTAGAGGGGGACGGAAAGGGACCCCGGGGAGTCTGGCCGGGACTCCTCAGGCAGGGGGATTAGGAGTCTTGAGGGGAGCCAGGGGAAAGGTGGGCACTCTGCGTTTTGCTGGAACAAGATGCTCTTCTCAAGATCCCAGACTTAGGGCAGGCTGGGGAGGGAAAAGGGCTAGGAGCAGGGGCAGAGGATGAACTGGGGAACAAACTGGATAATGATGGCTGTCTCTCTGATTTTAAATTGGACTTGAGCAAAGACTGAATTTGAGAGGCCCAAAAGACCACTCTTGCCAACGAGGTCACCCTGGATCTAGCCCCAACCTCAAGCTTAGCATTAACCATCTCCCAAAATCTGGAGCTATTGATTAGATCGGGAGAAAGCTTGGGAAACTGAGAGAACAGCCACCTTATCAACTTACATAACTCTTTTTTAGGTGTATCAAAACCCCCCCAGCAAGGATACCCACAACTTGGGAAGAAGCTCTTTTCTGAGTTGCCGACTGCCGAGCACCCATGGTAAAAGATGTTAAAAAGGCAACTCAGACCACCCACCACTCCGGTAAAAACAAGAAAGAAAACAATGAGAGCCCTGCACCAGCCCTTGTCCAAGAAAAGGGCTGCACAGCAAAAGAGAGAGAGAGAAATCACTTCAGCCCACTCACGGACCCAAAGGGTAAAACTATTAAAAAGACAGGGGGAGAGAAAACAGAAACACTTATGGAAATCCAGTGGGGGTGAAAAGAAAGTCCGGAGCGGCGGTCCTGTTGGGGCAATGACTCCCGGGGTGCCAGGAGCTGCCATTCCCAATCCCCCAGGAGCGCCTCCCACTAGAATGGGGTCTGCTCCCACTGGGGGTAGTTCCGCGGCCAAGGAAGCTACTTAGCTTCATCCGTGGGGTCTGGCAAAGAGCTCAGGTCCTGCAATGATCTGGATTCAAAGGTGTTCAGGGCCCCACGTTGGGCACCAGGAACTGCAGCGGTTCGGTGTGAGAGAGGTCTGTCCCGGCTGGTCGGCCAGCAACTGCAGGCAGCACAGGGGGTACTTAACCCGACAGCCTCGCTTCGGGTTAGCGCCTCAGGCAAACATCCTGAGACATGTCTGGCAACTCTGCCAGGTGCAGGATGAAGCCGAAGGAGGGCTGCGGATGACAGGAAATGAAGAGCGCTCTCTGACTGGGGCAAGTCCAGGTTTTAATGAGAGCCCCAGGGAAGCCAGCAACCGAAGACGACAAGGAAGGGATTACATGAACTTATAAAGGGAGTGGGAGGTAGGGGTGGAACCAACTTAGGAACAAATGGGAATCCAGGGGGGAGGGGGGTACATATGATTGACATATGGGGACGACCAATGAAAACAACTTAAGGGAGGGGCCCTGGCCCCTGAACCAACCACTCCAAGCCCTAGGTAGAAGTTTCTGGAGAAAAAAGTGGTGGCAGGGAGTGATGGACAGGGTGCCGGGATGGGGTTGAGGAAAGGATACATTTGTGACTAAGGTCACCAGCATAACTGGGGAGGGGTTTAGGTGATTGATAGATAACAGTAAGGGGAGGGAGAACCAGGGCAGAACCATTTGTAACATAGGGGGAACAGAACAGACCAACTTAGACAGGGGAGACCAGAACAATATAACAAACACAACACAACATGGCACTATTTCTCCTCTACACAGAAGTTTTAAACTCGATTGTTCTTATTAGGATCTGGATACAGACATTTATATGTCAATTTCAAAGACTGAAATAATAAAGAGAGCTAAATTATAAATAAATGGGGGAAAAATAGTAGTAAGGTCCTATGTTTATAATATTTATGCCAAATATCAGGGTAAATGTTTTAAATATTTAATTTATTATTATAGTCACACCTCTAAAATGCTTAGTACCAGTCATTTATTGACGTCAACAAATTATGAGAATGGTATTACTGATGACTCTATTGGATCATTCATGAACTGCTTTTCAGGACATATAAATATGTAAACAGGGTATTTCTTTTCAGAAAACCATTTTATTCTGCCATTCATTTGAGGAATAAGCCATTTAACATTTCTCTTTGTAGTTCATTATCACAGTGAGACACTGGTAGTCAGAAGGTAAATGACAGAAAAATGTGCCTGTATACCAGATTTAAGAAGAAAAAGGAATAAATCAAATTCAGATTTCTTTTTTGCCTTTTTCCTCATGCACTTATTCTTAAAGCATAAACATTTGTGGTGTGTTTTGTGAAGCAATTGGTTTAAGATGAGATAGTTGAATTATAGACAACAAAAAATGGCTTTATAAATACCTTTATTTAGAACTCAGTTAGCATTAATGCTTTCATACATAAAGTCTGAATTATTCTCTGAAGGGAGGATATAGTTTCTTTGAGAAGAGGATTTCATAAATTGTGCTTTGTTGGCACTTGGCAATCATCAAGGCAGGAAAGGCAGGCTAAGCAATGGCATTTTAAGTGTTATTACTCCCACTGTAATAAGAGCTTGCAGAGGAAAAACATCCATTGAAGAATGACATGCCAAACTTGATAAGAAATCCTCTAGTAAATAATGCCTTGTGAGCTCAGAAACAAAGATTTGATTTCTCAAGAAGTTTCCAAATGTTAAGTAAAAACACAAGTATTCTATAGAAAATCTGGTTTGTTGATTGTGAGAGTGCAGGATATCTCCAACAATTCCCCACTCTGTACTTTTAAGTATGGCAACAATCTCTGCCCCCATCTTTCACTTACTCAGGTTGGTGTCCCTGAATGAGCACCCTGATTAATGCTTGATTCCTCCTGGCCATGTGGGCTTTTTATTTTCTGAACACAGACATTCACTGTACTTGGTGGTTATTATTGCTAATGCTCTATTAAGGTGAACAAATGGAAATGCATCTCTCACTGTATGTGAGTGATATGTTAGAGACACACTGCAGGAGGCAGTACTGATTCCACTTGCATCTTTAAGTGAATTGTCCTATTCAGAAGTTTAATTTCTGCTTTGCCTTTAGATGGAGACAAACATTTGTGGCAAACATCACTGAAAGTCTGTAATTAGGTTAGCAAATGTGAATTAATCTGAGGGTTTGGTGCATCTGGGTATTTTTCAATATGTTTTTCTTTTGCTTTCTTCTATGTTCAGTCTTTTATCCCTAGGAATCAACTTTCCTGTTCCCTCTCACAAGGAAAGCTGATTCCTAGCAATAAAAGGTCATTGAACTTTCTTCTGCTAAGATTTTAGAGTTGACTCTTTCACTGAACTGTTTCTCATTTTACCTTACAGGCTTGCTAGTGAATCAGAGGAGAAACATTCTTTCTTGTTCCAAAGTACAGGGAAACATTCTGAGATGACAAGATCTGTGGAGATGGAAATCTATCTTAAAACAAACAAACAATCTTACATGAAGCATAGTCACAACCTTTGGTTCTCCAAAGGTTGTTTCTGGTCAGCTTTTCACTCTTTTTACTTCCTGGCTTTTATTATGAATGATATGTTTGGGCTAAAATCTTTAGAACATGAAAAATGGTGCTATCTAACCCAGTAGTTGCCTTTGGCAGTTGGAAAATATGGTATTGTTTAGGTGGATTACACAAACTTTGGTATTTTCTGTGATCTGTTTCCATCATACTATACCATCTGGGGGAGGAAACAGCAATTAGGGAAGACAGTAGGTACAATTTTGCCTCATCTCAGTATTTGTTTAAAGACTTGCGCGTGAATTTTTTAATCCCATCTGAGGAAACTGAAGGTATCTGTGTCCTGTGGCAACAAAATTTAGGAATTCGTTAACTTCAGTGTAAACTTTGTTTTAGAGATCACTGACTAATTTCAAAGAGTGCAACATCATTTCAGTGTTTCATTATTTGGTAAAAAAAAATTTCTGTTCATCCCATATCATGGCACAGGGTGCAGCTGGGAAGCCAGAAGTGACAGGTGATCCTCTGGGCACCAGGGGGCAGGACAGCTGGATGGAAGCCCCAGCTCCATCTTCAGGTGAATCTGTGGTGAGGGGCTGATGACCCTGGGGATTAAAATGTGTCCTGCTCCATGGGTGGGGAAAGGCCCAGGGGATGCTGGGCAGGACCAGGCTAGTCCAGCCTGTCAGGAAGCCTTGTGTGCTTTACTTTCAAAAAAAAACCAAAACAAACCAACAAAAAAAACCCAACCAAACAAAAAGAAAACAACAAACAAACAAACAAACAAACAAAAAAAACAACAACCAGTTTTGAGGGTTTTTTTCAGGTTTGTGAATATTTTTGATTTAATTAGGTAGACCTAATCCCCATTTTAATAATGATTCAGAATCTTTGAACAATGCATTTGTTCCAAAGACAAACTAATGAAAAATTATCAGAAAATGTTTTTTTAAAACACTTTTTTAGCAGAACTTGTGCTGTATACACTGAGTACTTTGATATTTGCTGATGTTTACACATCCAATTCAGACTGGTTCCTCTGTACAATAGACAGGTACCTCTGATTGCACTTTGTGTTGGTGTGATAAATGGTTGGGCACCTTCAAATGAGACAGTAAAATGAACAAACCTTTGTGTGGCTAGATATTTCTTTCACTGCTCAAGGCTGGCATTCCTGAAATAACCCTATTAAAGCTAGTGAGAGAATTCTACACTTAATGCAGTGGAACCTGGCCTTCTGCAGTAACAGAAGGTGAAAGAAGAAGAAGAAGAGGAGTAGTTAGCTGTGTTATGCCAGCTGAATTTGTACTTCTGTCTGGTGCACTTTCTTAAAGTCCTAATTCTCTAAACCGAGTCCTAGACTCAGATGTAGTACATCCAATACTTAAAATCTGAATCTGACAATCCTATTTAAAACCCTTTGTAGGGCTCTTGTTCAGCCAAAAAAGAGATACCAATAGGATTTAAAATGGTACATAAAATCTTAACAAATAAGTGTTTATTCATCAAAGTGCCAGTTTAATCACTAAACCTGGAAAAGACTCACAAGAACTGCAAACCAGAATTTATTCTTCCATTCCCTAATTTTGAGCAATGAGCGGGTATTTCTTTTATTTGCTGCACCTCTCATCTCTTTAAAACCTATGTTACATAAATAGGAGAATTGAATATCTGCAAAGAAAATATTACATATTTTTTGTCAATTCTTAATTTGATAAATTGGAAAGCAAAGACATTTTATTACGCACTAGATTTTCTTAGCAATCCTTTGTTGATAACCTCAATTCGTGCAGTCTGTCTGCAGAAATCATTTATGGCTTTGCTTTTGTGTCCACTGTGTTCAATAGGAGAAAAAAAAAGATATTTAAGCAGTACTGGTTATTTCCAATGAGATTTCTGAAATCTTTAGTGTTGCTTGTTGCAGGAATATTACCAGTATTGCAGTCAGCAATAAAGAGAGACAAGTATTGCAAAATATGCTGTAGACATTAGCGTATTAGACTTTTACATATAAAAGGTCTTCTACAAATTAACATTATGTAGAAGATAAATACGAAGTTAACTAGATAACCATATATATGTACCACAGTAATGGTTATAAATAATTTTATCCTTCTGCAACCGAAATCCAAATTCCATGCCACAAATATCAGCTCATTTATGTGATCATGATTGCACTGAAAGGAATGAAGCCTTGATTGCCATTAGTAGTCCAACACCAGGTAAAACTGGGTTTTTTCCATTTTTGTTATGTATAAAGCCATTTTTTCCTTTTTCCATAAAAACAGCATAGTGTTGGTTCTCAAAACATCTGTTCCGTGACTGCATTGGCCATTTTTTCTAAATGCTTTGGGCTTTTTAAAATATTGCTGTGTACTTGTTATTGTGCTCTAAACTTGTGTCATCATTAGATAATATGAAGTTAGTTATGAATTATTCAGTTAGTATTGAAGTTATCAGATTCTTTAGTTTGATTGGTACTGCCTGTAACAAGATATAGGTATCTCATTCATAGATCCAGAACTGCGCAGCATGGAAACATAAATTGCTTCCATTCCTTTGGACAAAAAATTCTAGTGCAACAGCATGTTGTATCACAGCCAATTTCTACACTTTTTTACAGTGGCTCCCATGCATGGGCAGAAGGGGAAATGTAAATGAAAGAATTTGGTGAGAAACAATTTTGTGGCCAGTCACTGGGTCGGTCTACAGGAAACTCAGATATAGTGCTGGCTCAGAAGTTAGATGGGAGGTGAGAACAACAGACTTGTATTTTTTTAATTAGCTCACAGGTCAGTTAGCTTATTAGAATTAAAGAATCTTACTGGTTATATCTAGATTTCAAAAATTTATTTCTTGCCCATATTGTTCTGAAGGGTATGGATGTGTCATTCCCAGATCACTTCTTAGTGATGCACAGAATTTTTCTTACATAAATGTCATGTTACTCCAAAGCTCGCTCTTCTGATGCATGCCAAAGAGTCAATTTATTACAGCATAGTTGATACAGTATTTTCATTTTCATATGTGGCTTAGTAAAAACCTAAAAAGGGTCAGATGTTTCTGACTTTTTGTGTATTCGCTATATTAAAAAAAACCCTCTTCTCTTTTGGCATTTAGCAGAAGAATTTAATATAGCTATTTCTGATTAGAAAAGGAGACTTGCTTCTGTGTGTCCTACAATAGTTCTTTTGTAACTAAGGCTTGAACTTAATTTCACATTTTGCTGTGGATTCTTTTCACTTTCAAGTGCAGAGAAATAATCACTCTTTCTCCATTAGCTTTGAAAGTTTGCTGTTCACATTTAACTCCTAGAAATAACTTTCATTTCAAAGCTATTTTCTTCAGTTATTCCAAAGGTACTAATGTAAGACAAAAGTATCTGAAAGAAGAAGAAAAATGAGAATTGCAGTCTTGTTTGGCTGATACAGGGAATGCAAACTAAATGGACCCCTAAGTCCAGAGTAACCCCGCCAGAAGAGATTCTCCAAGAGGCACAGACTGGAATTGAAGTAAGCAGTGCCTGCCTTAAACGGAATCCCAGTCTGCTTTGGGGAAGAAAGTTTACTTTCTACAACCTCCTCTCAAGCTATGATAACTTGCCAAGATACACTTCTGCAATTGTGAAAGCCATTGCAGACTTTGGAAGATGAATTTAGTTGTGTTTGAAGTCAATTTGTCACTAAAGGGAAAGTCACAGACTCCAGAAAAGGGCTGACTTTTCTGCTTAATGAATGACTGGTGAAAATGGAAATACCAGTAAATTGCAATGCATTAACTCCTTGGCTAACTGCTTTTGGAACACCGGGATCATCAGTCTCTTTAGGTACATATTTATATTTAAATCTCTGTAGCCACTTACAGTTTTGCTTCTGGATCTTTTGGATCTCCCTAGCTTGGCACTGATCTCTTTTTTAAGGAGCTCACCTGCTTCAGATTCTTCATGACCCTGATCTAGTAGGAGTATTTAGAAAAGGTCTGTTACCGAAGAGACTCAGGTTTTCCAATTTTTTTTGTCATTCATGAAGTATAACTGTCATAAAAGATTCTAGTTGTGGAAAAACACTAAGTTGTTACATATCATCATTAATAAATAAACATTTGCAGCTAATGCTTTTGCTACTCAGCACAATTTAATGAATAAAATTGTCTTGTAAAAGGGCGTACTTCTACATGGGTATATTGTCTGGAGCCATATTACCCAAAGAATACAATTTGATTTGTTACTTACCATAGTCCTGATAAGGTGACACAGTTTGGGTGAAGAACAGCTTGCACAGCCTGGGGGTTTATGAGCTCTGTAGCTGCCCCATTTGGGCAGAGTCTGTACCAGCAGAGCCTGTTAAGTTACTGCTTCTGATCTGACCTGATCTTGAGTGTATTCCAGCACAGTGCAACACTAGAAGCTGCCTGTATAAAACTTGCCTGTAAAAATGTCACAGAGGAAAAGGTATCCCACCTGCCTCCAAAGAATATCAAAATATTCTTTGTCTGCAACATTTTTAATCGCTGTCAAATCAATACCAAGAGTCAGGAAACATTGTATTTAGTACATAGCCTGATTTTTTAAGCCTGTTGTAATGATAATTCTCTGAACTTTGGATTCTTGCTTTTATTTCTGCATTTTTTCCTTAACAATCTTCGGGTTAAGGAATGAAGTAAATCAAAATAAACCAACAGTCTTTCCAAAACAAAGCGGCGACTGCTAGGCACATCCCTGCAAGCTCGCCAGCACCGCTTGCAGCTAAAGGGGGCGCTCTCCCAACTCTGCTGTCGGGTACAGCGCCTAAGGTCAGCACCCTACGCAGAAGTGGCAGTGCTGCCTTAAGTGGAGATGTAGCCACCTAGGAGCTTCAGCTCGCAGGAAACAAGAGCGGGCTCTTTGGTTCAGGAAAAATCCAGGTCTACTCCAGTGGAATGCAACAGCCAAAGAAGAAAGCCAATCATTGAACGAGCTTATAAAGGGTGTGCGAGGTAGGGGTGGAACCAGTAAAGGAACGAATGGGAATCCAGGGGGGGTGTGGGGTACATAAGATTGACATACAAAAAGAACCAGTCAAAACAACCGGAAGGAGGGGCCCCAGTCCCTGAGCCAATCACTGCATGCCTAAGACAGAAAGTTCTAGAAAGAAAGGTGGTGGCAGGGAGTGACTGGCAGGGCACTGGGGTGGGATCGAGGGAAAGATACATTAGGTTTCGAGGGTAACCAGGGAGGGGAATAACTGGATACATTGGGTACCACAGGAACCGGGTGATAGGCACTTAAGGGAGAGGGGAGGGAGAACCAGGACAGAACCATTTTAAACATAGAGGGGGAGTGGAACAAACCAACTTAGGTAGAATAGAACAATCCAGAAAACACAACACAACACCAAAAACTGAATTGCGCACTATCTTAGTTTTGGGATTAACCATTGTATTTAGTTTCCTTCAGCTAGAGGAATGCTCTAAGCGCAGCCTATAACAGCCTTCTCAATACTCAAGCATTTTTAGAAAGGTATTTAAAGAATAAAACTAAAAACTAAACAAAACAAAACAAACAAACAGAAAAAAAAAGCACGAGCAGTGGATTATTCCATTTAGTTTTATATCATGATGCTGACAAAAAACCTTGAGGACATCTTGATTTTTTTAAATGGAAAAATCAGAGTAAATGAATTCTGTTTGGTAGGAGATTTACTTCCAGGACTTTGAGGGCAGATCTTAGTAGACATGGCATGTGATGGCTATTATTAAAATCTGCTTTTCATAATAGCCATTTATTTAATTCTATTTAATTCCAGTTCTTTCATTCAATATACTGCATGTAAAAATAAACAATTCCATGCTGTCCAATACTGAGAAAGAAACAGGATTCTGATAATTTACATGTTTTATATTTAATACAGTAAAATATATTGAAAGTATATGAAATTTTAAAGCTCCTGAGGTCCTTTCAAGTTGAAGAAAATCTTGCTATATTAAAAAAAACCCCTCTGCTTACTAAGTATATGTGCAGAGACAAGTATAATTTTGATCATGAGCAAAATAAATCTACTTTCCAGGATCACTTCAGGTATATGGGTATATGGAGAAGATAGATCATTGCTTCAATTGTAATTCCCCAAGATTTATCCTTTCCTAATACACCTTTCTTCTTCTTTATTTTTTTTTCTTGTGCAGGGTGTGATTTTTGTACTGATCTGAAATTTCACTTAGATGGGTACCATGAACATCATCATTTACTCAATTTACATAGCATTGGTCAAAAAGCTTTTTAGGGATACAATTTCCTATCAAAGAAAGGCAGTATTTTTTGAAAATTATATTTTTCTAAAAGTCCATTAATTCTCAAAACAAAAGCAAAAGGAATTTGTGAAATGTTTTTTCTATAAGAACCCTACTATGTCTGACTTTTTTGTCTCTCTATACTTTTGAAATACAAAATGTTACTTTGCATTTACAAGAAGCTCACACAAAATGACAATACAAACTACAGTGACAAACTATGATATAGGCTGACTTAGAAAGCAAGCATAAAACATTACAGTACTTAAAAGGTGACAAAATCACACCCTTAGAAACCACACTTTAAAAAATATTAAATGTAACGCATCAGAAGTGACAATGTGGGAATCTACCTAACAACACAAGAAACTAAATGAATGTCCTCAACACCAAATGCCAAAATTTCAGAAGTTCCCATATGGATTCAAGTCACCTACTACTATATATGTTCATGACATTCAAAACTGAAAGAAATTTGTAAAGATCTTTCAAGATCGATGGTGTTATAGTGTTTTCATTACTGCAGAGTTTTCCTTCTATGGTGATCAAAAGGAAGATAAAGTCATCTTTCAGTAGGCACACTCCACATACCAGCAAGACATTCTCAATTTTGTTGTACTATTGGACATAAATATATATATTTATGCATCTATAATTTCAAAATAAAGGTTTAGAAATAACAAGAGAGAGTCATCATTTCAGTCAAGTTTACAGGAAGATCTACTGATCTAATATTTTCAAGCTAATATTCTCTGTATTAATATTTTTCAGGCATCTGTAGACAGATGCTGCAATAATGAAAAATATAAAACCATACTCTGAATTTATCATCAGAAGACATACCTTAAGTGATTCATGTTTCTGAAGTCTCAGTGATATTTAATAAAACTTAGAAAGGGTTCTATCAAGGTGCATACTTAATCCATATTTTTTAATCACATTAATGTGGACTGACAGGGCAACAAGCAGTACATTTTCCCAAAGAAATAGAAATTGGACTTATCTGCAATCATATGCACTTATTCTCTGCATTTTTCCTAATAAAAGAGACGTGTAGCTGTCATTCATTTCTTTATCTTAACTACAGTCAGTTTCAAAAGTAACATGAATTAAATGCCTCCATCTTCAAAAGAAAATCAATTTTTGTCAGTTTGTGCGTCTCTTTAGGCATGAGTGAAAATACATAGAGATAATTACTTGTACTTCACTTTAGATGACAAAGAAAGTTGTTAGGACATAGTCATAGTCATGGAGGATTCAACCCCAGATTTGCAGGTGTCTATATTTCATTTGTCTACCTGTGTATCACTCCCTAACATTCCACTATAACCTGTAGTGTTCTAGTGTATAAAGTGTGTGAAGTCAGGATGAGATTGAAATGGAAAACCAGATATTTGGTGAACTCCAGGGGCCATTACTGTACTGACTTGGTGTCTGCTGACTGTGATGACTATCTAGCTCAAATGCTGGCACACTGTGAACACTGCCTTCTAGGTTTGAAACTAAATTACAACTGGATTCTATAGCAATTTTTCATCTGGTGGTGGATATTTAACCTTAGATGCTGCACTATTGTGTATGCCACTTTAAAGTATAACTTAATTAAGGGAATGACATTTCCTTTAGTAACAACCTTTGGTTCTTGCTGGGATCTCATTAATCTATTCTAGAAGTAGAAATCAATTTTTTATGATTTCTGCAAGTCCTCGCTTCTTAATGTTTACACCTATGACTAACATTCATATTTTTATTTAGCAACCTGCCATCTCAAAGGCAACAGTAAAATCCAGACAACTTAGTTATACCTAAAAAAAAAGGTGTGTAGTTTTTTTGAATCTGATATAAAGAGAAAAAAAAATTGTGAAAGATACTCCTGAGGATTTGTGATTGTATACTAATCCCACAATACTTTCTGTTGCTGATCAATATCTAAGCAACTTTCTGTGAAAAAATTATACTTCTGATTAACCCAGATAATTTTTTATTCCTGCTGCTGCTTCAGCATCTTTCTTGTGACTAATTTGGCTGCATTCTGAAGACTTGCTATGCTCTCAACCAGTGCAGATGGCTTCATGTTCAGCTGTTTGAGATCCTCCATTGATCTCTGTTTGTGCCTTCTGACCAAAAGAAAATATCTCTTTTTTACATCAGCTGAAGAGTAGAATAAATGAAGCTTAACTAGGCAAATGCTGATACATAAAGCATAGTTCAACAATTTCACTTGGGAGAAAATATTAGAATAGTAATATAATAAACATTAATTTCATTAACATATTAAAATAGTTAACATAAGAATCTGTGGAATGGATGGGCTCCTTAGTAGAGCACAGATATGGTGTTTTCAAAGAATTTCAAGGAGAATAAGTGACAGCATCGTCAAAATGTACATTTATGTACCATGCACTCAGCTTCCATCAGAAACTTTGGTATATACAGGAGAAAAGTGATATCTCATCACAGGGATGTGCATCTTTATCAGAACCCAAATTTGTAGTACTCATTATGTCTATGAATAATGAGCAACCTTCAAGGCATTTTCCAACCAAATAATTCTTCCTTTTGCTGGTAAAGATAATGCAACAGATAACTTAGATCACAAAAAATTACCATATAGAATATTTTGAATAATATCTTGAATGAGTTATTATATAGTTGCAAGTCTTTAGCAAATAATATAGTGATAAGAAAATTTCATGGCACATTAGTAATACATCTAAGCAGCAACCAAGGTAAAACTGCTCAAGTCCATTAACAAAGCTGATCCATAAACACAGAATCTTTTTCAATCATGTTATGTTCATGATGAAGAAAAAGCACTTTTTTCTTCATCCGATTAAGGTTGTTAAGTTTGAAAATGGCAAGAACGTGTACTGAATCATCATACATGTGTTTTTCTGATAAGAGCAGTACTAGAAGCATGAAGATATTACTTTGCAAAGTGCATAAAAAAGACTAAATGTCTCACTAAGGAGAAAAATGTCTTATCAAATGTTCTTAGAATACAGCATCCATCACCTGTAACTGAATTCTCAAATCAACCTGGTCTAAACAGCACAGAGAGCGAGAATAAAAGACCTAGAATCTGAATGTGTCATTAATGTCACTGCAATGGAAGAGGAAGAATATAAGATTATATTGTGAAAATCTGCATCTTAATTAAAATATTAAAACATCAATTTCACCTATACCAAAAAGAGGACATGATGGACTTTGTCCATTAAATATTGTATTTGTTCTCAGAGAAATTAATAAAGAAGGCATTTGAGATAATGCTTCATGGAAATAAACTTATTTTATGATGAGAATATACAAAAGAAGTCCAGAGAAAGAATGTAATTTCACAGAAAATACGTAAATCTGAGCAACAGTTGACTTCATTTATGTTTACCCACCTCACAGTATTAAACATATGGATTATTCAGCTGTTCCCGCATCCAGAACTGAAATTAGTGTATGGTATTAATTCCAAATGAATGCTCAGTAGAGAACTGCTTATACAAAGAAAGAAGTGAATTCTATGCAACTTGATATTTTGCCTTTAAGCACATGAATACATATTTCTTTCTGTATAATATAAAGAACAAAGTACTTGAGAACATCTACATGATATGTTTTCATACATTTCTCATTGATAACAAATGAGAAATAAGGCAAATATGAAGAGCTGGTGAGGTCTGAAAAGGTAGCAGAGATTTGGGATTCATGAACAAAATAAATGTCACTAATACCTTGCTGGGATTGACCATTATTGATTTTTGCATTCATGAACCTATTGGCCATGTGTTCACATGCAGCTTTCTCTTCATGGGATATTAAGAAAATTTTCCTTCCTGTTGAAGAATTTTCATGTTAGCTATCAAAAAATTTATATCTTCATGAAAAATATTCCTGCAAGTTGGAAGTCATTGGCAGAGGCTGTCCTTTTATGCTTCAAAATTGAGGTTTGACTTCTATTCACTGTGGCCACTAGTTAACAATTCCCAGTTTATGTGCAGGAATACAAATAGTTCTGTGCATAAGACTCCTGAGATTTCTCTTTTAACTGCTGAAAGAACTTCCCCCCTTGTTCAGATTGTATGTGGCCTGGACTATTGACCTTGTTAAAAACTTGTGGTCCCCCTATATTTGTCACAAAAATACCTGTGAAATTGAGTTCAGGATTTGAATTTTGGAACAACAAAGCAGACAAAACAGTTTGGGAGGACATATTTAATGGCAATGGGACTAAACGGAGGTAATGAAAATACTTAAAAAGTCAGGGGAAATATCTTGACATTGAGCTTTATTAGATCCTGGAATAGCTTCCTGAAGTGATTGTGCTTACAGAATACTCATTTTAGAAATTTAGTGAAAATCCAGGGTAATGCAAGGGGAGTATCCCAGATTTCAGACTTCATATTTTGAGGCAAAATCATTCAAACAATCAGACATATTTATTGTGAGAACTGCATTTAAATAATAGGCTAATAATAATAATAATGAGTTTTCTGATATTTATTGACGTCATTAGCTTAGGTCTTATTGTTCACATATAGAAAATTATCCAGATTAATCTGCAATTTTGTTTAAACTATCCGATAAGAACAATGACCCAAAAAGTGTCTGACTACACCCTAGAATTAATAAGTATGTCAAAAGATATTTGTTAAGTTTCCTTGTGTGCCTCACCACTGACCTCCATTAACATTACCATTTTAGTCCAGTGTCAGCACAAATATGCCAAATTCTACAGCACTTTTGACATTTCACTATTTCTCTGGCCACAAAAATAACACTGATAGCTCTAAGAATATAATTCCATTTAAACATTTTTAAACAAAGATTCTATAAGAGAGAATATGTTAAAAAAATGCACATGGATTAATTAAATAAATTTTGTATCTTTTCCAAGATAGAGAGTTATTTGTACTAAATACAGATATAGAAATGGAAGTGGTATTAGCAACATGTATTCTCCCCATATTCATGCTAAACAATATCCAACGTACGAAACAGCATGCAATTTTTCACCTTATATATTGAAGTTGTGACATGCCTGTATTGCAAAGCGAAATCTCACTCTGTATAGTCAGCAGTACCTGGTGTGAAAATAATCTTCTTCTTTCTGAGGTCAGAATATTACTGTGTGTCAAGGAAATGACACATAGACATAAATTAAAATAAAAAGGCACTGAGAAAATAAAATAAATAAAATAAAATAAAATAAAATAAAATAAAATAAAATAAAATAAATCTTTGTCTTGTTTGTTCTCAAGAGCCTAAAATTCATTACACACAATTTTAATTACATGTACAGAAATTGTTCTTTATTGGAACTCTCCTCAACCTATATCTTTAAAGGCAGAAAAAGTGAGTATTTTCAGAACAAATACCTCTATAAGAAAAGAAATAAATAGTTGATCTGCTCTTGGAAAAAATTATAAATTGCTTTTATCACTAAATGTTATTGAATTTTTTTTGGTGGTTACGTTTCCTCCCCTAGATCATTTGAAGAAACAATTATTTCTATCTTATCCTCTCTTTTCATAGAACTATAGAATGTGCTAATTTGGAAGGGACCCATCAGGATCCTTGAGCCCATGTGCCATGGCCTGCGCAGGACATCATGTGTCTTAGAGTGTTGTCCAAATGCTTCTTGAATTCTATCGGGCTGGTGCTGTGACCACTTCCCTGGGGAGCTGTTCCAGTGCCCAACCACCCTCTGGGAGAAGAACCTTTTTCTAATATCCAGCCTAAATCTCCCCTGGTCACTGTCCTGTCACTGGCACAAGAGTGAAGAGATCAGTGTCTGCCCCTTCACTTCCCCTTGTGAGAATGCTGAAGACCACAGTGAAGGCTCCCCTCAGTCCTCTCTCTAGGCTGAAGTGACCCCAGCTGCTCCCTCTCCAGACTCTTCATCATTCTTATGGCCTCCTCTGGACACTCTCTAGTACCTTCATGTCCTTTTTATATGGAGGCACAGAACTACCCTCAGCACTCAAGCTGAGGCCGTCCCAGAGCAGAGCAGAGCAGAGCAGGACAATCCCCTCCCTTGCCCGGCTGGCAGTGCTGTGCCTGATGCCCCCCAGGACAGGATTGGCCCTCCTGGTGGCCAGGGCACTGCTGGCTCACATTCAACTGACCATTGACCAGGGCCCCAAGTCTCTTTTCACAGCTTTTCAGCCTCTCATTCCACAGTCTATATACACAACTGGAGCTGCTCCCTCCCTCCTTCCCTCCCTTTCCCTTTTTCCTGTTCCGTCCCCATCCTTTCTTCCTTCATCCTTCCCTTCCATTGTTAAATTAAAGTAATGAAAGAAAAATTAAAAAGAACATTAATGAAAAATTTCAGTGAGCTACAAAGCAGTCCTGTTAATTCTGAATGTATCTAGATGCAGCACTTTCATGCAAGGCTGAATGATAAAACGTACAAATGACACCACTTCTCTAAAGAGAAGATTACAAAATAAAAATTGTAAAGGTAGCAAAGCAGGCCTATGATGTCAGTAAAGAAAGGGGGAAAGTAATGTTGTGGAAGGCTCCAGCCTGATATCAAATATAAAAGAAGTACATATTTTAAGTAGCAATTCTCTGTCTTCTGGACAACCCTCTCATTTTCCTTGATAAGTATTTTAAAACACATTTACTCTGACAGGCACATCTAACTAGAAGCCTAAAACAATCTGATTTCCAGCCTCAGAGCTCTTATAAATGCTGCTGCTGAGCAGTAGCTGCTGCCTATTTTCTCATTTGCAGACTGAACATATTTGTTTTTCTGGTCAGAGGAAGGAATCAACTGACACTGACATTTACAGAAAAACTCAGTTGTGGAGGCCAGCATTTATGTTTGGCTCCACAGCTGGCACTGCAGCCCGAGGTCAATTCAGAGGTCATTGTATGTACAAGGTCATTAATCTGTGCATGACTTTTTTCTAAATTCAGGTTTTGAGAACTTTTTCCCCTGTTCATATTCATTCTCAATTTTAAATGGCAATGCACTACAATATGCATTTTTACTGGCTTGGATCCACACTCAACAAAAAAGACTAGAGTTAATCAATGTAAAACTCAGCCTGGAACAACAGGAGTTGTATGCACTGGTGTGGGAGAGAAGGTAAAGCAGCAATCTTTTGATATAGATTTAAAACTGTAAAAAGATCTATTTGAAAATTGTGTGGAAAGAATTATCTAGGGAAAAATGAAAGTTTGGAATCCAGCTAAAGTTCACTAGTTCTACTTTTTGACATAAATTAGCCCTTGGTAATAAGTGCTTAATAAATTATTTTGATTTTTTTTAAAAAATATCCCTCTGTTTTAGCCTAAAATAACTAAAACATAGAAACAAAAGTGTTAGAAAAAAAAGAACAGTGAAGTTTTTTCTCACACCAGTCCCAAAATGAACTTGTTAAAAGAGTGTTAAGAATGAACTACTGAGAGTGAGAAAGTTCAAGCACCAGACAGCACCTGATTAGATGTTTCCAAAGAGGAACTGAGTTTCACTTACAGGATTTCACAAAAGTCAGGTAGTTTTTTATCACAGCTTTTAGCTGTCCTGGAAAAGCCTCTTCTATCTGAGGGAGCAGGCTCAGTTAGGAAATAACTACTTTGAAAGAGTATATATGAACTCAGTGCCATTTCTAGCTAAACATCTGTAATATACAAATGTCTGGCTACCTTTAAAATTCATGTGAGTTTTTCTCACTGACTTCATTAGAGCTTAAACAAACAAAAATACAACCTATGCATTTTACCATGAGCTTATTTTGTACAGATTTTCATCCAAAGCAACTACACTTTCATAAAGTGTCATTCATTCCCTAGGGCTCTTCTGCAATTATTTGTCCTTGGTTTATGTGGTAAACAGATTATATGTCTGACTAAGAAACTGGATAAAATTACTACCAGACAGGTTCCTAATGGCTTTGAGAAGCAGAGCAAAACCAGAATTTTTTTTCTTTAAAAATTAGAAAAAAATAGGGATTGAAAATGTGCAGCATGGATTAAGACCTAGACAGTGGATATTTTTAGATTGATTTACTATTTTTGTAAAAGTGTACTGAGTTTTTATGTATGATTATATTTCTTTTATCAGAGAACTTAAGGAGTGAAAAGGGACTAGATGAAAATAATATTTTCTATGCTAAATTAAAATCTAGATTAAAATTGAGTTACAGCAGATTTCAGAACATGGATCAGTGTCATCTTCTGAAGAAAGTATTAAAATACTGTCAAATAAATTATTATTTGGGGACAAGGGTGTTATTTATTCAAAAATATTTAGAAAAAGCCCAACAAAATGGAAAGTTGACAGTATATGTGTCAGAATGGAACTATTTGCATAAGTGTGTCTGTGTGTGTGTCTGCAGCGGAGTGTCTGCTTTTAGTGTCCTTTTTTGCAGAATTGTCCTCAGGGGCATTAAGCTTACTTTCTTAAAGCCTGATCTTGGACACTGTTTACATTTAAAAGCCTAAGTGAGGTTTGTATTTGAGTATTCTCTATGTTCCCATACTTAGATAAAACCAACAGGAATCATCCAAATAACTTTTTGAAAAACCTCTAATAAAGTAGGGTGCTGAATACAGATGTTGGGATATTACCTGTTTACATGGCCTTTGAAATATTTTGATCTTTTCCTGATCCTGGATCCTGCTGGTTTTATATCTATTTATGTATCTCTACCAACCTGGGACACCTTAATTGCTTCCCACCAAATAAATTTCTGTTCTTTATAATTGTATCAGGGCCCACAATTTTATTAAAACATGTAACAAAAGCACTTGGGAAATTTTATTGACAATTTATTAGTAAAGACAGCATATACATTTGAACAGCTCCAAATGTTTACTCCAGTGACTAAATTAATGCTTGATTTCAGCTTAATTTGCAGTTCCATCATATACTGCATGATATTGCCTTTCACTGCATGTTTGTGTTTTAGTTTAATTTGTTCATTTCCTAAAACATAGCTTTCCTTTCATTTAGAAAGCAGGAAAAAAAACCAATAAGTTTCTCTTTCAAGTTAAGAAGTCTATTAAAGAGGCAAAGCTGAAATAATGTTCTATTTCTCCCTGTGGCTAAATAATGCAATAAAAAGAAAAAACTGCAAGCTAAATTATTTCCAAGGGATTTTTAAGGTAAAAAGGCCTGACACAAATGTTTCCTTTAAAAAGCATGTAATCTTGACAGCATGATTTGACTAGGAACCAACAATAACATCATCTTTTATATATCAAGGTGTAGACCCTTAAGGATTTATAACTTGAGTGGGAGTTTTTCATATAAATATGCTTATGAATCAGTGCTGGTTTCTTTTTAAGCTTATGGTACAAATTCATACAATTCCAACAAATGCAATTCTACTACTTTGAGATTGTCACATAGTTTGGGTCTTTATTCAATGGAGGCTTACACAGAAGAGAAATGCATATAGCATATTTTAGCCTGAACACAACTACTGTAAGACTTCCCAGTTTTAGGAACATGGCCTTTATCACACACTACTTAAGGAAGAAAAAGTGAAGCTGAATTGACTAAAACAGTTCTGATCTCCTTAATATGAAATTTTTTACGAGTGTCTTCTTCATGTTAAGGCTTGCTATCCTAAGGCAATCTAAAAGACATGTCTTGTCCCAGAAAGCCAAAGTGGATTAAAAAAAAAATCATTGCCACATTATGTTCCCTGTTAGTTTGGGGCAAAAAACTGCTTAGTGGTTTCAAGCTCTCCACAGAGCTCATCCTGTCAGACTCAAAGATTTTCTGGAAGTGAGTCCCTACAGAGTGCTGTCCGCCTTTTAGTAGCCAATGGTTAAATGGTTAAATACAGTTTGCTGAACTACTTCAGACATCAGATGCTGAGGTGCCTCAGCATGGTGCATTTCCTCTGCAGGATAAACAGATATTTAGTGATTTAGTGGAACGTTTGTGGCTTCTTCTAGTCCCTGGTCTTAGTACTGTTTCTTTCCCAGCACTATCTTACCTTTAAAGCATGACAAGCCTGTGAACTCCGGTGATCTAAATTCCCAATTCCAGACTATGGGATTGGTTATGTTTTGTATCTTCCTTGCTCCTAATTTGCCAAATCTATGGTTTGCTGCTGCCTCACAAACAGTAAGGCCATGGTATTACACATCCAGCTGTAGCCCTGAATTAATTTAGCCATGGAGAACCAAAAGTCAGTTTCTGCATTTTGACCAATAACTTCAATACAATACCAATACTTTGTTGTACTGTGGTGGAAACCTTCTTTCTGACACAGAAATGGATCCTTAATTCTACTTCTAGCAAGCCTGCATTGTCCAATAAAGAATATCTCTCTTCTATTGCCTTGAAGAAAGGAAGGGAAAAAAACCGTGAAGACAAATGCAGCAGAGTCCTGTTTTGCTAGTTGAATGTTGCAAACCAGCTTTTACCTCCCAGCTCATGAAACTTCTTTTAAACATATTTATTGTTAGTTAGTTTGTTTAGGAAAAGTCTTTTTGTTTAGAGAAATTGGTTTTCTTTAAAGTACTCCTCATACTTGCTTTTCTCAGTATAAATTGATGAGAAAATGTATAAAAAATGTCTATTGAGCAGCAGGGCTTCAAAACTTCAGTTATACTGAATGTTGCCAAATCTTGTCACGACTGCTTTGTGTAGCTGGCACCACATTCAACATTTATTCTCCACCTGCTCTGACTGCATTCATTACTTACAGACATCTACACAGAGAACATGTGAAGAATCTGAGACAGAAAACCAGAAAAATAATTCCATGTAATTTTTATCTGAGCCTGGAAACAAATAATGCAAAGATCCATAGATTTGCTTTTGTGAATGTGTGTTATATGTTTGTGCCCATTCAGGACTCAACTGTAATATTTAATGTGCACATTTTATCACAATGTACACAAATTTCTAATTTTTAAAATGACACAGCAAAATCAAAAGCTTTCCACTTGTTCCTAAATTATGTTGAAAGGGTTTGTGCCAAGTTGAGATCAAAAGCCTGTTGAGTCTATTTTTCATTTTTACTTGTGTCTCAGCTTTTGAAAAGCAAGTTGTTCCTGATTTTCTTTTACCTTTTTTAATTGGCAACTGGTAGAACAGCCGGGCTGCTAGAAAAGGGAGCAAGCTCTTTGAAAGGGTTTGTCCAGGATACTTTATGAAAAGTATATAAAAAAACCCCTGAATCACACAAGCATCATATTGCATTTGTACTCTCACATGCCCTGAAACAAGTATCATGACATTTCTTGATCATAGGGATATGAGACAGTCTTGAGCTGATAATACAGCCTGATGTTTTTTAAAATCAATCTTTAAAGATATGCACAACTATTTTAATTTTCCATTTTTAAATGCAACAAATATTTTCATTTAATGCATATTTCTGATTATATTAAACAAATTATTATGCACTCTTTGGAAAACAGCTGTATATGATGCAGCTAAACTAATAAAAGATATGTGAATCCCCAGTAATTGGAACATGAAATACATAAGAATGAATGCACAGGAATGGAAGATTGATATTTCTCTTTGCAGAATCATTGATTGAATATTTTTGCTTGTTCTTTTTTTAATGGATAGGGGAAAATAAATATATTTTTTTAAAATGTTTATAATGTTGCTAATGATTATTATGTGTTTTGTCTTCCATTTGACCCTTTGAGGCCAGAGTTTCCACTGGTTGTATATCCCAAGGCTGAAAGAATACTAAATTTAAAGTGTTTTTTAGATTGTAGCCCTGATTGTTTTGCATAGTTGCTGCCTTAGGAGAACCTAAAATTCCTATCCTATTTCTGTTTCACAGGTATAAGATAAGGCACAGAAAGCTTTTTAAGCACCCAGAAGATCAATGAAATATTTTCCTGTACACTAATTTATAAACATAGATCATTTCCAGTTTATTTGTCACAGCAGAGCAGACAGGGCTGTTCTGTCACCAAGTTTGTCCCAGATCGGCTCAGGCTCCAAGAAAGCTCAGCCTGCATTGACTCAGTTACCTGTGAACTTATGTGAATTGTGGAGTAGGACCAGATATTTAACATATTTACCACTGTATTATAATCTCTGTGTTTCACTATACATCATATATCATTATATGGACTTGGTTTTAGTGAAATATTATTTTAAAGATGCAAAAGTATAATTTTTCAGACAGTAAAAAGCCATGTCAATGCATACACAAACTTTGGAAAACTGAACTTGTTGAGGTAATAATCAGTGTTGTTATGGATGAAGAGATAAAGAACTATTGAATTGTTAAAGACACAAAGCCATTTGTGCTTGGTTTTCTTGGGGGGAGAATGTATTGCTCTATTTTGTTAGAACTATCACATGATGGTTTAATAGACCAATTATAATACAACACAAGCAGTATTTTGATGAGAATGCAACAATAAAGCATCATTTCTTTCACATTTTGAAATGAGAACTCTTTTTGCCATTCTATTTGCATTTCATGTGTGCAATACATCTAAAGTAATCTGAATTTACAGCATGAATTTATCAGAAACTAAAAAAGATGAGCTCATGTAAGCTTTACATTTTATGCTTTCTAAATATGTCAAACAATAATCATACTCTCCACACAGACTTGGATTATGAGTCAGTAGGTAATTCAAAGACTAACTATTGTTTATCAACACCTGCACAAGAAATAAAAATCTTAAATTTCATGTTCTTGGTCTCTTTCTATCATTTTCTGTTCCTTTGGAAACATTCATCCTTTAATTACCTTTATAATCAAAATACACTTTCCCCTTTACATTTTCCAAAGTGAGGCAGAAATTTAACAGATTATTCTACAGAAAAGAAACACAGAGCAGCTAACCTCAATTCCTTACATAGATTTCCCTATAATTTATTTCATGACAGTTTGCATTACAGTTGTTTACATCATGAGACATCCATTGCTAAAGATGCTTCTATTTAAGACAAATGGCATTTTATAAGTCTTCTCTGAAACAATATACTTCACTGTTTTTTGTGTGTTTTCTGGTTTTCTTTCAATTCTTGCAGAACCTGGATTACAGGTCCATTAGCTACCTAATATTGTATTAAATCTGAAATATAACCCTTATTCATAATTTAGGGACTTCAGTAATATGCAATGAAAAGTATGTCAGAAATTATGATTTGATATTTAAGAATGTATATTCTTTTTCCTTAAAGCTGTCTAGGTTTAATTAAAAAAAGAAAGTTTATCACTTTCAGCCTCACTGATGCAATCTTGGCATGACTGTGCATGGGGACGTGGTGCTCTTCCTGCAACATCCCAAAGAATTCTTGCAGTTCAGACATTCTCACTGTGTTTACAGAATTCACAGAACTCACAGAATGACTAGGTTGGAAGAGACCTTAAAGATAATCAAGTCCAACCCATGCCCTAACACCTCAACTAAACCATGGCACCGAGTGCCACATCCAGTCTTTTTTTAAACACATTCAGAGATGGTGACTTCACCACCTCCCTGGGCAGGCCATTCCAGAACTTTATCACTCTTTCCATAAAAAAACGTTTACCTACTCTCCAACCTATATTTCCTCTGGTACTGCTTAAGAGTCTGTCCTCTCGTTCTGTCAGTGCTGCCTGGTGAAAGAGACCGACCCCACCTGGCTACAGCCACCTTTCAGGGGGTTGTAGAGTGACAAGGTCACCCCTGAGTGTACTTTTCTCCAGACTAAACACCCCCAGCTCCCTCAGTCATTCCTCAGGGTTTGTGTTTCCAGCCCCTCTCCAGCCTCATTGCCTCCTCTGGACGCGCTCAAGCGCCTCAATGTCCTTCCCAAACTGAGGGGCCAGAACTGGACACAGCACTCGAGGTGTGGCCTCACCAGTGCCGAGTACAGTTGGGAGAATGACCTCCCTGCTCCTGCTGGCCACACTATTCCTGACACAGGCCAGGATGCTGTAAATACAGGCCAGGATGCTGTATTTGCTCCTCTTCCTCTTTGAGTTGCAATTTTTATGGGTATGTATTAAATTGAGAGAAAACACTATGACAGGTATTTTAGGTTGATAATATACTTTGCTTATTTGAAACTCATTTCATATGTGAGGGCTGTTAAAAGGCATGCTTCACCATTTTTCATTGCATTTACAAAAATATGGGCAGTGGAGATCTTAAGTGAAGAATTTCACATCATTTTGCAGAGGATCTCTGCCTCCTCCTTGTCAGGACCCTGACAGTCCCTTAATGGCTTTGTGGTCTTTGTGTCTTTCCCCTCCCCTATCCAAGGCCAGGGGCCAATTCCAACCCCCTGGGGCTGTCAGTCCCTGTGCCAGCATCCCCACAGCTTGGAGTCTTCAGCTCCTTACAGCCCTGCCCTGCCCGGCTATGGGCACAGGGAGCCAGGCCCACCCACGCAGGGTGACACCTTTGCCTGGGGGTTTGGTCTGTCCCCATCCCCAGGGAGGTGCAGGGCTGCTCCGATGTCCCTGGCTGCCCTGTTCCTGTCTGGAATGTGGGATGGGCCCTGGCAGCCAAGGCCTGGCTGGCCCGGTGCCGTGGGGACCCAACCATGTTCTGCTGCCACTTCCAGAGAGCAGCTGGCTTGGCTGGCACCATGGCATTGCCCCTACAGTGAGGTTTGCTATGGAACACCTGGAAGCCATTTCCTATGGAACACCTGGAGACCATTTCCTATTGGCTCACTTGGTCAGAGCATGGTACTAATAACATCAGGGTCCTGCCTTCAGTCCCTCCATGGGCCATTCTCTCAATAGTTGTACTTGATGATCCCTCTGGGTCCCTTCCAACACAGAATCTGTGATTCTATATAACATATCATCACCATGCTGGCTGGGGACTGATTTAAATCTGACCAAAGCACCATCACAGCCGCAATCTGCCATGTTGATGCTCCTGGGACCAGTGTAGCTGCTTTCCATGTGTGTTGGTACCACCAGGCTGCATCCCCTGTTTGGTTCTTCCAGAGGAACCTTAAACTGGCATACCTGTTATGTAAACACCTTTTTCAATTTAATTCCTTTTTGGTTTTTTTCATGCAATTTGCAGCCAACTCTTGTGTAGAAATGATTTCAAGTGATTTTAAAAGTGACTTAGGTTCATAAACAGCTATCTGAATGAGTGGCTGGGTTTTCTGTGAATTAAGTGCCAAATCAACCTATGGGATTTTTTTTTTTTTTTCACGTGCAATAAAAAAGTTACTAAATGGGTTATGTGTCTTCATTTTTTCTACAAATAAACAACCTTGAGAGTTTTCTTTTGAAAGGCTTTGTCTCTATTCCCTATCCTCTTGATAACTGCTTTATCATCATGTTTTTCTTTATCCTGTCTGCAGGAATTTGATTCTTTATCCTGTCTATAGGAATTTGAGTTTCCCCCACACAATGGCTAGTGACTTTTGGAATGGCTGTAAGTATCACACTTGGCCTTCAGTTGCAGGTTCAGACAGGAGTATATCTGTCAAAGTTTCTTTGTTCGCCAGCCAAAGCTGATGGATCAGATGACCTAAAGTGCTACAGATTACAGCAGCTGGCCACAGAAAGACCACTAAATAAATTCAGATCACTCTATCTTGTTATATCTTTTCTTCCTTTTTCTTTGCTTTTATTAGGACTCTCTCTACTGAAAGCACATGTTGAGATTAGGATAGTTAACTATACACTCTACACATGAGCAGGCTTTGCAATCCCATTACAGACAATGAAGTCATGGATCTTTCAAAGCAATTCAGCTGATTGGCTGCTAAAGATAGCTAGCCTTTGCCATTTGATGTCATTTACCTATTTTGAAACTGTCTGTGACATATCTTAGCTGTTTTTCCAGCAATCACAAGCTTGTAATATCAAGCAATACACAAGAGCATTTTACTTTATTAGCAAGTATAAGAACCAGAATAACCAGACACTATACTTTAACCTAGAGGATGATTATTTGTGTCTTCCTGACCTCAACAGCCAGGCCCGCTCTACACTACTCCAACTGGGTGGTTTATTGCAGTGGTTTTCAGACTTCAGATACAATTTTGTTTGTTCATATGCTTATTTTGTGTTGGAGTTTTTGCCTCCAGAAAACAATATCAGCAACATCCTTTTTTTTTTTTTTTTTTTTGCTGTCATGAAGGAACTCAAGGAGAATGTGTCTACATTTATGCTTCAATTTCTTCCCAGAGAAGTTCTTAGTCTGCCACGTTTCCTTCTGTTTGACACAATATCCGTTGTGCTTATTTTACATCCTGTCATGTTTAACTCTTTGTATGATATTATGCTATGCACAGTACTGGAGTATCTGATTGTCTCTTCCACTCTTAGTCTAACTAGGGGAGAGGCAAGAAAGAAAGAGAAGAAATGCAATACTTGACAAACCCCTTGGAGCAAGGCACAATCCATATAGAAAAAATGACTGCAGGCTCAAAGAAATAGTTGTTTTTCTTACAATCCTCCATCTTAAGTAAGCCCTGTCTCATATCTGTCAGCCAGCTGCATATCTTGCACACTGTAATACCTACAGAGGCAATAAGCCCCTGTGTTTAAAACTGGGTCTTACCTCAGGCATCTGTTTTAGGGAGAACTGAATAACAACTACTTGGAATCATGATGTGAATCCCACCACTGGTATTTATTCCTAAGAATTGCATCTGTCTTTCTCTTTGCAAACAACCTAAAAAGCTGAGATAGTGGTTAGTGATAGAATATTAGTAGCTAGAACTTCTGAGCATGAAAGAATCTGTTTGTTTTCAGACAAAGTAAATTAAAAAAACATGAGATAATATCTTGTTACCCTCCAATATTGCTTGCAATGTTCTGACTGAATTTGAAGGATTTCTCCTACAGTCCCTGAGCTGACAATCATACAGACAGCATCTTCTGTCAGCAGCTAAGACCTCTAAACACAACAAGGGAAAAATAGGGCACAAGTAGGTAATAGCAGAACTAATATCAGATACTCAGTCTTCCTTCTTTTTCTTGGTCATTATGTAGTGGTCAAAATACTATTTTCAAAAGTAAGGAAGCCTAAGCAGAAAGTTACCTGAAACTATGCAGAAAATGATGCATTTTGTAGCACCAAAAATCTTTAGTGTGCTAGTTTTACTTTTTTATAAAGCCTTCGCTTGTCACCATGGCAGCCAAGTGTCTGTAACAGAAAGTGGCATGTTTTGGATGTATTAGATAATGGATACTCACAAAGTGTAGCTACCAAAAAAAAAAAAAAAAAAAAAAAA
>VZSJ01000860.1:1576679-1608714 GCA_013398405.1 Pheucticus melanocephalus | reverse complement strand
AAAAAAAAAAAAAAAAAAAGAGAAGAAAAGAAGAAAATAAGAAAAAAAAAGACTGCTTTTCTGTAAACCTTTTGTCCTAGAAATGTAAATAGAGAGTTCTTGAAATTTTTGGAAGTAGAATAAATGCCAGTCTGCAGATTCTCAGTAAAAAAGATGCAACTTCTCCAAAACCCAGTGAAACCCAAATTTTTCCCTATTCTTTTCTGGGGGCTTCTAGATATCTGCTTATTTTTACCCCTATGTAAAACACTCTCCTTTGAAGTGGCCCATAGAAATGAAGATGTAGTAAAAAAGATTTCAGGATACTCATCAACAAGTAAAAAACAATACTTTTATATTTTGGCAAAGTAATTTGTATCTGCAGCTAAAATCAGTCTGATTTAACTATTTCAATCTCTGCTGAAAAATTTCATAACTAGCAGCTAAATCTCACAAACTACAATTACTTCACAAAACATTTTTTATTCTGCATTTGAATCACACTAAATTTCACACTTATTTGAAAAGTAAAGTGGTTTTTTAGCAATAATTATCTTCAAAACACCAAAGTTTTCCTTTGGAAGGCTGATTTTTAAGAGCCACACAATTTTTTTCTCTAATATCCTCACTGTAGAAGCAATGAATTTGTACAGATAATGAAAAACTGTTGGTTTCTAGCCATGTTCCAAATTCTCCCAGTAAAGCAGGATTCCAAAAGGTATTTTGTATTCTATTATCTGCAGTAAAATGTCATACCCGGGGAGCAGAAATGTTTAAAATGCTGCATGAATGAATGCAATTTGAAACTCATCCCTCATTCTAAGCATCCTGTTGTCTCAGTTAAAGACAATGTAAAGGGTGGCCACTCTAAAATGAGTTACTACCCCTTTTAGCCTTAACCATTCCCCTTTCATCAATGAGAGACAAATGCAAGAATCAATAAGTGAAAAAATAACAGTTTACTAAAAAATGAATCCACAATAGGCAAAAATAGCAGTAAATAATCATTGGATACAAAGATGCTGAATCCTGTGAAGTGCCCAGGAACAATGAAAACAAATGGTGGAAGAAGCCCCTGTAAGGGGGAGCCTGTAAAAGACTGCATGGTCCAAAGGACCGTGGTTTGGAGTTGATGCTACATTGTGGGGGAAGGAAAACGGACTGGCCAGGCACGGAAACGGACTGAAACTCACCACCCTGGCCCCGACAATTCTGGCTCCAGCAATCCCAGCCAAAAAAAATTGTTCCAAAGCCCGGGAAGAAACAAGGCAAAGTGGAGCTTCTGCCTCGTGCTGCCTCAGCTTCTCAGTGGCTCAGCGAGAACCAAAGAGAAAGAGGCTCTGTGTGAGTGTCCTGCAGCTCTCAAAGGGACCCTGGCACCCCAGCCTCACTAACCCAGGGCCAGACACCCCAACTCCACTACTGGCCCTCAGGTCTGTAAGAGGCTGTGACAGTGTTGGGCAGGTTGGCATGGCACAGATATGAACTCCCATGGTTATCTAGGATGCTAGCCTGTAATTTAAACTAGAGATTAAATTATTACAGATAAAGTAATTATTACAAGTATGTGTAACAGACTCTAATAGACAAGCAGTCTCATGAATACCCCTGTAAAATAAAAACTGAGTGTAGAAGTTATAACTCCATATGAGAAACTGAAGTCTGGGAGTAAAATTGGATTTTTAATGCCTGGATGAATGGAAGTGGGAAACAGCAGAAAGTTAACAGGCAGTTTGAGAATAAAATGAGCAGGTCAACTACCATTAGTAGCTAATGTAGTCAAAGTAAATTTCCTTCTATACCATGAGTTGTACAGGTGTGTGAAATATGACATTTTTACTCCTGCTCCTTTATTTTTTTTTATTTGTCTCACTGGGTGAAATAGACCCACTGAGATAAGAGCAAAATAAAAAGGAATGCCTTCATCTAATGGAAACACTCCCTCCAGACACACACACACTGCATTGTTCTTCCTTTCAGGTCAGTATTTTTGTCTCAGTATATCCCCATGGTAGAATAAGTATAGAAGTATTTTGTCCCCAAATCCACCAGAATATGATGGATGTTTGTGATTGTCAGGTAAATAACATTGCAGAAAATATTTGATCACATATTTCTTAGAGCAGAGTTGATTTGCAATGTCCTAGAATAAAGTATTTGCATAAGAAATTCATGTCTTTGCAGAGTACCCAGTTTAGTCATGCCTATTTCTTCTTTGCAAACTATTTTCTACAGGCCTTTGTATTTTAAGAAATGTGCACTCTGTTCTTGTCTGTGTAATAACTAAAGGATAATGAATCCAAGACACACTTCAGTAAAGTGAGAAGCTGTAAATGGAATAGCTTCAACAATGGTAGGGAGTTTTGCTCAGTTTTTCAAATAAAAGCTGCATATCTATTGATCTCAAGGGCAGCTCCTTAGGGAATACCAATGGAATCCAGAATTTTTTGTGGGCTTAGAGATGCCTATAATAGTGTTCTAGCAATATCAAACACAGTCAGGGGAAACTTAAACTATGAAAGCAAAAAATATTAATTTCATTAATTGCTATATTTTATCCTTGTTTCTGGACAAGTTTTTTTTCACTTTCTTTCAATTCAGATGTATCTATTTATCCTTCTTTCCTTTGTTGTCTTTTCCCAGTGGGCCTCTTTTCCATAATGAGTTAATATTAAAACAAGAAGGTGACTTGTTTGGAGTTTAGTCCCCTGCAATGAGGACTAGTCCAAGCTCAGAGTGTAAACCTGTGCTACAATGTGCTGCAAAACTGTATCTGAAATTTGTAACACCGAATGAACCCAGAAAGGGCTCTTTTCTCCTGATGGTTTTGTCCAGGGTGGCCAGGGTGGCCAGCTAGAAAGACAGTTAGCTTTCTTCACAGTAGCTGGTGTGGGGCTGTGTTTTGAATTTTTACTGAACAATAGGTTGATATTACAGAGATCTATTTGTCATTGCTGAACAGGGTTTGCACAGAGGCAAGGTCTTTTCTGCTTTTTGTACTGCCAGGCTGGTAAGGAAATTGGGGATGCTTGGAAGGCTGGAAGAGACACAGCTGGGACAGGTGACCCCAGCTGACCCAAGGGATATTCCAGACAATATGGCATCATGCTTGGTGTATAAAGTGGGCGGCAGAAGGAGGAAGGAGGGACATTTGGAGCGATGGCATTTGTCTTTCACTGTTACCTGTGACAGGACCCTACTCTCCTGGAGATGATTGAACACCCTCCTGCCAAATGGGAAGTGGTGAATTTATCCCTTGTTTTGCTTTTTTTGTGTGCACAGCTTTTGCTTTATCTTTTAAAGTGTCTTTATCTCAACCCATGAGTTCTCTGCCTTTTACCCTTTTGATTCTCTCCCCAGTCCTACTGGTGGGGGTGTGGGTGGGCTGATGTGTGGGGCTTGGCTGCTGGCTGGGATTAAACCACAACAATACAAAGAAAAAAAGAAACAAATAGAACCAAAATGGGTTTAAATATCGGAATATGACTGCCAATATAACACTTAAATGTTATCAAAAGTTTGGAAGCGCTTTTGCATTTTTTAGGCTTCTTACACTAAAAAAAATCTTAAACCATGTCGCTGGGATAGGTGCATGAAGTTACAGATTTATCAGCAGCAAACAGTTCAGAGAGAACAGAATGGTCACTGCTCTCCCACCTTGCTTCTTTTTTAAGGTTAAATCAAGTGTGCGCTGACCATCTAACCTGCAGCTAGAGGGAGAGGATCCATGCAATGTCTAATATTCATATGAGTATAGTGACTGACATGACAGCAGAACAAAATCATATTCTTCTGCTATCTGACATCACATAATCATAGGTCTAGTTCCTGATCACCTATGCAAGAGAAGAGGACATTAACAACCCTGCCAGTGCTGATCCACTGAGGTCTTTGCATACAAACTTGTAGCATTCACCAGTTCATGCACTGAGCTGCCAAACATGCAGTCTGAAAGTCATGAGCCCACAAGTCAAAAGGCTACTGCCTGTTTCTCTGGAATTATCTTAAAAGATTTTAAAAAAGTTTTAATTACATCATGTTAATTTCAATAAGAGTTCACTGCTGTCTCTAGAGATGGGCTTCTATATGCTATCTGTTAGACTTTTCACCTTGCTCATGGGATTTAGTACCCTAAATTCTTTTGAAGAACAGTTTTTACTCTTTTTGCACCCTTACCAATGAGAGGTGATACTGCAGCAATGTAAATTGTATGCACTTATGAAGGTATTAAGAAATTAGTTTAATATTTAATTTATATTTCTATTGTTGGTTCTACGTTTTTGATTTTTACTTATTGATTCAATAGACACAACTTCTGTGTCTGAGTCACCAGTATAAACAATATTAATTCTAATACAAATAGAAAAGGAGAGAAAATGAAATCATGTTTCATTCAAGCCAAGATAAAATCACTCATATTCATATCTAGTTAAAATGTTATGTTTGTATTGCCAGAGAGTCCTAAAACAAGAGAGGACTGACATCACAGCTGGTATATTTTCAACAATGGAAAAATTATGCAAGAGAGAGTGTTTAGAAGAACTGATGTTTTCTATGACTTGCTATATCAATGAAACACACTCAAAAAATACAAGTCATAAAATGCTGAAAGCACATATTAGTTGTTTTTATTCTATACTTTACATTCTGATCTTGTGTACCAGCCTTCATATATGCTTCTTTTAATGTGATACCAACTATTTTCATATATTTTTAAATAAAGTTTTGAAGTTATACTTGCAAGACTAAATCAAGTAATATTTTTCTATGGGTCTGGATTGAGTCTCAAAAAATGCAACAGAAAACTTTATTTTATGGGGTCAGTTTAAAGCATCTTGGTCATTACAGGAATTATTTTCATAGCAACTCTCTGAGTTTTATAAGCATCATTACACAGGACCTTTCTCATTATTTCCGATCCTCTGTGGCTATCAGGTCCTTATAGAAGTTTATTAACTGCAGTGTATTACAGAAAAATAAAATGTTAAAGAAGGAGAAACCCAGTGCTGTAGTAACACCTTAATAACTACTTGTATATTTTTATGAAATACAAAGTGAAAGCAGTCAGGAACAACAGGAACAGTTCCTTCAGCTCATTTTAATTTTTGTAGTGGTTTAGAAATTCTATTTTGACACCAAGTAGACCAAGGTAAGCAAAATTTAGGCTATTCACACAGAAGCACAATTTTACTAAGAAAAATTGTTGTAAAGAAAGACTCAATTCAGTACATGCAGAAGATGGCAACCTATTAGACCCAGTAGTAATTTGTTTAATATGTATACTGACATGTAATTTTTTTGTTGCGGTTGAATATTCTGCTACAATGCATATTTGAAAGTATTGAAAAATGCCTACTCTGTTTCCAACTTTTTTCTTAAGCTGAAAAATCAATGATGGCATGTCAAAAAATCAATTTTTGGAGCATATTCCTCTACTTCCAGTTTCTTTCTGTTCCTTGAGTGTTTTCTGTGGTTGCCATCAAAACTCCCAATAAAAAAGATGCTTAGTGTTTATCATTTGTGACAGAAGACATAAACCAAAACCAAATTCCTGAACTAATTCTGGCTGCAAAGCTCTTGGGTATTTGGGCAGTGAATTGTCATGAAGAATAGGTTGTATGATCTTGGCATTTGTTGAGCAACTGATAGTTGTCTGAAATTTCAAGTAACTGAGTATAATAAGCTTCCTGACAAGGCTGCTCTTCAGTGACAAGTTTTTCAAACACTTAATGCAGACTGGAATTATGTTTTCTTGAGTCAGCAAGACTGAAGAATCACTTTACCAGGGCAGAGCCCATTCCAAGATTTAGTTCCTGGGCTTTGGCTCAAACACTTCAGGAAACCTTTCAATGAAGGTTATTGAGTAACAGGGCAAC
The DNA here is from genome assembly GCA_013398405.1 of Pheucticus melanocephalus. Taxonomy (NCBI): domain Eukaryota; kingdom Metazoa; phylum Chordata; class Aves; order Passeriformes; family Cardinalidae; genus Pheucticus; species Pheucticus melanocephalus. The sequence goes on along the minus strand of VZSJ01000860.1, from coordinate 1,602,859 downwards.
GTGTATTTCTGTCTGGTTCGTACTGTATTTTTTAGGGTATTTATTCATGTAGCATTAAATCACTGTAAGATCATATCCCAAAAATTCCGGCTGTGAAAGCTATCTCAAGAAAATCCTCTTTGCTGTGACAAACTCCACCAGTGTAGGCTGCCTGCAATGGGCTTTTCTGGGGGCAATAATGAAGGCTGTCTGTGAAGTCCTTGTGTTTTCACAAGGCAGATAGGTTGGAAATTTGTTACCCACCTCACAGGTGCTAAGACTGTATAGGCAAGGAGAATGAGGCTGGGGCTTGTTAAATTCAAAATCAATGTCCTTAGTATTTGCAGTCCATATCTATTTCATTTTTCACTTTTCTTACTCATCAAATAAGAATTATTCTGAGCTCAGGAAGGCATAAAGAGCTTAAATGCATTAATGTTCTTACTTCAGTATTAATAAGCTTGTTTTCACTCTTGTACATACTCAGTGTTTTACAGCATGAGTTTTGCATCAATTATTTGATTTGTTCATACAAATGCATACAAATTTTATGTATTCAATGTATTTATTACATGTATATCTCCCAAAACAGGTTAGACAGCCATATGTGACTTAGTTCTGTGATGCTTACAAGGTAAAGTTAGTTATTCCTTCAGAAAACAAGCAGTTGTAGTTGCTGATAGGACTAATACATTGTCTTTTCTTGCACTGCCCCTCATATTTGTGAAATAAATGTGAGATGTTCTATTTGTTTATGCAGATAAAACAAGATCACTCATTTTAAAATTCTCTGACTCAAGAAAAGTATTATATGTCACCCTCTTTTTATCTTTATCCATCACTATGAAAAAGTAGACTTTGGAAAATTAAGATTGTTAATCATGATGACCATGCCTGTGTTGTTCTATTTCACATGTTCAGTTTCATATTTCTCATCTCATCAGTAATCATTTCCTTTCCTCTAGGAAACACACACTACCACTGTACAGTGATTGTATATTATTTTTCTACCAAGGAGTGTGTGAAACTTAATGCCTCAAGACAATAAAATCATATTTGCTCAAAGTGAGTTCAGGTATATGAGAAAGAGGGACAGAAACTATGGAGTGAAAACAAGTGATGTGGGCATTAAAAATACATTATAAAACCAAAATAAAATACCAAATATGTGGATGTAGGTTTTGCACTAATACTGTGGTTTACAAACAAATAACTAATTTAGAGGGAACTGAACAGGCTACTAGAAATAAGACATCTAGAATTCTACTTCAGTAGATATTACAGGCAGCTTTGCCCCTTGAAGGCTGTATCACTTGTCATTAAAGACTACTTGGGAAGCTGAAGTAGTTCTCATTTAGTTAGTTCTCTTTGTTGCATTCCTCCCTCAAAGGTGTGATAACAAAAGTACTGCAAGGAAAAGGAGGTTGTTCAACATTGCCCTTATTCTTGATAAGAGTTTCCACAACTGGATTCTCTCTGACGAACTAACCATTCTTAACGGATGGATCTTAATAAGAGTTAAGAACACTGCCTATGCCAATGTTTGCTCACTGTGGCCTTGGATCTCAACAGGAGTTCAGACAATCTTTCCCACAGATTGTGACTCTTCTCACCAGTCTCCTGAAATACCTGCCACTGCAGCTAGAAATCTTATTGTATACAGAGGAGGAAAGGCCCTACATGATAATACTGTTGTGTTCTCCAGACACATTTGAACCACCAGTCCTAACTTCAAAGCAGTAATGTTGCTAAAAGAGAGGCTAAACACTGAAGCACAAATACCAGAGTTCTGGATTTACCCAAAATGTATTTTGCACTCCAGCAGGTTATAACCTTGGGAAGTTTGTCTATCTTATGTTTTCATTACTACCTATAGGGGAAGCTTGTTTTAACTTTCTAATGGAATGATTTTGTGAATAATTTTGTCTGGTTTTTATAGCGGCTTTCTCCTGGCTAAAAGTTTTGTGTAAGTATTTTAAATTATTTTTTTTCAAAATCAGAATCCCCTGCAAAAAGGCCAGATTTCAGAAGGCAAATAAATTTCTACTTAATCAGATTAAAAAAATTGATTTAGAATGTAGTTTTCAGAGATGGATGTATAGAAAATTTCTGTATACAGAGACACGCTCATACTGTTATATAATTGATTTGTAGAAAAGTTCTAAAAAGTGAGAGTTAAGTCCTGATTGAAAAAGAATGGCAAAATTTGTTTCCTTTTTCTTTTTTTTTTTCTTATTTAATGCAAGAACCCCTTAAAATTTTTGCTAAAGCCTTAGAAAGGTCTTCTGAAGGGTTTGTGGGGTTTTCTTTACATGAAGTAAAACAGAGGGGTAATGCATTACAGAGGATTTACTTATACACATGGCAATCCAGAGGAAGATAGTATAATCAAACTCTGATAACCTCTGCTTAATCTGAATATTTAGTAGCTTAAAATTCTGTATTTGAACAGTACTCAGCAAATTTGCATGTAGATTTATTTTTCCTCTCCCTCTTTTGAAAACTGTGCTAGTTTAATTGTAAACTGTTGTTGGTAAATCAGGTCTGATGGAATTGCCTGGGTATATGACCTGGTGAAAATATCTAATCACCTACATGCAGATAGAGCAAAGGAACAGTTTGTAAACCTGGCATCAAATTTTATTGGATTTTGCACAATCAGATACCATTTATATGTACAAAAATCAGAATCAACAATTTATCAAAGAGAACGGTTGTCTGATTTTTTAATCTTGTTAATGTGCAGCTTTACTGGTTTTGTAACAGCCCAGCAGACAACACATTAACTTCTAAAAACCTGTAATAAGATGGAAACCCTAATAGTAATTAAAAAAATAATAATAATAAATAAAAATAGTTATTTTCATTTTAATTCATTAACAATGAATTAAAATGAAAATAACTTACATAAAAACATTAATTCCCTGAAAGAGATATTCTAACTTAATAAGTCTTGAATTAAGAAGCTATTTAAAGTTTTGGTGGTTTTAAAATTGGTAGCTGTTTTTAAATTTGGTAGTTGTTTTTAAATTCACCAGGAATGTATTTTTTCTCTCCTGCTGTACAAATTTGTTGTGTGTGTATTGGAAGGGTTCTGAAAAAGTTAAGAGAAAGTTTGAAAATATTATTACATGGCAGAATTTGGCAGCATCTTATTTCCTCCCAGAATCTAGGAGTGAAAGTAAGCTTCAGAGATTCTGCTTAGTGTATGTGTAGAGATGCTAAAAACTCTTGTTTTGTGGTAGTAGCTCAGTTCCTTTAGCCAGCAAAGCAGAAACATTTTCTGATACTAGTTCCAGGTAATTCTGTGTTCCCTGTCCTTGAGGAACTGAGCAGCTGAAGCTGTTGGAAGGAGAAGGAGGGGTGGAGGACTCATAGGATGATTACACAAAATCAGAGAGAAAAAACCTTTTAAGAAAGCAGTGAATTAAGTCACAGGCAACATGGGGAGAAGTGAAAAGTTTAGTAATTATTCTGAAATGTCAGAATCACTAATGTAGATAAAGAAAGACTGAAATGCCAGAGCTGAGGAAAAGGATTATGTACATTAAATACGCTGTCTCAGCATAAAATAGCTCTGCAGCACACAGTTCTGCTAGATTAAGATATTGAATTAATGTAGAAAGAAAATATCTTCCTCTTAGGTAGTTATTTTATGAGTTAATTAAATTTTTATAAATAATTGAGAAAAGCAAAACCACCATCATTCTATGGAAAATATTGGACGTAGGAGCATCATGGCAGATGTTATCTCTAACGCAGAAGGTAAAAATGGTCAAAGGGTGGTGACAGCTGGGAGATTACACTGGGAAATTATCACTGTATGCTTTCTTGGAAAAGCTGCTTTGCTCTTATTTAATTATATGCTTTTCCATGTTCTTTCATACCTTCATATGTATGTTTGTATTTATTTTATGGGAAAGGGTATATTAATGATGAATTTATTTGTCTTCTCTAATTTACTTATCTATACCAAAGACACAAATATGAGAGAGGTGACTAATGAAGAACTTTTTGGCTTTCAGTTTTTTTCTTCATGCTTTGTAAAGACTGTCATGCAGGACCTACAAAGTAGCAGCACCCAAAATAGCAAAGCCTACCTGGATGTAAAATCCCACATCTTCAAAAGGAATTCAGAAGTAAAACTCAGATCTGTTATCTCCAAGCCAGTGCAGAGAAAAAGCCACGTGGCATAAAAAGTTGTGCTATGAGCCTGGGACTTCTGTGGGTTAGGACAGTCACCAGAGGAGCAGCTATGAGCTGAGCAGGCAGGGTCTGTCCTGTGGTTCTTCCAGGCAAAAAATGACCATAAACTGCAGAATACCTCAGGCTGTTTAACTGTGCAGTAGTGATGAACTCATTGTCCTCTTCAGAAAGGTCTCTGAGCTTTGATTTCTCTTGCGTGTTTGTGTCATGGAGTTCTTGATGGGTTTTTTTTAACCACTTACCATTAATCACGTACTGCCTTTGCAAGTGTCTAGTCACATATCCATTCACAGTTATGTTAAAAATGTTAAAAGCTGATATTTGAGAAGAAGGTAAAAGTGTCAAAGCTTTGTTCCAAAACTCAGTGTCATGGCCCACTCTGCATCAGTGCTGAGTGCTGAGTTCATCCCCTCCAAGACACTCGCTGTTCAGAGGGTGTCAGCGCCAGCACCGGCAGAGTGCAGCGGGCAGTAGGAGGACAGCGGGTGGCAGAACTTCCTCCACATGTGCTGACACTTTTCATCTGCAGCCAGAACAGCTCCCTGGGCTCCCACCTTCTCGGGAGGGTGCACCACTATCCTTCCTCTGCCTCCCAGACCAGGCGGTCACCCTCAAAGGCTGCCACATTGAAGGGAGCACCTGTTGTGTTTGCTGAGACCTCCGTTGTTAGAAGGAATGATAAATCTGACTCTATGTTCTTAGAAGGTTAATTTATTATTTTATGATCTATATTCTATTAAAGAATACTAAACTAAACTATACTAAAGAATGCAGAAAGGATACAGACAGAAAGCTAAAACGATGCTGATGAAAACTCGTGATTCTTCCCAGAGTCCCGACACAGCCTGACCGTGATTGGTCATTAAGTCAAAACAATTCACAGCAGAAACCAATGAAAAATGTTTATCACCTGTTGATAAACAATGTCTAAATACATTCCAAAGCAGCCAAACACAGGAGAAGCAAATCAGATAATTATTGTTTTCATTTTTCTCTGAGGATTCTCAGCTTCCTAGGTGCAAAATTCTGGGCAAAGAGATTTTTCAGAAAATATGACGGTGATAAGTGCCAGGCATCATTTTCCCTCTGGCTGCCCACACTTGGAGGGCAGTGGGGACTGCCATCCTGGAAAGGGTATTTCTGCCATCTGGGGAGTCTCCTTCTTCTGAGTTTGTTAGATTTAACAATTTTGTATTGATTGCTTATTTACCACTATTTTTTCCTGTTACAGTTTCACTTGTTAATAAACTGTTATTTTTTTCACATCTTACATCTACTCATATTTCATTTCCTTGTATTAGTGGAAGAGAGTGGATAAAACAAAGGGAGAGAACTCATTTTAGAGTGTTCCCCTTTGAACTGCCTTCAGCCAAGACCCAAATCCATGTGGGCCTTAAGGATTTCCAGAAGAGATGTTCAAGTGAAGTGAGCAATATTTTGAAGATTTTTGGCTGTTTGCTAGCTCACAAGAGATGGTCACTCAAGATAAACCCATGAGGCTGTCTTGGATGTTGATTTTCACTGCCTGAATTGGTCTGCTTTATTGGATTTGTGCTGCCTGTTTAGTATTGTGTTAGTATACCAAAGTGGTAACGCAGTTTGTGCTATTTTTTTTCAACCCTTTCAGTTAGCATTTTAAGCACTCTGTTTTCACAGATGGTTTAAGCTTGTAAAAGCAATTATGTTTTTACTGTATGGTTCTGTTGACAATCTGCTTGTTGTCAAGGACCACAGACGGTGAATGCTACTTATTTTTCACTACTTGGGAATCCAGATTTTCTCGTCTTTTTTCCTGCATCATTTGCAAATCCTCAATTAAATTTTATTGGTAAGTCTTCAGTGACTCTATGTATAATTTAAAGAATGCATTTATGTTCTCAAGCTTGTTTGGCATTTTTGAATGAACGACTATTTTTATATTTTGCTGTATGCAAGTGCAACTGGAGCAGACCTGTTGCCACAAGCTTTTACAAATGGGTCACTAATGCTTTAAGATATGCAGAGATATTTACCTGAGAGGGGCTAAAAGCTATGCTGAGATGAAAATGTCTGTTTGGAATTTAAATATATGGAACTTGCTCATTTAAGCCTCTTTCTCTGCAAGGTAATCCAATTTTGCTGTGAATAACATTAAATAAGAGTTGTTCTTAGTATCGTGGTCCTGAGAATGTTCACCACCATGCTTAAAGAAGGAGCTAACCTTAAATCAATATAGTCATGCACAGAGAGGTGCTCTGATGTTCAAAACTACTAATTCCCTAGAAAACCAGCCTGCTTTCAAGTGCTAACATATAGATTTTTTTGCAGCTTTCAAGACAACTTTAAGCACTTTAACAAATGACCTTTATTTACATATTGCTGAATTCTGAATACTGTTCAGAAGTGTTTACTTCTTTGCAATTTGCAAGTGACATGGGACAGATTTTCACTTTCTCGAGAAAAAAAAAAGGGAAGATTTATCTACCTTACACACTGTTGCCTAACCTAATTAGACAACTTGATGTAGGGCCAGTCATCTCTTTTAGAAGAATTTCTTTTCTGAGTCTAAAGGGACCAGAGTATTGCATGATAATTTATAACATAACTTTTTGGCACAACAAAAAATAAACAAAACACAAGCTTGCTTTGCTTCAGCTGCTTTACATGCTTCAATAAATTAAATATGAATATGTGATATACAGATCAAAATTAAATATCAGTGTAGAAATTATGTTGCTTTCTTGGCAATAGCTAGTGCCAGCCAAAGACAAAGAACTGAGCACTGGTGCATGCAGCTTTCACATCTTCAAGCCAAGCCAATTTTCTTGCATTGTCTTGAAAAATAAGCTTATGTGTTGCAATTTTCTACATTAAAATATGAGACTATTCCTTGTCATGCTTATAAGCAAAAGTAATAGCCCCTAAAATTCCAAATTTAGAAAGCACTGTCTCTTTTAATCACCTACTGGACTTGAAGTTGCTGCCTTTTTAGATTCAGGGATTATTCGATAAGGAATTTTATAATTTTCAGTAGCCTCAGTTTAGTTTCCAAGTGATCCAAGAAGTAATGCAATTCTCCAGCAGATGGGCAGTTCTATTCCATTTCTTTCCTATCCTCTTTCTTTTTTGGTGGAGCTTTTCACAGTACAATCTCTTCTTGAAACCATACAGCCTATTTCTTGTATATTCTTTAAAAGACCAAAGACATTATTCAAAATTTAATACTAAAAAATCTAATTTCTCAAACAAAATTTTCTTACATTGTGCTCTAATTATTGTAATTTCCATCACTTCCACTGTGATTTCTTTCCCAAATTATAATAATTAAACTAAAGGCAAACAGCGCTTGAGGTTACTGTACATTTTTTTCTTTCATTCAATTTTTTATTATTCTTCCTGGAGGAAATATTGGGATTTCAGATAAGTGAAGTTAATTCTGCAACAGCAGAAGTGAGAGTAAATAAAAAGACTCTTGTATCCTTAAGAACTGCAAAGACTTTACGTAGCAAGAAATCCTTCCATGAAAATGTACAGTGTGGAGCTGAACCCTGTCACCTTAAAGAATGAGGCATAAAAGTTGGTACCCAGGTTCTAAATGACATTGCATTCTCCTACATCATTAAAAAAATGTAAAATAATCCTCTCCTATTGACATATAAAGTTCACGTACGAAATGCAGAGAGAATAATGAGCATTTTGTTAGTGACAGGGACACATCTGTTTGGGAGAGCTGTAGCAATGGTTATAGTTGCACATGACAGAAATTGACTAAAAACCACAGGGATTTTTTACAGTTTTGACAGTTGGGTGTCTGTTTCATTATATCAAAATTTGGTCATGACTGATAATCTCTTCTCATTACAAGGCTTCCAATTCTCACAGTAAAAAAATGTTCTCTTAACATAGTTATTTCTGCAGTGAAATTTAGAAATCACTAAGGCTTTCTACTTGAGAGGAAAACAAGGAATATTTTTCAAGGCATTGATTACAGCAAGCCAATGACTTAGTGTTTACTGAAGGGAAGTAAAAATCTGTACTCCTAGCCATTGGTCTCTGGTGCTACTCAGCAAAATCAAGTATTCATCTGAATTTACCAAAGCCAAAAAACTCACAACATTTTTCAGCTACTATTTCTCCAAGTAGGAGGACAAGACTATTTTGACTGCACTTTATGTCCAAAGATTTAAAAAATTCTTTCTTCTGCTGGCAGTGGTCAGTGACCCATGTTGTTCATTACCTAAGGCCTGAGCTGTAAAAGAACATGCCCTGAGTATTAAGAAAATACACAGGTCTTCATCTGTCTGCATGCCACTCCTGCTGGCTGACAATCTGCTGCCATTGAACATAATCCCAGTGAATGGGAGACCATGTGAACCAGTATATGCACGCATATGTTAAGATAATATGCATCTGTCGGCTCTCTGAATTCAAGATCCCAGATTTGAGTTCAGATGGAAAAAACACCCCAAACCCACAAAGTAAGGTTTCTACAGGAATAAAAGTTATTTCTGTCATTGCTATGTCATTTGTGTAGATACCTTTACAGTGTCTGACATGACCCAAAGTTACATGGCTCTTTAAACCTCAAAATCATTGAGTCTACGTAGACATTAATGAGATAGGGGATGGGGAATGCATGTTAAATTAAGCAGAGAATTTATGCACAGAGAGATACTAACAGCCATATATATAATGCAGTATTAATGACTCATTTAGTAAGATTTAACCCCAAGTTTAGGTACATTAAGCTGTGTTACAGGAACACCTTAATTTAAAATAGATCAAATTACTCTGTCAAATGTGTGCAGGTGAAAGTGATGGGTAGTGTTTCATTGTCTTATAAGATTGTTATAATCTGGGGGTTTGACTGTTTGCCTAGATGAGTTTTAGATGAAAGATCAATATATAGCAAGTCAAAAGTTTGTCTTTCAAATAATTTCTAAAACCCCTGTTAAACAGCTTTTGAAAAACAATTGTTTCTCCATATCCCACTGGGCTTTATGAAGATTGTACTATGTGTGAAACTGAAATGCTAAAGGGTTAATGGCTCACACAATTGGCCATTTGCAAAAACATTAGATGTGTTGCTGAGGCCAGGTTTGCAGCTCCCAGCCAGAGGGTGGAAGGAGGAGAGTTTTTTGTGTGTGTGTGTTTGGGGCTGAAGGATTAGAATCTCCATCCCACATAAAACAGGGGTTTAGCAATAAGCTTGATTTTGAGCCAGATGAAGGAAAAGGCCCATATGAGATTCTGCTATGTGGATAATGCCTCTTATTTTGTCAGTGTCCTCCCGCACACAACTGGCTTGGGTGTAAAACTCCTGTCCAAGACATTCACACGTGGGCCTGAGGGTATTCATTCCTTCTGATGTGTCATAATAGGCTCAGCTACAGTGCCATGAGAAGAAGCAGTCATGTTCTAGACAGGATCTTAAACATCAATAAAATCCATCCTACCCCCAAACCCTTTCTGGGGCCTTCCACCAGAGGAATGTGCATGATCCACAGTGCTGCAAAAGATCCAGAGTGCTGCATCAGACCAGGGTATTCCCCCCAAGCCTGGATGCACAATAATGTGTTGAACTCGATGTTTTGTGGGCTTCCTCCACCCTTGATGCATCAAGACTGCAACCATCCCTTCAACCAAGCAACAACTGAATCTCACTGCTGAACCCACAGGTGGCAATATATATCCTCCCTACTGTCTGCTCTTATTCTTTCCCTTTCTTTCTTTCTATTACTTTTGTATTTTTTAAGTGATATCTTTATACTTTTTTATTGTTATATACTATACATAATAATCAAAAAGGCTACATCACTCCTTTCCATTGCAATGATTTTTTAAAAAATTAACCCTAAATACACCTATACACACACACATACATATATATGAATACTGAATGCAGAGTATAAACACACATACATGTGTATATATATATATATGAATACTGGTCATTCAGCGTGCTTTCACTCTAATCCACCCCAAGGGATCTATTAAAAAGAATCTCAGCTACCTTTGCCTTTGGGGGCAAGTTGTAACATACTACTAGGCAACAGATTAGCAATCATTCAGGCAACACCTTTCTCTCACCAGGGAATTTATAGCATCTTTAGCTAATATCCAACAGTCCTGGAACAGATCAAGAATTTAATAACTGGATGAATTTCTGAAATTGGATATTGTATGAAGTCAACTAAATTTGGCTAATTATCACTGAATTTACAAATATGTCATTCTTAACACTCTTCGACTCAGATTTTTACAATTGTTTGTTCCCAACATTGATAAATATTTCCTTTTTTATCTTAATAAATGTTTCACTAAAAATGTCTTAACAAACAAAACCAAATGTCTTAACAAAAAAACCAAACTAAAACACTTTGTGATGAATTTTCTTTCTTAGATTCTAAACCACAAAGGAGGGATTCATCCAACATAACTTTGCTGCACAGCTAGTAAATTATATTATGCATGCAGAAAGAGAAGCACCCCTGCAGAATCACTGACTCCTGATATTCTAGAACTTTCTTTAAGATAATTGTCTAGCCACTGCCTATGGAGAGAGTGCAGGGACTCTCACTGAAGTTATTGTCTCATATAATTTTAGATGTCTGTAGTTCTGTATGTGAGCTAGTCACACATCTGTGGTGATCCTGTGAATTCTAACGCTTAGGGAGACACTTAAATCTATGTGTCATGACCTGGAACTGAATTCTAGCAAGAGGTCATGTTTACATTGCGAAACCACAGATGATTAGGGAGAGAGAGCATAATAAAAGATCAAAAATGAAAGAGAGAACAGAGAATCAATCTGCAGCTTCCTCATTAATTACCACATTATGTGCAGGCTTGAACTTTAGTATTTTAGTTTCTCTCTTACCAAGACAAGAATTTTTTCTCAAAAAGAGAAGACTCATAGGAAAACTTCTGGTGATATTCTGCAAGGATTGGACTTGAGCAAATCCTGTTCAATATCTTTATCAAATTTTTGAAAGTAAACTTAAACCCACAACTAATATAAACATGTCTTGTGATCATGACGGCAGAATAATTTAGGATCTTTTTGTAGGATGAATGAATGCAGCAAATAAACAAAGTGAACACTGAAATGTTGCAAGGTATAGCTAGATTGTATTTAGAAACCAGAAAAGAAATTAAGGATACCAGATGACCATATCTGGAAACTGGTTCTCTGATGAAGAATGTAATCTCAATTCCCAATATGATGCTGTTGTAGAAGAGAGGAAGCAGACTTTTAAGCAATAGAAAGTGGTTTAAAGGGAAGACATATAAAGATGATTTTTTCTGACTGCAGTATTTTTCTGGTGCTGGAAGACTGTGTGAATTTCTAGTATTCTCAAATTTAATGTAAATTTAAAAACTGAAGAAGAATCAAAAATTTCATAAAAGTGTTTAAAAAGCTAGACTCATGAGACTTAAATAGCATGATTTTGCAATGTATAAAGAAGAAGATTAAATTATTATTATTTTACAATTTTTGTGCATCTTCATGGATGGAAACTGTCAGCTACTATATTTGTAAAGCCATAATAAGAACCAGTCACTGGATCATGAAAACAGACACATTTGAATTTTAAAATTAAATTCTCCTTGTTAATTGAAAAGGTAATTAAGGCCTGGAATGAACTGTCAAGTGAATTGGTAGAGTATTCATCTCTTAGTATCTTGGATTTGAGAATGAGTGATATACAGAACGATATGCTTTACTCAAGTGCAAGTTATGCTGTAATTAGGACATAAATCATCAGGCTCAGTGTGAAGATAACTGGATGAAATGCAGCACCAGCCAAAAATAAGAAGTCACACTAGTTATGTAGTTGCCTCTCCTGGCCTTAATTTCTAAGAAGCTGGTAGATAATATTGTAATGGGTCAGATTCACAGCTGTCAAAAATTGGAAATATAGCTCCTGAGTCGAGCTGTTTCTGAAATATTAAAAAAACATTTTTTCTCTTGTTAAATACTTTGAGTATAGTCCTACAGCTAACATTAATAAACAGTTCACTGGAAATCTCTTCAGGTTTTGAGTGTAATGATAAATTTGTTTTGATGCATCCTTTGATTTTGCTCTCACTTATTGAAACAAGGGATATTCTACTTTTGCAACATTCTTACTCCTAAGTAGCACTGATATGTCATGAAGACTCTACCTTGAATCTACTTGTTTCTATCTTTTTTCTAAAATACCTCTTGAATAGAACCTGACTTACTGTATTTTACATTAATCACTAAGATTAGAGGAAATGAAACAGAATGAGACAATGCCATTAAGTCAAGACCATGCCTCTAGTCGCTCTGAAATTTTTCATATGATGCTTGTAATCTGTGCCCATATCCCTAACTGTTTTTTAAAAATTTAAATACATATGAGACAAACTTGAAAGTCAAAGGTCGCCGTCTTATTTCAGTAACAGAATTAAATTAATGTTGCATAAGAAGGAATGTTGGCTTTATAGCTAGAGCAGGAACTGAGTGGGTTTAGTGGGTTTTAATTCCTGTCTCACTCATACTGTGGTCTTAGCATCTAATCAAATGCGGAAGCAATAGTTTGGCTCCAGTGAAACAGATTGGTTAAAGGAAGTTTTATATAATTTGATCTAAAAGAAGTAGCTATGTATTCAATATACTGATAAAGGATCTGTCCCAGCTCTGAGATGTGTATTGGACAGTTTAAAGATTAAATTCCTGTTTCATAATCTACAGAGTTGTGCAGAGCCTGGCAGACTCTAATGGAAGCTCTGTTCATTGTAGGGTCTCTAGAGGGTCCTCCAGCAAAGAAGAATACACAAAAAATAAAAGAGGACCAGGTCCTATAAATGTCTGAACTCCTTCCCTGTGAGGATAAAAATCATATTTCTGTCATCCAGCATATTCACCTTATATTGAGCTCAAATTCATATCTGTTCTCAAGTCTGGACTTCCCATTTGCCTTAAACACAAATTTGAGGCAGTTTGGGTTTTCAGTGTCTTTTAGCATGGGATCAAGTGACTGTCTTTTTACAGTGGGGATAAACCTCTTGTTTGATGCTTTTTATAGCAACCACCTGCATCCACTGCCCTTGCAAGAAGGCTGCCAGTGCTGCCTGTGGTGAGAACCACAGGGATCAGAAGGCTTCTGAGTGGGCTGCTTCAAGCTGGGGTGCACCTGGCAGCTGAAGGTAGTGGTGACCTATGGGAAGCACTTGATATGTCAGACTGCTTGGGAATCCAACAAGGGTTGGCTCTGCTACAGTGTGAATATCACACAACTGATGTCTTTTTCTAAAGCAGTGTAAAGAGTGCTCTGATGTATTTACATGTCAGAAGAGAGCTGGATGAAAAAACAGACTCATTTGTCCTAAATCAAAGCAAATCAACTTTGTAACCTCTAAATCTATGTTGGAATGCTGTTTGAGAGAATCCAAAACCTAAACCACTTTCTGTTCTTCACAGATGTTTTGGGGAAAAGATGTATGTGGGTGTTTCATGTAGTCTTTAAGGAAGAACCAACTTCTGTTCACCTTGGTAAGCATTTCAAAAATTATGGATTTTCTTGATATTAAAGTGAAATGTGTAAGATATAAGCAAACCAAAACTGAATGATGATTCTGCAGAAAATCTCACTTCAATTGAAATTACCTACTTCATCAGAATTCTGACTATGATAATTTGTTTTTATAAGAATAATTGATGGACTACAAAAAAGAAATCGTTGACCTCATTATAGTTTCTATTAAACATACATACAAAACTCTGCCAAGCTGTCATCTTTGTAGGCACTTTCGGAGATAAGGTCAGGAGCTGAAGGTCCAAAGGTATTGAATTACCCAAAGCAATTACAAATAGGCATATGCTTAGACAAGTGGCAAACAATTTTATACAGCAATTTGCCTGAAGCAAAATAAATATCCCAGGAAAAGTAGTCTTCCAGATCTCAGTGAAGAGCAGTGAAAAAATTTTATCTAGTCTGGAATAGTGGTGGAATTGGATGCTGTTTTCTTAGCAAAGAAACCTTATGTTACTGTCAGCAAGACAGAAGTGTTATATTTCTGTCATTTCTTCAAATAAAATTGGGCTTTTGAAATCCAAGTTGTGGGTTAAAAACAATAAAAAATATAGGGAAGAAGTTCTTGGCCACTGCTGAGAAGGGCCCTAAGCAAATCAGCTAACTAGAAATATGATGTATTTCTATAGTTAACATTATTGCTGAGACAACAATGAGCCTTTAAAGCCAGTTGAGAAGAATGTTACATGAGTATAAGCATTGCATGTTGTGTGTAGTCAGCAAAGAAACTGAATAATGAAAGTCATTGGAATGATAGCCCTCAGATGGGCTAAGGAGCCAGGTGATACAAATGCTCAGAGGCCAAGTTTTACCTTAGGGGTAATTTGTACTTTTCAGTGTTTTGTTGTTTTTATTCTGGTTTGTCTGTGAAAAACAAAACAAAAACCACCAAAACAAAACAAGTCCCCCCAACTTCTTCCCCACCCCCTCCCTTGCCCTGGAACATTAAAGATCACCTTAGGTTTTTAAAAACAAGAGCAGCATTATTTTCAGAAAAGAAACTTAAATTATCATATCAAATGCAACACCTGGATAAATCAGAATAATTCCATTCTGCTTTAGTCTGAAATAGAAAGCTGCAAAACCTCTGTTTTGACCTTATCAAGGTTTTTCCTTTCCCTCAAGAGTTTTACTGCCATAAAAAATTATTAAAATTGACATATTCTTGCAGAATGTGTAGATTTCAAAAAAATTGGCTGCTTTTCTAGATGAGAGGAAAGGTCACAGGATGATTTTGTGCAGGAGTACTGTACCTTGTATACAACATGTATCTTCAGGTACTGAATGCCACATGATCCAAGGAATACTGGATACAACAAAGTGCTTCCCACTGTAAGGAAAAATCAGGTTCAAGACCACCTGAGGAATCTGAATGCATATCAGTGTATTGGACATGGTGAGATGCATCCTGGAGTCCTGAGGGAATTGACTGTATGTAGACATCAAATCACTCTCCGTGATGTTTGAAAAGCTGTGTCAGTCAGGCACAGCCCCTGCTGAGAAGGGGTTGGTGGATGCTGGTGCTGCTGGATGGGAGGTCAGACATGACCTGGCCATGTGCACTTGTAGCTCAAAAAGCCCCCTGTGTCCCGGGCTGCATCCAAAGCAGGGCCAGGATGGGGATTCTGCCCCTCTGCTCTGCTCTGCTCTGCTCTGGTGACACCCCACCTGCAGTGCTGCATCCAGCTCTGGGGTCCCCAGTACAGGGAGGACACTGACCTGTTGGACAGAGTCCAGAGGAGGCCACCAAGATATTTAGAAGGATGTAGAACCTCTGCTGTGAGGAAGGGTTGAGACAATTTAGATTGTTTGGCCTGGAGAAAGGAAGGCTTAAAGGGGAACTAATTGCATCCCTCTATACCTGAAGGGAGCTTATAGGAAAGATGGAGAAAGACTCTATCCAAGAGCATGTAGTGACAGGGCAACAGGGAATGGCTGCAAACTGAAGGAGAGTAGGTTTAAATTATATATAAGGAAGAGGTTCTTTACTGTGGGGGTGGAGAGGCACTGGAACATGTTTCCCAAAGAAGTCATGGATGCCCCATCCCTGGAAGTGTTCAAGGCCAGGCTGGATGGGGCTTTGAGCAATCTGGTCTAGGGGAAGTTCTCCCTGCCCACAGCAGGGGAGATTGGAGCTTTGTGGTTTTCAAGGTCTCTTCCAACCCAAGCCCTTCTGTGCTCCTGTGATGTAAAAGGATCCTAGTATCCTTTGCTGCTGTGTTCCCTACCCATTTTTTCCACCTTTTCACCTTTCTTGCTACAACTGTTGATGCTAATGTGACTCAGATGCTTCATTTCAGTATTTGCCTTTCTTTCAAAGGAATTGCACTAGCATCTTGGGAGTTTTATCCTATAAAACATTACAGTTGCAAAAGTTGCCTTCCTAATTTGGACCACAGAACATGTTTGCCCAACTCCATCCAGTCACATGGAGTCACCTAACTTTTGCATACAGGCGCACTATTTTTTTTGCATGATGGAAAGGCAGTAGCCTCCTTGCAATAAAGTATTTATTTTTTCTTTTTTCACTTATTATTAAATAAAATTTGAATGCTTAGAATCACTTATCCACTTAGCACTCCCCCAATCCTTGTTTCAAATCAAACTTAGTTGACAATGAGTTAGTGTTTTCTTGTATATTATTGCTAAAAGTATCAGAGAGTATAGGTCTCAAAACCAATTCCTGAACAATTCGCTCTGCGTTCATACATCAAATATTGGTTCACAATTGCATTTTCTCATGTATTATAATAGCTAGCACAGATTAATAGACTTAAAATTTGTATTGGTTTATATGTTGTGTGGGACTAAGTAAACTTGCAGAAATATCAAAACATATTAACACAATACTGTGACATTTATGATTTATTTTGCTTTTCAAAAATTGGATTCCCTTAATAGCTGAACAGATATTTTCCATTTTGAGCATGTAACTCACTGATCATTTAAATATATTGTTCTATTATCCAAACTAAATAAAATAAGAGTTTCCCATCAGGACAAAACACCTCCTCAGGAGACTTCTGAGTCTTCATTCTTAATGCCAAAATATGTTGTGGACCTAGACTGCCTAAATTTTTGTAACAGAATCACTCCCATTTACCCCCTCCCTACTCATAGTGAGAGGACACACTGAACTAAGTAGATCTCAACAAATCCATGCAGAGTGATACATTGGCAATGAAAATTGGTGAATAACTGCAGAGCACTGATGCTGTTATCTCTTATATGACAGTAGCAATAGCTTTCAGTTTCACAGCACTTTTTCTGAGCAAAAAGTTTTGTGTTTTCCAGAAAGTGGTATAGGGTTTTTTGAGACATAATTATGTCTCATCATTCACTGTTCTAGGGAGAAAACTATAGCATACTAAAATGTGACTAGTATCTCTATATCTTTGATCATATTAGTTCTGTTGAATAATTTCTCTTACATTTTACTAAAGAGATACATTATCATTTCACATATCTCATGTGAGAGTAATGGAGAAGGAAGGAAATATTTTGGTATTTTAAAAGTATTTGGATAACCAAATAACATTTTAAAAATCAGGTAAATTTTGGGAAGTGTTGGGTAACCAAAAAGAGATGGTGACAGGATGATACTGGTCTGTAACAATACTTACAAATAACTAAGATAATACTTTTTAGTAGCACTTTTTTCCTGATGGATATATTCTCACATTCTTTCCAATATCCCACAACAAGAAATATTTTTCATTTTGATCTGAAAAGAATTTAATATTTGTAAAGGGTCACAGGGCTACCAGATAAAACATATAAACTAAGTGAAGGATTGGCCTCCTCTTCAGCAGCCTACAGGATGCAAAGAGCTTCAGAAAGAACAAGAACACTATCAGACATTTTTTCTTAGATCAGGATGTTTACTCAGCAGAAATCTTTGCAAATTTTGCCACAGACTTCTGCAAGTCCTTATCTGAGAAATTTTACTTTTTACTATAATTTGTGAAAAAACTTGGATACCTAATTGACATATTGTGTTACTGGAGAAGTGCATTTGGAGAAGATTATGATACTTTTTCATTCTGATCACTCATTTTCTATAACCTGTGATTTTATACTTGTTGTTTTAAAAGTTGAAAAAGTTATTCATGAGTAGCATTACATTGATCTGCTCTGGAAATGAGATTCCTCTATCTCACACGTTTGTGTTGATGGGCCTTACTTTGCAGGTCATGTGCAGTGTGGAATTACTCCAAACATGGACATGTACAGGAGGCACAAAGCACTTCTGAAGAGTGACATCAAACCAAGTTGACAGTTGTGTTTTTTATGTGTTCAGTAGCTTTTCTACTGGGGATTAGTTGTACAAATATATCAAGTACTAACCTATACAGGAGCACCACCCAAGTATTTATTCACTCATAAGCCTCTATGATTCATGGCATCTACAAAAAGAAGCTAAGGAATCATAAATTTCTAGCTGGGATTTGAGCCAAGGCAAAAACAGAAGGCTTAGCTGATGAGAATAAGGATTTAGGATCCTTGTCCTACAATAATTAATTATGAGTTTCTTTTAGTTCAGCAGGCAGTGGATCAGGACATGTCAGACAGAAGGGAATTATTTTATCTCTGCCAGTCAATGACAGAATTTTAATAAGGAGTTTTCACAATACAGAAAAAACTTTGATTATCATTCAAGAAAAGAGCATCACAGACCAATAATTTTTTCCTGTTATCTTTTCTGTGCCAACTTCTAACAAGAAAGCATTGTATTTTGTTATAAAGAAATCTGTGGCTTAAATTAATTTAAATCAGTCACTTTTACTGCCTTCAGACTTACCATGAATGAAGACAAATTAAAAAACAGAATAAACAGAGAAAAATGACTGGTGACACTAATGAAGTTTATATTCTTAAAATCTGTGTCCTGAAGTTAGATTTTCTGAAAATATGTGAGCTCTGAACTAAAGCTTGTACTATGTGTGGAATGTTCATAGACATGTTCTGTGGTGTGAATTCTGTGATTTACACTGAAAACTCTGGAAGTGTTCAAGGCCATGTTGGATGAGACTTTGAGCAGCCTGCTCTAGTGGAAATTGCTCCTGCCCATGGCAGGGGGTTGGAACTGGATGACCTTTATGATCCCTTCCAAACCAAACCATTCTGTGACCTCAACAGCCAAATTCAGATAACTGTCATATAATTCCAGATCATAATATTCCTAGTTAATCAGAATTTCCTGTATTACAGAATATACATCCTTGAAATATATCCAGCTAGATAGTAACAGAATCAGGCTTAGATCCGTGCCATGTGTCTGATTTATGGACCAGATGCTAAGATAATAAGACAGGGAAGTAAACATATCTGTCAAAAATTGTAAAGCCTTTTCTGTGCTATTGATATTTTTTTCAATATGTTTTGAAAATAAAACAGTTCATAATGGTGATGCTAGAAAGCACTCCTTTCATTCTAACAAAAGGCCTGCAAAAAGATAGGCAAAAACTTTACTAGTGTTCTTGGCAACCCACTATGCCACGTGTATTCTGAAGCAGATCTAATTTAAATTAAATAGAAATAAAAATTATTTACAATGTACTCTAATGACTGTAATTTTCATACAAACTGTTACTTACAGACACAGTATGCTGCACCTTGTAATAATGTCTTTCCTGTTTTTCTGTCTAGAGGAAAAAGTCTTGCTGCACATATTTTTAATCACTAGACAGAAAACTCTGGACTCCACTGGAAAGGTTAATACAAAAGTAAAAGAGAAAAATCAATTTTTTTCTGTTATGATGGAGTTGATATATTTTCAACTGGCTTCTCCACCAAAACTTACATTCAACAAAATGTTACCACTGTGTGTTCCTTTATGCAAGGGTACTTAATTCCACCAGGATATCTGTACCAGCGATTCAACTCACCAAATAGCTATTATCCCGCTCATTTCGTCTTGAAGCCAAAATATCTCCATTATAACTGCAAGCAGCTAAACTCTTCAGTGCCAGATGGTTTACAAATTGGTCTCATCACAGAATAAGGGATGTCATCATGCCCACAATTTGTTAATATTGCAAATTCCTCTCCTGAAAACTTAATATGACATAGTTCTCTAATTTAATCTGCAACTTAGCAATTGATATGTATTAAAACCTATAATCAAATAAAAATGTAATAATTAGCAGAATATTAACATTTTTGCAATGTCAGCAAATAAATATCCAACTTGAGAGTCAGTGGAGGGATCAGCTGGAAACAGAAGCCAACTAAAAATCAGACTGGTTATGCAAATGCAATTTTAGAGCTTATTAGGTGACTACTTCAAAGTGGCTGTGTTTAGCTTCTCACCAACCACTGTAAACTTTTGTTTGCCATGTAGGAGTATTCAACTATTCATACCAAATGAACAAAAATAAATCACAGCCTACCCTATGCCATGAAAGTTCCTCCCTGAAAAAGATTTATAACTTAGTCTTCATGTTCTTGTACATTACAATTTCAGTAAATTACTTGAGGGAATTTCAAGACTAATGCGTGATAACAGCACAAGTTTTATCTTTAGGAAACAGCTAAATGCAATTTTGTGTCATCATCTATTTGACTGGGAAAACTTAACTGAGAAGACAAAAATAGTTAAAGAGTTTTCTGGCTTGAAAAGTTTATTCTGAAATTCTAAATGTATCTTAGGCTGCAAATGGCTTTCACACAGTCAGATGGGTAAACGATTCACCTCCAATACTTTTTTATATTTGAAAATGCAGGTGCAGCTATCATTTCAGAACATTCAATAGTGTGGCCCAAATTTATAATGACAGTCACACAAAAAAATTAATTGCTTGAAATTTACCAAAGAAAGATTTTTTTCTTACTTTTTAAAAAGAAACCATGCTTAGATAGGGATTAACTTCATCTTAACTTAAAGTGTAGCAAAAGTGATATAAAAATGTAGTAAAAGCTCTTACAATGAATCATAAAATTCTGTAATTCAAGGCACTGCCTACTGCTGTCTTTGCAGGACAGTAGAATACTGATATATGCACCTATTCTTGACATCATGACATAGTCTTTACATAGTCTTTCCTTTACTGAATTAGGGTGTGTCTTCATTGTGGTTTGCAAAAATTACTGGGTAACCATGGACTACTGCTGCCACAGGTACCAAATACAAAGAGCTGATCTGCTGACTAGAGCTCTAGCAATTTGAGAGCACATCCTCTCAGTAAGACCCAAGCTTTTGCATTGTTGCTACAATTCAAAATTTGTTTTG
This sequence comes from Pheucticus melanocephalus, assembly GCA_013398405.1. Classification (NCBI taxonomy): domain Eukaryota; kingdom Metazoa; phylum Chordata; class Aves; order Passeriformes; family Cardinalidae; genus Pheucticus; species Pheucticus melanocephalus. The sequence continues at coordinate 1,581,901 of VZSJ01000860.1, read as the reverse complement.
CTGGAAGCCATCCCAGAGCTCTTGCCAGCACAATTTTAAAAACAGCACATGCAAGGTATCTGTACCACCCTGCTGGAAGGGTGCAGTCCACAGCTCCTAATTATTCTGTATTATTCTGTGATTATATGGCCTATCAAATGTAATTGCAAGAGGTTTATTTTAATATTCTTGAGCTGGATTAGAAATATACACATATTTTTCCTGTATTGATTTATATATATCTTCAGCCTAGGTTTTCCAAAGCTGTTCAATGGTCTATACAAGTTTTACTTTATTTGTGGTTTGAATATGTGAGTATATCAAAGCCAGATAATACAAGACTTTCTGTGACATTTTGCACTTGCCTTTCTGATTTCAGATGAGTTAAACTGAACACAGGTCAATCTCTTGGTGTATAATTTTCTGGTTACAGGCTTTTGTCATGTTCTTTCTTAGTCTTGTTACTTATTTATTGATTACCTCTTTCTCCAAGTGAGACTGAGGCCACAGAACTGATACATTTTAGGAAGTCAAAGTCATTCCTTAATACTATTAAAGTCCCAAACCAAGTTGGTTTTTCATGCTTGTCCTGCTAAACCATTTTTCAACAATTTTGACAGTTTCTTTTTCCATGAATAGGACTTTTAATTCTATTTTCTTCCTCTGTATTACGCAGAATCTTTAACAAAGATGAATAAAAACTGTACTTCTGCAACACCATAGTGGTGGAGTGGATTTGTAATGATTTATAAGATCATTAAACACCCCAGCATGAAAGTGAAGTTGTCTGTTTTCTTTTGAGACATTTTTCAAGAACTGATAGTACCAAACTAAACTTCTGGTCTTTGGTCACTTGAACTCAGACAGAAGGCCACATGCTTCTCTATGATGGCAGATTTTGCTAGTATTGGCCAAACACAGAAACTGAGGAAGAAGATATGAGCTGGATACCTCCAAGTCTCCAGTAAAGCTGGACAGAAAACAAATTTCTTATTCTTAAAAAAATATTTTCAGAGTTGCAGAAGAAATTGCACTGTGCTTACAGATGAAGTCACAGCCTGTGGACAAGAAAATACACTGGGTAATTGCCTGTATGGCAATGGTAATTGCCTGGAAACATACAGGGTAATTCCTTCTCTAGTGTAGCTAATACTCACATGACAGAGCTGCAGACTGTGTATTAGGATCAGCATCTCTAGAAATGAAGGATCATTGTTCCTGTGTTCATGTCCTTCAGCACTTCTTTATCTGAAAAAATATCCCTTGATTTCTTTTATGGCACCTGATATGTTCACTCAGGAAAATCTTTTGTTTAAATGTTCTGATATTTTCTAAGTTAAAAAAAAATCAACTTAAATACCACAAAGTGGAAAAAAATATATCCTTGATGATGATTCACAGCTTCATTCCTGTGAAGTTATCTAAATGTGCAAATGCACAGCACAAGGTATATATCTGAAGATGGGAAGATCATTTTCAATCAATGAAGAGATTTTTAAATTTGCAACAGAAGTTTTGTGTTTTCTCCTCTGGGTAAAAAGGGAAAATATCTCAAAGCAGATGAAGATGCTGAATATAAATATCAGAAATGCATCAAAGGAAGAAGGTTTGGGTAATGGCTTATAACAAAAACTCTAGGGAAAAGGAATGATCTGTTTTCCTGTAATATTTGCCACCTAAGCAAAAAAGCACCAATTTTATCACACTGAAGGAAATAGTTTTCATCATATTAAAGACTTATGAACTGTTTTATGGCACTGGTAAACAATCAAAGAGTAGTTTGAGCTTCTGTAAGTCATAGTTTCTCATTAAAAATGTAAATAAATAGCTTCTCTTAAAGTAAGGAAAGGAGATCAATGCTGACACATAGTTGGTACAGAAATATTTGTTTATGCAGACTAATGAAATATTTTAAATGAGAGTAAGAAAAGCTTATGTCAGTGTGTAAGCATCCATTGAAAACTTGCAGGATCTGTTACCTAACTTGATCAACACAACTCTTTTTGAAGAACCAAAATGACCACAAAAAACTCAAGTGCTGAGTAAAAGTGTTTATGATACCATGATTATATGGGCTTTGCTGTATTTATCTTAAATAATCAATCTCTTGTCATGTTTTAGAAATTTCTATGTAATTTATTTTATCCTTAGCTGGTGCTTGGACTCTGAATTTTCAATGTTTATTAGTTAGGATTGTAATTACTCTCTGCTCATACATTGCCAAGTCTGAAATAAATGAAATTAATAGGTAAAGAAAAATAAGGAAATGCCCAGAATTTTCTTTTCTTTTTTTTCCTCTAATGAGCAGTTAGAGATTTTCCATCCTTCCCTGTTTCCACTGAAAAGCTTATCTGTATTTCTGTTTGACTGTTTACATTTCTTCCTTTCTACCTCATTTTGCTCTGAGCTATCAATAAGTTCACATTTGTACTTTCACAGTGGCATTTACATAATTTTTGGTTTCTCTCATTTCTGTCTTTCCCAGCTAGCACAATTTTTCTTCCATTGCAGATCTTCCTCTCATGCCTCTTTAGTGAGGTTTCTCACAGATACCAGTACTTCAACACAAGTCCATGTACCCCTGTCTCAGTGCCTTTCAAGTATTCTTTTCAGTCTTTATTCCAGGACTCCTCACAAAAGAGATGGTAGGGAGAAAAAAAAGGAGGAAGAGTATGCAGGGACAAGTATGCACCATGAAAAATTATTGTCATTTTTTTAAAGGGTTGCCTGAATTTCTTTACCTTTTGCTAGAAGATGACTAATTTCAAGCAAAGGAGAGAAATAAATATGGGATGGAAAAATAGCAGATTTTCTGTAAAAAGCTCTGTGGAAATAACAAAGTGGGTAGTAGAGTACATACCGGGTTTGATTACAAGTTCAAATTCTTGCTCATATTTCCATATTACTGCTAAAATGATAAAGTCTTGTATGTAGGTGTTTCATCCTAACATCCCTGTAAAGCCTGCAGAGCTCTTAGCCCACTGTGGTGTTTGAGGCAGATTGGCATTATGCTCTGCTCATTTTCAACCTGCAGCTGTGCTTAAGAGATTGTGCCTGAGCTTTGGTTTGGTTTAGGCTTTTGCTTTTTTACTGCAGAGGCACCAGCAGAATAAATATACAGGTTAAACTTGTTAGAGGAGGAGGACAAAAGAGACATTGGAGGGATGCATTTTGTGAAATGGGTATTGATTTGGTAATAAGCTGTTTTAATTGCATGGTAGAAGGAAAATGAACACAATTATTGTTCTCTGGGTAAAGAAATGTCTTTTTTATGTTTAGAAACAATTCCTAACACAAAAAAAATTATAAAATTTTATGAGGATCTCTTCAAGGGATTTAAATGCAAATTAACCCTGATGTATTCTACATATGTTTCATGCCACATAACAAAATCTACCATTAGAGAAAAATAAAATACACTAAAAAGAGCTGCTTCAGCCTTAAAAGCTAGTTAATCAGGTATCACAGCAGTGGAGATTAATCAATGATTCCTTAATTGCTAGTTAACTGGACTTCTTTTGAAATATATTGTCTTCCTCAGTTGTAGTAAGCGTATTGAAAAAAAAAGACCACTGTGGTTTAGCAGAATACAGATTTGTTAAATGAGGTTATAGTGAGATGTAAAAAAAAAATCTGTGGGCTGTGGTTTCAGTAGAAAGCAATCTACTTCACTTCTTTCTTTTCCCTTCTTTATCCTGAAAGTTCACACCAGCAGGGCTGCTGTGTGGATACAGAATAGGGAAACTGGTCTAAATAAAGGTTCTCCAGCGCTTCTAAAAGCTGCGTTTCAGCCAGAGACAACAATGCCAGCAAATATTAGCATGTCTTTCAGAACTAAGCAGTGATTATAGCTCTGCAAATTAGAACTGACTCATGAAGTTTGGGCTTAGGTACCAGATAGCTGAGCAGGGCCTTTCCTGCAGCAGTTCTTTTGGATATGATGTGGTGTCTTTTAGAAAATGCTGTTTATTTTGGATTACAATTGTGTTTTGAGAGAGCTGCAGTGCTGCCTTTTTCCGTCCTCTGTTATGGGACGTTGCTCATTGTGAAACTAGAAAGACAGAAAACCAAATTCAGAGGTGAAATATGGTTAAATTGCACATATAAATGCACCTTTTTGAATTTTGGCCTTCCCACTAATACCTGAGGGCTGTGGGCTCAGCAAAGTATCCCAGGGGGATATGTAGCATCATTTCCTTCCTCTTTTCATATTTAATTAGCAAAAAGAGGCCTAATTTATAGTCAATGTGGACTACCACTACAGCTCTATAATTCATGCAAAATGAACTTCTGCTACAATGGCTTCTCTGAAAGCTATCTTGCAATAATTGTTCAAATTGCTTTTGTGTAGGAGTAATGTGGAAATTTTACCATTATGTTTTAATTGCTTTAATATAGGGAAGGCAGCAAACCCACAGTCAATTTCATATATTTTGTAACTCTTACTATTAATGTAATTTTTACTGTAGAACTGCACACAAATGAGTGTAACACATAGACCACATAGCAGAGATACATATCACTTGGGTATCACTTTGAAGAACATCTATTTCCTTCCCATCTAAGTGCTGCAGCCTGTTAAGCTTCTTGAAATATTTCTCACCCTAAGCCCTTTAAATTGTAAGATCTACAGTACTGGTTTTGCCTTTTAAAAAAACCCTCAAAACACTTGGTACTGAAAAGTAACATCAATTGGTTTTCTTCCAAGTTTGCTACATTCTTGAACTTTTTCAAGTTACACTTCTGGATCTCAGGCAAGTGCTGGAATGCAACCCACAGTTAAGATGTACAAAATTCATGCCTGTATTAACATTTCTTACCCACTAACTAAGCAGCCCCATTACAGAATATGAATTTTACTGAGGAGCTGGAAACTGAATCAGGTTAATAATTCGAGAGCTTCAATTTCCTTCATGAGTGTGTGCCTGAGACTGTGAAGGGTTTATACTAACTATGAATGTGGTAACAAGCTCATCCAGACAACATGCATTTCATGCTGGAGAACTAAAAATATGGGCATGGAAGAGCTGTAAACAGAAACAAAAGGTTCTGGCTGGGGCTCCTGTTATGAACTGCCCCAAAGGCAAGGGCAGCTGAGGTTCTTGTTAATAGATCCCTTGGGACAGATTAGAGTGAAACAACACTGAATGACCAGTGTTTACAGATATGTCTGTCTGTAGCAGGTTTATTTTTTTTTTAAATTGGTTGCAACAGGGAGGGGTTATGTACTCATTTTGGTTATT
>VZSJ01000860.1:1556893-1576669 GCA_013398405.1 Pheucticus melanocephalus | reverse complement strand
ATCTGTATAAAGACAACAATATGTTCAAAATGGTGGTCAAAATCTTTATCCTTTGCTGGAGGGGGAGGCCCATGACACACAAAGTTCAATGGGTAAATTAAGTTCAGGGGCCTTCCCTGGGTGGGGGAGTTTTAAATTTTCTTATGTAAAGCCCCAGAAATTAGTCTGGGAGCACTTTGGGGTTTTTTCTGGCGCTATATGACCCCTTCTAAGACATGCCAGTGTAGTTCAGCCAGTTATGTCCCATCAGAAGGGGCATGAATTTGCCCCTTTCAGGGCAAATTTCAGGCCTAGTTGTGAACATGAATATCCCAATACCTTCTCCAGGATATGAGGCTGGGGGATTTTTTCATGTGAGCCAGTTGTATAAGGGAGAACATTGGCATGTTACAAAGCACTATCCCACCTATCAGGATCTGATCTGCTTCTTATCCTTATTTATTGCTAAATAATGTTGGTTTGTTGTGGTCATTCTGTGGTGATGCTCAACCCCTCTGCACCTCGGCTATTCTCTGCAGATCAGATTTTTTTGACACCACACATCCAGAAGCTCTCCTCCTCCCCCATTTTGTTGGGGATGCAAACCCTACCTCAGCAAAGCACCTGCTGCTCCTGCAAGTCATTGACCTTGAGCATTTCAGTCTCTCACTGTTTCTAATAGGGTTGTGCTGAGGAAAGAGATGGAAAAATATGTTATTTGATTTTAGAGGTTTTGCTCCTTAAAAAAAAAAAAAAATCAAGAATCTAGCTAGTAAATATTCACCCATTAAGTTGTTTTACAACATTGTTGAAAGCAGGCATTAACTTTCTAGAATGAGCAGCACTGCACATAGACAGCTGGATCCAGTGAGTAGACGTCTGCTCTTAATTTCTAAGGAGAGCAGCTGAAATGTGTAGCACTTTATGTTTCCCAGGATGAATGTGGAAGTATCTTGTGAACTCATGAACATTTTCCTGCTATACTCAGCCCAAATTAAAATGCAAAAATTAAGGAAACTGAGTAGCTATTAGAAATCTTGCCTTTGTCAAAATATCATTCATTCAGAATCTCCTATTTATTGTAAATATCACTCTAGTTTAATGATGGTCAAAAGGAGTTTGAAAGTAAATTGTCTCAAACACCCCTGTCTCAAAAGTCTCAAACACCCCTGAAACATTTCCAAAATTCTCATGAAGGCCACATTCTCTCTTGTCTCTGTTTCTTAATCTTTGTTTCTAATCATATTGACTAGTCCACAAGTAATCAATTATCAATATGTGGACACATCCTAGAAAGCTAATATATATTACCAGAATTTTGCTTTTTTAAGCTTATTCATACTGCACAGCAAAGTGAGAATTTTTGTAAAGACACTATTGTCTGGGGATATTTAATATTTTCTGTAGAAGTAAAACAGAGCCCACTAACTGATCTAATGCACTTTGCCTGATGGAAAAGGCATTTTCTGTTTATAATGACAAATTAAAATGCTAAAGTTATATTTCAGAATGTAAGAAGAATTCACCTTCAAATTTTTCATTTATGAGGGTTCAAAATAAATATGAAAATATTGGGAAAAATTGAAATAAAATAAATAATAATATCAACAAATGAAATAAAATTAAATTCAGAGGAATGAGCCTTTAACAAGGAACAATAACAAGTGCCTGTGTCTTGTCTAATGAGTGTTTGATTATTTTATTTTTAAACCAAGGATACAACAAATTTCCTTTCTGTCCAACTTTTAGCAAATCAGTGTTTTAATGTGGAAAAGTATTCCATTGTAGAATTCATGGATAACTGCAAAAAACTTTTATCATATTTGAAGAAAATAATTTGCTATATGGGGACAATCTAGCCCTCCTTTTTGGCAGTTCCAAAACAAAAGTACATAAGAGAAAATTTCTGGGTGTTTTTTTTTGCTACCTTTGTGTTTATTGGTGAGAACTTTTTCTACTTTTTTTTTTTCCCTTATGACTGCTATTCTTCTATAACTCACCCTGGAGTTTTCAAGGGAGAAATTCTAGGAGGAAGACTAATATGTGGATTGAGAAATGAAGTCAGTGCAGTAATTGATATCAGGCAAGCAGCTCAGATCCTAAGATTACTGTACAGTTCACGATGAAATAATAAAAATATTCTTAGGACTTTAGGGGATATCTTTATAGTGCTGTGATGCAGTGCATGGAGAGAAGACAAGTAAGTGTAGCACTAAAAGGAACACAGCAGCATTTTATTTAGGTTTCAGGATAATGGTGAATATGAAAGTAAAAAGCTGAAATAAATCTACAGAATTTTCTTCACAAGCTCTGAATCAAGTTCATTCTGCACTATAAAGTTCCAGAGTATCTTTTGACTTGCAAAATAAACTGTCATTTCATTGTACATAATGAAGAAGGGGAGACATAATGAAGAAAATAAGATTATTTGCTTTTCAGACTGTTAATTTTGTGGAGTTGCACTTTGAAATATGTTTCTTAAAATCCAGTGAAACTGGATCATGTCCTTAATTTTCATTTCCAAATCCCTGACCCATGATTTCCAGAGCAGTAGGTATTCCCCAGCTGTCAAACAGGGCTGTAAGTCTAGCATTTCCAGTTATAAAGTGTGTGATCAGTAGAGTCTCTCTCTGAGAGCTGAGGACAGCTGTACAGCCAAGTCATTAAGCAGTGACAATGGTAAGACAGCAGTCTGTTTCTCCTGCTAGGCATGCACAGTACACATCTTGCCTGCTGGTCTATTACTTTCCCAATGACTCCTTATGTGCTTTCTTCCCATATTTTATTGATAGGATCCTTTGAATTCTCATGTTTGCTTTCATGGCTAGAACTTTAAACCCTCTTCCCCTCCCCTCTTTTGTAGTTTGCTATGCAAGACTGCTAGCAGACATTTTCCTCCCTGTATTTGCTGACTCTTCATCATTTTCTAGAACCCTTAGTCCAACTTCCACTCAAATTCTTTTTCATCTGTTTGTCTTGAGTGTGGGAATCTGGATCCCTTTACTGCAAAATTTTCTAGGTCTTCCTCCCATGAGAAGTCATGCATGTTTTCCCTCTCATTTTCCTACATCTCTCATTCCCCCAGCCCTGGAAGCAACTCCTCATTTCTTCTGCTTCTCATTATCCCTTTCCCTTTCAGGACCTGTCATGGGCTCTATGAGAACTTTGTTTCCCCTATTCTAGTATTTTTTAGGCAGACAGTTATTTAGGATACCAGTGTCTTAAATTTCGTTGAGACAATGATGGGCCATTAAAAAACTCTATGGTCTACTGGGAATTACAAATACCCCTGCTAGGATGCAAAACCCTTAGCGGCCATGTCCATTAGTTTTTAATTTCTGATTTTTTTTTCTACAGTCCTTCAAAACTATCCATCACTTATTTTTCCATTGTTTTGGAATGCTCTTTCACTGATCATTAAACACCCTGCTCTGCTAAACATCAACAATAATCTATTCTTTTCTGTTCTTCACCCTTCTCTTCACCCTGTTTTCTTTAAACTGATGTTTTTCATTGCAACAATACTGGCTCAATAAAGTTGAACAATGCAGATACAGTTTTCTACAATAAAATATTCATGCATTACATTGATGTTAGTGTAAATACTGTGCCAACAAAGCAGCATTCTGTACTTGTTCTATTGAGCAGAATTTAAACTTCATTTAAGTAAAAGCAGTAACTTTGTGCTCAATTGCAGAATATTTCTTGAAAAGCTTTCATACATGAGTGCTTTTGCTGTTTCTGGAGATACAGAACCTCCACATTTCTCAGCCATGGAAGATCAGCAACCTCTATAACAGAGGGAATATTTTTGACAAGAAGGAAACACTGAGTGAGCTTGTTTGAATACTGGAAGTGTAGCACAGCTAGCCTGGGGTATCACAGCTCTCTGTTAAGGATATGTACCTAACTTATCATCTTCTTATGCCTTTTCTAAATTTATATCATGTGAACAAAAGTTGCCTGTTTCATTAGAGTTCTCTGTGCTTTGCTTATACGTCTGAGGAATAATTGCAGTCATCCCCATTGCAATTCCATGCCACAATACTCATGTCCATAGTTTGAGGTCTTTTGCTTTTAATGCTCCAACCTGAGTCTGAGAGATCAACCCTCACATTACTTTCTATGTTCTCTTTCTTGATCACTGGCATAGACACCAGGCTGGATGGGGCTTTGGGCAATCTGGTCTACTGGAAGGTGTCCCTATTCGTGGCAGAGGGCTGGGACTAGATGGTCTTTAAGGTCCATTCCAGCCCAAACCATTCTGTGATTCTATAATAGAGCATAATAAAAAAACCCACCACATCAATGGACATATTTTGACTACATAAGATTATAGCCAAAACATAGTGAAATCTAATTAAAAAAAAAACCTTTCAAATTAATTCATTTTCCACCACGGTTCTTCTGTAATTAAAATTGCATTATATTTGATAATCTCATTACTTTAGGGTTCTATTTTTCTCCAAGCATTGCTGCAAACTTCTACAGGCAATAAGATATTGGAGAACAAAAAGACCCTCCTAAAGCACTTAAAAAAACCCAAAACAAGCCATCTTGGCTATTAAAACACCATTACCCAATGTTCTGTCATTTAGAAATAGGATAAATCCCTGTTTCTTTCCATCAGAATAGGAGCTGTAAGCACTGCATCTGATGGAAAAACAAGATGTGGGTGTTTTTGTGAGCTGTGTTTGTGGGAGTTACAAACTGAGTAGTTTTCTGATTTTTAGAACATTATTTTAAGGTTGAAAAGTTCACCCAACATATGCTTAACAACTTGAAATATAGCCATCACATTTTCTCAAACTTTCTTACATTTACTACAGAAGCTTTAAAAGTATAAAAGCTTCAATAACTTCTTTTCCTTTTGCAACATTCCTCATTCCTTCAACATGGGAGATGAATTTACTTTCTGCCTCACAAATTTTCTCACATTTAAAAGGTTCCCATCTGTCACACATACATTTTTTTCTGAAGATTAACTTCTTCCTTTTCTTTCTATCTTTCCTATTCCTCCTTCGTCTTAAATGGGAAAATATTGAATTGTTTTCTTTTGAAAATCCTGCTTTAGCTATTCCTGCTGTTCTATTGCTGAATTATAGATTATGGATTTTTTTTCAGCTTCACCATAGGCCATTATTTTGTTTCATCTCACATGCTGAATGGCATAGAGATTTATTATTTTACTTACTAACTCCTCAAAATGTTCTCACTTGTTGATATGCACTATTTGGGTGGTAGATCTCAAGGGACAATGCATGTGAAGCATTCACTGGAAGGAGATATCACATTCAAAAGTAATTAAGTGCTCCTGAAAAAAAATTAACATCTTTGATTTATATGGGTAATTGAGAAATATAGTTTAGAATGAAGTAATTTTTATGTCTTTTTATTTGCCCTTCCAGATTTTGAATTGTTGCCATTTTTAGACTAGAAAAATAGTTGAGATATTGAGTATCTTAGTAACTACAAGTCATCCAGAACTTTAGGGGAACAGGATTATTCACCCTACTTTAATGGACATAACTGCTTATCTGTTTGAAAACAAATTTCAATATTAGTTATGGATCCTCCATTTTCGTGTGACCAATAAATATTGCATATTACATAGCTATGTGCTGAACGTTCTCAGCTTTGAATAACAGATGGTCATCTTAAAATAACTAAAATAATTTTAAAGACAAGGGCTTTTTCTTTAAGCTTCATGCATTGAAAATGGTAAGGGGTTAAACTGTATGTTTTTCAGTCTTAAGAATGACCTTTGCACTATCATTTAGTTCTTATGAGGTGTCATCTCTTGAAACTGTGTCTTTTATTTGCTTAAGGCCTTCCAGCAGTACTCACTAAAACTTTCTTATTTAAGGGGAAAATCTGGTAGTCTTCTGATAGATGAATCTCCTTTTCAAAATGCTAGTAGGCAGTTTAGCTAGGAAAAAACCCTTTAAAGATTTTGTGTACATTCTCATGAGAAATAACCTTGGACAATATTTTTTGAAATGATGCCACAGTAAGCCATGAATTAAATAGTTTTTATAGTTAAAAAGTTATATGTTGATAACTTTTGCCTAAGGTTGTGAGATTTTTCATATGTTAACAAGACTCAGTTGTGAATCCCTGTCTAATAATAATAGTCTTTGACACTTGTCGAGTCTTGTTCTACAATGCTTGCCATGTATGCTAACATTACAGTGGAATTTGCATGATTCTTTAGTATTGTGCATCCTTGTTAGGTGACTGCAGATATATCAAGTTGGCAGCAACAGTGTCTTTGAAATTCTTCGCTCATTTAGAAAATGCTTATGACAATGTTTTTACTGGGCAGAAAAACTATTGATGCAAAGATCAAAATTCCAATTTAATCTTTGTATGAATATTATCTGTTTCCATTTTTCCATGGAACATTTTAAATGCATTTTATTTCTAGTGTCAAATTATTTTGAATGGAAGCCTGACACTGATGCCTGGTATTTTGCCTGTCATTTCTATAAGGATGCTCAGAGACCATGCACAAGACAGGTTCAGACCTAGAGCTATAGTCTCTGTCACACAAATATTATAAGTTGCCCAGTCTGACTGTTTCAGGTAACAGTAATCTCATGAATCCAGATGGAAACAACATGCTAATAGCTTTTGGGTCTGATCACTGTGACAGGTTTGCTACTTTTTGTATGAATGTTGTGAAACAACCTCAGGCTCTTATGATCCTTTTGCCTCTTTTGGAACCACTTTTAATAGACTTCTAATGATGAGATTAGATGCAGTTGTTATGAGAGTTTTGACATAATTTTGGGCATCCTGTGAATTGTTTATCTCCCGTATTTTAAAAAGACTATAGTTGAGCTGCATTTGTAAGTCATTTGAATCATATTAGAGTTTATGGGGTTTTTTTTTGTTATGTTGTCACTTTCACAAGATAATGGCATTAGTTTTTGGGGTTTATTTTTGAAATATTATCCTTACAGATGCTATTAGACTCATGGTCATTTATACCAGTTTTTTAAGGTAGCTCACTTTATGTAAGTTATGTAAATCTGATTCTACATGTAGTGGCCAGAAAATATTTCTAATAGCATGAAGGTGACCTTGTAACTCTGTGTTGGGCATCACAAATTGAGGTGATGATGGGAAAGCCATGGAATATTTCTGCATTTTTTAGGTGACTGCTGCTTGTTCAACAAGCATGGTAACTGAACCAAAGAAGATCTTATTTTTAAGAATCCTATTCCTGCTTTAGCTTCACAAAGTAAAGTCCATTCCCACTAGATATGTTTTTCTGTGGCACAGCATATTTGCCTTTCCATCAGTAGAAACAGACAGTGACTTTTACAGGTGAGTATCATTGCCTGGAGCCAAGTGGACTCTCTGATGACATGGCTTCCCATTAAATTTTCGAAACAAAAAGGATGGATTCCATGAGCTCAGATTTATACTTCAGAAATATCTCTGAGCTTAACAGTGGTACGATAATAATTCTACTACCAAATTTTCTACTATCATTGGACAGAGGAGCTAAAAAATAAGCAAGAGATCTTTTTTCATTATCAACTGCTTATCACTGATGTTGTAGGGCTGAGAGAAGTCTTGGAAAGTAAAGTGAACTTGACAGTCATGATGGACAGAACAGGGATATTTTGCAAAGTTTTAAAAGCTTTGTGGGGATTTTTTAAATAAACACCTTATACTATTTTTATTGCCAGCTGTTGACAAGAGCAGTCAGATAGTAAGCCAGATTAATTGAATGAAATGTCTCTCAACTACTTATCTTGTTTTGACTAAGATCTTTATATTTGCTGATGAAATACATTTTATGCCATTCTAGTGTAGTATCTTGAGAGCCAAGACTCATCTTTAAATCATTTTCCAGAGAGAAAAGTGATATATATTTCTATCTTATAGCACCTCATGCCTGAAGCACTGAGAGGAGCCGGGCAAGGAGAGAAATTAGTTTCTGAAGTTTTCTTTTGGAAGGATACTTCACACTTCTGAAAGGCAATTGAGTCTTTTTTTTGTAATCATTAGCAGGCCTTCTCCTTTTTAAAAGACACACAAGGAAACCATTGTGTGGTTAAAATATTGGATTCTGCAGAGCATGTGGATAAGTGGACTGACTGCTGCACTGTATCTTGTGGAAGATTGATTCTTTTAGTTACTACAGTTAAGTTTGAAAGACAGCAGAAAGTTGAGAAATGTCAGCATTTGGTCCTTCTGCCATTTACACTTTCATTGTTTGAGACCAGAAAGTCAAAGCAAGAATTTGAAATTCCTGAGTAATGTCACTAACCACCAAGTCCTAGAGTAACATTTCTCTTATTCTACCTGCTAATGTCCCCATGGCTCTTCTTCCCGCAGCTGCAGGATTACCTTAATTTATTGTAAAAGGCAGAAAGGGGAATACACAGGATTATGAATTCTTCTTTACCTTGCATTCAAAACCATCTCATTTGTTTTGTCATCTTTATCAGCCATCATTAAATTATTGTACAACAGAAAAAGCAAATGTCCAACATCAAACCTATAGTGAGACATTTTGGTCTTACTAAATGAGGGCAATCTCGTTTTTCCTTTTGAGTCATAAAAATTCTTTCTGTGTCTTATTCTTCTGACTGTGCTGATGGAATCAGCAGCCTCTTTGTCTCAGCACCAACAAGTGCTGGGAACATAAAGGTCTTTCTGCATCCATTTGGAATTCACCACAGGCTGGTGCTCGTATGACCATGCCTCCATTGCTCTCCATTTTGTAATTTGTTTTGGAAAGTCAGCTTTCAGATATATATGTGAGAAGACATTAAAGTAGCTTCCAGTGGTTGCTATCAGGAAGGTAAATCCCATATCAATTAATAACTGTTGTGCTTAGTTAATTATAGTGACAGTATGCTTGAATTCTTGGCATTATGTGAAGATAAAATATTGAAAAAGGGCTGTGATTGAGTAAAAAACCTTCAAGCAATTAGTATGTGGGAGTAGAATATTGATCAAATAAGTGGAGAAAATGTTCTGGCCACTTTGAAGAGTGGCATAATAAAGAAGGGAATGTAAGTAGGGGCTCAGAGGTAGCTAAAGAAATATTTATAACACAACACAACCTATTTGGATTTGTGCAGCTCTCCATACTTTAATATTTAGAAGGTGCACAGAGTTAATGCAATAAAAGATTAATTTAAGAAGATTATTTTAATATTAAAGTTAGACATGAGATACTGTTGCTTTTATTATGCTTGTTACAGACTCAAGATAGTAACCAATCAAAACGAAATTGAATTAAAAATTTTAGAAATAAAATGCTATATGTCCTATTAATAGTGTTGTATTTAACTCTTATTGTGAAGCTGCTTATGATATTTTTTTACTTTTATAGGGAAATAAATGAATGAGTTTCAGTTATTCTATAGAAAAATAGATTTCTATTTTCAAGCACTAATTTCCATATGAGATACATAACAATTCTGTTAAACTTTCAGAAAAGTCTACTTGTCACCTGAGAAATTAACTGGGTTATTTTGCATAAGCAAGATTTAGAATTTTTCTATATATGGTTTTAGTAAATATGAGGTCATGTTATTAAAATAATTATTTATTAATAATAAGTGATAACTAGCCCAAGATCTCCAGTTTTCAAGAAAACAAATCATGGGAAATGTCTCACAGGAGAAAAAATCCCATCTGATTTTTTTGACACATGGGAATCAAGAATTTTACACTCTAGGAAAAATGTTTATAAGGAGCTGTCAGCTCTCTGGTAAATTTTAGTGTTACCAACCATTCATAACTGTTCTGAATAAGCCAAAAATAAATAAAAAACATCAACCCTCAAATATTTTTTTTTAACTCCAGAGAGTTCTGAAAATGTAACAAAATCAGTACATGCTATTTCAAACTAAACCCCAGGCTACCTTCAGTCATATAAAATTAAAGGTTTGTCTATATAGTTTGGAGATGATTTTTGGAGCTTTAATTAATTATTCATAAGGTTTCTCTCCTGAATTCTGACTGCATTGCTTAGTAACACACCGATACTCTCCATTCATGTTTGTCAATTTTGGTAGCCTCCTAGGATATGATGAGGATAACTCACTGAAAAAAATTTAATTCTCTGGAGATTTCCAGTCAAAGACATCAAGTGTTAGGGAGGGGATTGAAAATAAATCACCTTAACTGAACTTCTCTATTAATAGAAGTTTCTAGGTGTGTGTAACATTGGACTTCCAAGATTATTATTAATATTTACTATTGTGGCCAAAGAAATAGGAATTGCTTTTTATCAGATACATATGGGTGGTAAAACTAGTAATGCAACATTTTGAAAGGTATATACTGCCTTCCAGAACACTAAATAAACAGCTTCTGGACTAGTTTAGAGATATCTCGGAGAAGAACTCTGGAGTCTGTGTGAAGTCAGGGTGCACAAATTCTGTAGGGTTCTTTATTCTAACTGGAGAAAAAAAAATGTGAGGGTGAAGTTTACAGTCACAACAGCAAGCAGTCTTTTATTAAAATACTCATTGGTATTCTGCCTCCAACAACATTTTTAGATTTTACAGTAACATCTGTACAGACCATAATGCTCAAAGCCCACTCTTGCCTATCAGCCAGAGTTGCCTTCAAGGAACAGGCAGAAAAATGGCAGAATTTTCATTGATGTAGCATTTCCTGGGCAGTTCCTAGAATTTATATCTGCTTACACATGTCCTGGGACAATTGAGGACAGAGGAACTGAATGAAGTGAGCTGTTGGAAGAGAAGGAGAAAGAAACCTTCATTCAGAGGCTCTGTTATCCCTATTTCTTCCTCATGTCCTGTTATCTACACTGACACCTCTCTGTCCTCCCCCATCCTACCCCCATTTGTTTGTCCCAAAGCAGTGGGGCCAGAGTATAGGAAATAAGTTCTCCTGAATGGATTTCAACTACAGACAGCTGCTTCTCTCTCCTGTGATGTACAACTGCAGTGAAATAGAAATCTCAGCCTCCCTTACACTCAAACTATGAAAGAATTTTGACAAGATTCTCATTAAATCAGTTTTAAGGACTGAAGTCCAGTTTTTGCTAGTCCATGGTCTGCAAAGTTAATATGAATGAGAATTGATTAGAAATTTGCTGAAGAGAGCAATGTACAAGAAGTTCATATTCATGCTGCACACAGAACAGACAACAGTAATGCAAAAGCTATTTAACAATTCGGTATTATGTAATTTAAAAATATGGACAGTCGTAAAAGTTTACTGCCCGATGCTCACTCATTCATTGCTGAAATTTTTGATGCAGAAAGAAAACAAAATAAATTTAAAGGAACATGAAGATGATTTTGGTTTTGAGCCCAGTTTTACACAGATGAATAAAAGTTTATGGAAGCAGTCTTCTGATCTATGAGATCATACTTCCTCCTAATTTGGCTATCAGAATTCCTTTTGTACTATTGCCTTAACATGACCTCCAATGTTCTATCAAGCACATACTGAAATTTATTTTAATCATTACATCATAATATGGTACAGAGGAGAACATTTTGATGAACTGTAGATAATCCTTCTTTGTTCCCGTGAAAGAATTTTATAGTCTGATTCATTTAATACACTCTACTTTCCCATAACAGTCTTTTTAGGGAATGTAATTAAGATTAGTGACTAGCTTTTCCTGAGGAAGAAAAAGTAAAATGCACATACATTTACAGAAAGACGCAACAAAAAGGGATTTTATTGTCTGGTCTTTTTCTAATTGCAACATTTTATGGGGTTTTATGTCTTTATATGTTGTATGCTTTCTGTTTCTTCGCCATTAACCATTTTAACATCTTGCCACAGCAATAGCTGTTATGGAAAATGGTAGCATAAGTACTAAAATAAGTAATCATTCCTTTTAGTTCTGAAAAAAACATAAAGATATAAATAAAATTTTAAAAATCACTTTGGCCCACCCTAAAGCTTTTCTTACATGTACCTCAAATCTAGAGATTTCACTGGATATAAACAACAACAGTCTTATGAGCAAGAGTCTTTAAAAAGAGTTCAGTTCCAGGTGAGTCATACTCTGAATCACACAAAAGTGTAGTATCACATAGCTTTCCTCCTATAAAATACATTGGAAATAAAAAAAAGAGGACTAAAGAAAGAAAATCAATCTTCTCATTTCACTGTATTTGCATATGAGGAAAACATTAATATCCTATTATAGTCGTCCTCCCTGTGAGCCTGTAGAAAACCCATAAATTAGATTACTGCTTTTAATCTATGTTAGCAGAAGGCCTAAGGAAAAAAGATAAAGGAGGAATCCTTAGAGAAAATTTTGGTTTCTGTCCTGAGTATTTAAAGGAAATGCTCCCCAAACAGCTGTTAGCTGGGAGGAAGCCCAAAGATCAAATAGAAACCCAAAGATAAAATTTAAGGAGCTGCTTAACTGACATGATAGTCACAGGGATGCCAGGACATCCAAATATCTCAGATGTGCTTAAAAAACCCACGCAAGCCAGATGAAAAGAGCTCTCAATTCTGACAGAAAATATAGGAATTAGATACAGTAAGAGTTCAATTCTGCCTCCATTACTTAGTGTGCACTATTATTAACACAGTATGTTCATACTGCGCCATGGGATGTATCTTGAACACTTGTGATCACACCTAGTGCCTTTTAAAATAATTTAAAAATTGCTAAGTAATATGTGCATCATTTTTTTTCTTTTTGTAAAATAAGGACACTGCCTCTGTGTAGGGGGATAGAATATAAGAGAATAAAGGTATTATAGAAAGTAATCTTACTCCCTAAAGAGTTGCAGCTGGGTTAATTATTAAAGATTAGGAGCAGTCCTGACTTTACCAGGCCCCAGTTGTAGCCAATAATAAGAAGAGTGCTGTAAAAGAGTGGGTTGGTTGGTTGAGGGGGAACTGGAGTCGGTTGGCTACTGTGAGAAGAAGGAAGAGTCAGTGCTTGGAGGAGATGCCCACGGGAAGCATCAAGGAGGTATGGAACTCCTGCAATAATGAGACAACAATATGAAACCTTTGCAATATAATGGCAACACCTCTGTCCAAAAAAAAAAAAAAAAAAAGCAATGATTCTCTCCAAATAAGAGATAAAACCAAAAAATTTAAAGCATGGATTGTCTTTTTGTATCCTCTTTGAAAGAATATGCACAAAAACTACTGATATTTGCTGACATACTGTTGATTTCCTAAAGACAAAATAGCTCTTAGGACAAGATAAATGTATTTTGTTCTATAAGCAAGTATATGTAAGAAGGATAGAAGGATAAAATAGCGATGAAGCCCTTGGGAATTGGATTAAAGGTTACCAAAATTTTTTAATTTATCTGCTTGGTATTATATACTTTCTGAAATAAAGATCAATTTTTTTTTCTTGGATCTAAGCTCTCCAATAACAGAACCATATTTTTTTTTTAAAATTTTCAAGCTAATATTCTTAATTCTCTTCAGAGAATAAGATTTGGAGACCAGTTTTGGATACTTGAACATATATTAAAATGTGTTGTTCTCCTTATTGTCATTAGTGTTGCTCTAAATAAGGGCTAATACAACCAACACCATAGTATTAAAGGCAAAAGAGTTGTTAGAAGACAATGTCTACTACTCCCTGTTTTATTCTGACCTTTTATTTCCTCCTCCTTGAACTGGTTGGCAGTGTGATAAGTAGCTGAAGGAAGAGGAAAATTTGATTTACATTTTATTTTATTGTTTAAAATAGTGCCATTTTTA
Source organism: Pheucticus melanocephalus (assembly GCA_013398405.1). Taxonomy (NCBI): domain Eukaryota; kingdom Metazoa; phylum Chordata; class Aves; order Passeriformes; family Cardinalidae; genus Pheucticus; species Pheucticus melanocephalus. Next base: position 1,562,986 of record VZSJ01000860.1, on the reverse strand, counting down.
TGCAGAAAAGGCTTTCTGGATGAGGTCCCTGATCAGCTGCCTCAGTACCCCTCAGCAGGCAGAAGCTGAGCAGCAGTTTTCCATAGTCTAGATTGCTGCTTAGAAGCAGTCTGAAATTTAGTTTTGGGATGGCAATTTAACATTGCATATAACTGAATGCAACTGGAAGCTGCTGCTGAGAGCAGGATTTGTGTGGTCACATCTCAACACAGGAGACCAGCTGACATCCATTATACTCATATCAAATTCTGTTTTTTGCCCAGAACTGTCTGTACATATCAGTGATGCTCTATGGAGTTAAAAGCTCCACTGCAGGGCTCCTTTCAGAAACCAAATGAGTCCCTAACATCCATTTTAGCTATTGTTTACAAGAACAAGTGATCTGTAGAAAGAATTGCTTAGAGCTCGAGTTTGAGGAGAAATTTTTTGAGAAAACTAATCAAATTTTAATGAGATGAACATATTTAATTGAACTCAATGAGAACATGTAAAAACAACTGCAGTCAGAAGTACATTTTGTTACATGGTAATCAGGAACAAACTGTGTCCAAAATTATCTGAATCCAGGTCTTCAAAGACATTGATTTAAGTCCATCAGAAGATGCAGGAAAAATCATCTTCAGTGCTTAAAATATCCTCATTTCTCCAAATAGGAAGAAATAAATGAATGTCATCTTTTGCTTGGCTACCTCACAGAGTAGGAAATGAGAGATTTCAGCAATCAAAAATGAGGGGGGAAGACTGTTGGAATTACAGAAAGTATTTCCTCCATTACCCAGAGTATCTGAAAGTGAGGGTTAGGCTGAGACAGTCAATCGATTATGTCCATCTTCCTGAGATGTCAAAAACAGTCATAGCAATCTGACAGAGGTATCTGATTAAAATGTCTGCAAAGACAGCAGAGTTAAGCAAGTGTACCATAAATGGTTTGAAATTTGTCTCCCTTCCCATGCCTATGTGCTTGTTCTGTAGCATGTATATGATTTATAGAATTGCACATAATTTTCAAATTATCTAAAACTACTAGAATGAAGAACTGCAACACAGGAGTGTGTTAGAATCTTCTGAAGAAAGTTAAGACCTTGTTAAGATCATGTTATGACCTTGATTCCATAAAGCATTGATAGACATGAGCTTAAGCCATGTTAAACAAGAAAAGAGACTGGCATTATTAAAATCAACTACATCCTTAAATGTTTTTCAGGATCAGAGTCAGCATGGTTAGCACACAGCATCATACTACAGATACCAAATTTTGTATTGCCTTTACATATCTTCTGTGCTTTCCTGCAAGACGTATGTGACTATTCTTTATTTCTCACTCTCACAAAGCTTAACAAGTAATTGAGGCCTTTTTCCAGGTCGTTCAACAGCTTATATGCCGTTGTATGTTAGGTCACAAAAGCATTTTGTTGGTGGTTTTTTGTTTTTTTTTTTTTTCTGAGCTGGCATTAGAAGCCACTCCAACATTGACTTCCTTGCCAGAAGCTTCTTTGCCTAGCTTCTTTTTCCCTTGCCTTCCTTGTCATCTCCCTCCTTATATCTCGTTGCTGCTTAGAAAAAATAAACTGAACTGTTAGTACTGAATTTAGTGCATTGAGTTATATAGTATAACTTGAAAGTAGCTGATTTTTTAGCAAAGAAGCTATATCTACTCTTTTGAAAATGCATATTTTCAGTGTATGGTAGGCCTCTTATTAAACTTAGGAGAACTCCTTTTATTGCACAGTTTTCTACCCCTGTCTACAAAAAAATAATTTCTGTATTTTTTTTCTTTAGCTTACTGTTTTCTTCTAAAGGGATTGATAGATTTTAAAACTTATATTGAAATTAAATACAAAATTACAATATTCTGGAGTAAATGTTTCTTAGTATGGGAATATTCTTAGAATGTGAATAATAGACATTTGACTTTTTGAAGTTTGGGTTTCTAATATAAACTAACTTTCTCAACTTCTTTTGTAGTGATTTTATTAGTGATGTTTTACCAAGGTATAATTCATTTCACCTCCTTTTTTTTAGACTAGGTAATAGCTTTCAGATTATATGCTATATCCCCATAAGCATAGTCACGTTTGAGGTCTTAGGTATATCTAACTTATTCCCCACATCTCACTTTCTGAAGTGACAGCTATTGAATAGCAATCATTCTGATTTCTAAATACCCTCACAGTCTTATATGAAATTAGGTTTGAAGCATTTTTCTCTTTCTAGTTTTCAGATTCCTTCAGGCCACAGGCTAGGACTTTTTCCATTCAAACCACTCACATTGTAGTGAAATAAAGTAATTATTTACATAGTAGTAGTCTCATTTTCTATATGTTAATCATTCTAATTTCTCCAGGAATTATGTCTAAATCTAACCTTTCTTCTGGCAAGGCTGTTTTCCTTCTTGTTTATGGTATCTCAAATTGCTCAGTGTTTCTCTAGATATTGGTTGTTTCAATTTACAATATGTGTCTCAGATCACAGTGCAGCCCAGGTAGGGGGAAGGGAATGCACTACCACAATATGGTACAGCAAAATTCCTGAGAACTTTGAGAAAATTCACCTGATAAATTCCTTCAGTACAACCAGTGTACTAAACAAGTGCTTTTCTAGACTGAGAAATTAAATCACAAGAGTTATTATATAGCATTAAAATGTAATTATGTGTATGATTTGATGCTCCACTGTATATAGTCTTGAGTGCATATGCAAATCTATTTCTTTATATTAAATCACATAGTTATGTTATTCCATATTTTGTAACACCTTTTGTGAAATACTTATTATAACACATTACCTATTATATATGTAAGTATCTCCTTGGCATAAATATACTAAATATTTAACAAAGTATTTTATTTTCAATTTCTTCTCATTATGGAATAAGATAGTCATGTTCATCTGGCAATGACAAGAAATGACAGATAAACCATTTTGAAACACGTACAAGACATTTTCTGTACTTGCAAATCTAGCCTCAAACTGTCTGGCCTTCTTTTTTAAAGTTTATTGGATAATGCAATATCTATTTTGCTGCCCACTGTTTCCTCAAAGAATATTCTGATTTATTGGTCTACAAATAAGTTATTTCCTTTTACTCAACACTTTTATCTGAGTGTATTTTTTCTCTGGCATATCAGCTTGCATTTACAATGATTGGATGAATTTCTGTTTGTTACCTGCAGACACCTTAGAATTAAAAACTCTCCTGCCACTTTGTTGTCTTTTTTCTCTTTATCTTCATATCTGTAATGCTTCCCACTTTTGTGCTGTTTTATAATTGAGCCTGTTTGCATTTGGCTTTTAAGTCAGATAATTAATTAAACTAACAACTTATGTCAAATAAATAAAAGATTCTCAAAGATCACTGAAATCAGAGAACATTTTTCTTCCCTAGTTATGACATTAGGCATTGTGCCCTTTATTTTTTTGGTGTATTTGCTTTTGGATTTCCTGACTTATTTGGGCAAAACTAAAATACAAATGGTGAAGTAAAGGCATTTATCAAGGTTATTTATCTAGGTTTGAACCACAGAATCAGGTGATCTCTCACAATTACAGCCATGATGAAGTTTTTGGTTACATTCTTAAAATAATTACCTAAACAGATGCCTGAAATAAAATAGAGAAAAATTCTTAGGGACATGTCATGGTTTAGCCCCAGCCAGCAGGAAAGCTCCAGGCAGCTGCTCTCATTCCCCCATCAGTGGGACCAGGGAGAGAAGTGGAAATGTAAAAGCTAGAGAACTCATGGGTTGAGATAAAGACAGCTTGACAGGGAAAGCAAAAGCTGGGCACAAAAGCAAAACAAAACAAGGAATTCATTCACTGCTTCCTATGGGTAGGCAGGAGTTCAGCCATCTCTGGGAGAGGAGAATTCCATCATGTGTGATGGTGACTTGATTTCATGAGAAGAATCTCATGAAATCAAGTCACCTCATGAGATAAGGCAGAGAGCTTTGCATGGAAGGATTAATAACTATCCCTTTAATAAGTATCCCTTGATATCATATCTTGGTCCAAGATTTCTCTTGATTGAGAAATCCCAGAATAAACTCATATGAGAAGAATAAGCTTGCTCCTATAGCAGAAATTTCTAAGTAATAATGAATAAGGAATTGTTGAAGGCGCTCATCGCTCAGGTACAGAGAGGTCACCGAGTGCTAGAATGGTCCAACAGAATTGGGAGCAGGAGGAGTCTTGCTGAAGGAGTTCATGCTGTATTTGACTGCAAGTGCATATTCTTAGCACAGCTTTTCTGCCACTATGATAATGATTTATCACCTATGCACAAGACTGTGTGTGATTTCAGTGGCATCAGAACATGTTGACAAAATTGTTGGTCTGGCCCAGCTGAAAAAAACGTTCCAGGAAAACTCATTCATTTGAGTATATTTGTATTGCACTTCATAGCAGCCTGAATGTACTGCAGACCAAAAGCCAGTCAGTGCAACCACAGGGCATTCTGTGTTCTCCAGGACTTGTAAAACTGACTTGACTGCCTGAACACAGTGTTTTAGCCCGTGAGGGCTGTCTGGCAACTGTCCCTGAGGTGGTTGGTGTATCACACACACAGGGGAGGCAAGCCCTGGGAGAGGCAGCTCAGAGTGGTGCAGTAATCATGGACAATAATAATGGGAAATTACAATTGATCACGGGCAGCTATGGGGACAGATGTAGCCAGGCTGGTCCTTTCTGGGAAGGCAGAGCACCAGGTCATCCCATGGGCATGGGAAAATAAAACTGAGTGGTTAGGTAGTAGTGTATATATCTAGCAGCAGGTGGCATATACACTATGGCAAGACAGAAACAAACAGTTCCATCAAAGTGTGCATAACAGATATTTTTACAATAACACTGCAATTGTTACAAAGAAAAAGCTGTCTGAATAGTCTTCAGAGTAACTTAGCAACACTTTCCTTCATCTTTGCTCTATTTCTTCAATATAATGTTTCCTTGAAGAAATTATTTTAGTTAAACTTTCTCATATGGGCTCTGTTACCATCCCTAACTGAGGCCATCTGTCATTTAGCTCATCTGCTCGTACTGATGAAATTGACCCCAGAAATAACATCTGAAATTGCTTAAATTTTGGGGCATATGGCATCCAAATCCAATTTGTACAGCTCAAAGCAATCACTACTGGTATCTCATCTGAGTTATTTATTGCCCAAATACCTTGTATTTGTACATATATACTTAAGTCCATGAATATTTCCTTTGGAAAAAATCTCATTCACCTTATTCCTTTAAGGCACTCTGTTTCTTATTTATTATCACTTTGCCCTTGAAGACATCTATGACTCTAAGAACCAAGGACTCTTCAAGCTACCTTAATGTGAATGTGCAGTACTATGAAATTCAAAACTTATTTTCAGCTTTAACTCTGAAATTACTTTGGTTTTGTCAAGATCCATATAAGATTCCAAAGACAAATTTTATGATCTAATATTATAACAGACTTCCTTGACTTTATCTGGCATGACTTTCCTTAAATTTTCCTATTTTTCAGCACATTTCAACAATAGATTAGTCCTAAAGGTATTTTAAATCTTTGGGTTATCTATTTCAGGTAAAAATTAAACCACCCTGTTATGTGTCTACCAAATAGAGTGCAGTGCTTCAGGCATTCCAGCTTGTTGGAAAGTGATACAAACAATATCTGTTTTGTAAGTGCCTTTTTTAATGGCATGCCAAACTCTGTGTGTAAATGTTAACATAAAGGAATATAAGGCATATGGAGAATAGTAAAAAAATATACATGCAAGTTCATAATACGTATTTCTTCAAAGGATTTGCTCTTAGAACTAGGAAATGGTACATAAACCCCCATATTTTTTTTGCTCTTCTCTGTTTAGTTTTGCTTCTTTTCAGAACCACTGATTTTTTCTTATTTTTGAGATGGTTATTCTTCTCATATAATCATATTGCAATATTATCATTTTGGGGGTGTCAGTGGGTGCTTTATTTCTTTCCTTGGCTGGAAAAATTATCCTCCTGTCCCCTGCAGCCAGCTATGGTAATTTCCAGTTAATGCAGTAATGAGGGCAGAACTGATGAAATGTAGGCTTCTCCCCTGTTAAATTCAGCCAACAAACTGCCTGT
>VZSJ01000860.1:1359567-1556883 GCA_013398405.1 Pheucticus melanocephalus | reverse complement strand
CAGTACCTACAGAGTTTTTCTAGATTGGGTTTGTTTTTTTGTTTTTTGGGGTTTTTTTCAAAGGTAAAGGAGCATATTCTGATCAGTTTGTTGGAGTTTTGGTTTTTTTTAATTGTTGTTGGGGTTTTTTTGTTGTTTGTTTTGTTTGTTTTTTTTCATTTTTTGGTTTTTTCCCTTTCTTCCAGGAATAGATACATTAATAGACAAGCACAGCTTTGCTAAATTGCACAGCTGGGCTTGGACATAGTTTTGTCATTGGTCACAACACTCTACCAGCAAAGTATGCCCCTCTGGTCATCTGCTCTACCAAATTTACCCTGTTCTGGAGGCCAGTTGCTCTTTATGAAAAGGTTGCTGCAACACATTGTCTCAGCTGGTACAACTGGAGCACTTTAGCACTAGAGGAACCATGTCATTAATATGTTGATACTATAGAATTAATATATTATACTGCAAAGAAAAAATATTAAAAATAGGAAATATTGACTTATATAAGCAGTCATTTCCTCTGTGCCATGTGATAGAAATTCTTCCCTCTTCCCTATTGTGGTGCCGGTGTAGCTACTGCTCATAAGCAGTTCTGCCCAGGGAATATCAGCAAATAAAACCAGCCTAACTCTTCTGTATGATTCTTCATCCTATTTATCAAATTTAATTGAATAAAATTTGGCTCAAAAGAATGTTCCTGGATTGAAGAGTTTCTGTCACCGTAACATAACAGAAAGATCATGGCAGAATCCTTATGAGAAATATTTGCATGAATAGTCCTATGTACTTTTTCCAAGATAGAGCAACCATCAAAGGATTGCTGTGAACTTGTATTTACACATAACTTTTCTAATATTCTGCAACTTTCTGCATGACTCTCCAGGAACTTTACACAGGATCAATCTTCATGCAAAAAATACATCCACTTTTCTTGGCAGAAGCCGTTCATGAGAAGCCGCGCCATGATGTTTCACTTTGGCTCTTGCTATGAAGCTGCACATAGCACTGGCACGGCACTGACAGTCCTTGCTAGCCATTCCTCATGGACGACAACACAAAAATTTAGATGAGTTTGTACATGGGTAGGTAACTATGGATACATGTGCATACGTTTGTAGCAGGGTATATGCATATTTAAACATTCACATATCAATGTGTATCTAATTGTGCACATATAAATTCTAAATAACATAGATATAGTAATTACTACACAGAACAATTTTTTGGGTTAAATTTAAAGAAAAGTGAGGCTAGATAAATCATCAATGAGTTTGTTCCCCTAATTTGAATGCTGGAGTTTCAATTTCTTCAGATAGAAGCAACACCTCTTGATAAGACTAGCAAAAATACTAGCAGTACCAGCATTGAAATATTGCTAGTAGCATGATTGTGTGTTTAGCTTAACAAAATAGTAACACTAAAAAGGATTTCTCCATATAAATACTTTAGGTATTTAAACAGGGGAAGCAAAAGAGGTATATAATCCAAAAAAAAGATGTACAAATATGTATCAAGAATACTTATGGGCTGAAAATTACAAGAAAAATGTATAAGTTTTGGAATGAGATATTCCAAAAGGATAATTAGGGGAAATAAACCTTACCAGTCTTGAAAAGTAATCTGATATTGGTCTGTAGAAAAAGGTTTATGCCTCTTGATCACATGAGATAGAAGAAAACTATGACTTTATGATGCAGAATGTCCTTTCCACACCTGATTCCAGAAGGTTTTCTTCTATTTCTATTCTGTTTAATGTTGTTAGTAACTCTCACTATAGAGGCAGGAACAAATAAACAAACCTGTAATGTCTTATAAATGTCTTAGCATTCCTGTGGAAATGCTGAAAAGTGTTCTCTCTTTGGCTGGAGTGATTTCCTGCTTCCAGTGGCACCTCCCTAGGTTATGCACTCATATTGAAACTGACTTGGTAAACAACACTTTCCAAAGGAAGGTACCTACAGTATCAGTTTGTTATGCTTGTGTTCTCTGAAGCTTGTTGTGCCTTTAAGGACTGACTTTGGTAGTCTCATGCTTCAAACACGAGGGTTTTGTGGTAAGGTTTTTCTTCTCCCATTATACAGAACTGTCACTCTCCAGTATTGATGTGTTGTCGATGTTTGCATAGTTATAATGTTAGGAATGTAGAAACATATTTTGCTTAATATGGGTTTGAAAATTATACTCAAATTCTGCCATTTATGCTGCATTTAGGAGTGCTATGGATAATGAAGCAGAAAGTAAAAAATTATCTGGAAAACAAACAAATAAACAAACATGGAATGAAAAATGAAATGGCAAAATGGCAAAACAGTATTACTTAGAGATGGATGAGAGTGCAGTATGAAATGAATTAAAATACAGCTGCAGTATTTTCAGCTTAAATTTTGCTATCTCGATTTTTTGGAAGATATGGTGAAGACCTCTCCTAGTGTTCCCTTTAGAATAAAAGTACTCTTCTTCAAGCATAGCACACCTAAATTTTCAGATTTTTAAGAATTGTAATTTTAAAATTATTGGCAAACCATTTTAGGGTGTCTGTATGTGAATGCTAAAAACTCTTATGGTTCTGAGTGTTCTCTTTCATGAGTACAATTTGTAACATCCTGAGGTTTGAAACTGTATCCTCAAACAGCAGCAAAGTGACACACAGGCATGTAAAACCTGCCTCACCTAGGTTGTAGAAACAAAAGAAAAGGTCAGCTTTCTTGGCCTTGCTGTGTCTGGTTCACATGGCACTTCTGATCTTTTGTGTTGCATGTCAGAAGGACAGATTGCTTGTTCTGGGCATAGTAATGCCTCTTTAGGATGTTTCTGTGAGTGTGTGAGCCTTCTTTCAGAACCATCCCTTTGTTCCTTTTTCTGTCTTGTAACTCCTGAAGTGGAAAAAATTCTGTGAATGCTTGCAGCCAAGACATTTCTGCTGATGATTTAAATGCTGCTGAAGAGAAGGACTATTATAAAGCAATATGTATGCTCATGAAGCGTGACTGGTGTAGGATCAAACCCTGAAGATTGTGTGTGGGTGTTCTGCTGGGGACGTGCATTGCTCCAGGTTATGTACATACATACAGAAGCACATCACAGCACCTCTTATTCTGTCTGGATAAGAGTGACAGACAGATGCAGTCCTCAGACTTCATGTCTGATACTTAAATTGTATATATAATGAGGAGGTCTCTTTTCATTTGAATAACAGTGGCTCACACAGGCAAGACCTATATTTAATGTCAGACTTCAATTGAAAAAGGAGCAAAAAGGCAGCACGGATCATCACAAACTCTAAACTTGTACACAGGAAGACTGGTGAGCTCTGTGACCCTTTTTCCAATGTCAGAGAGATGCATACAAAGAGAGATGGTTTAATTATAAAGGAAACAGAATATATGCATAAAAAAAGCCCAAATGTTACAGTTAAATTAAGCCACACACATGCACAGACACGCCAAAATATTTGGCATGGCATTTTAAGGCAGACAGACCATATGGCCTCCTTAGCAATGCACAATGCTTTTTGCTGTGTCCCACTTAGGGCAAAAGGAACTGTTGCAGTCCTGGGTGTGCCAGATGTCTTGTCAGTCAGCCAGTTTCACATTTAACAGTGTTCTCTGCCTAAACCTGACATAAACACAGTGGCACTGCTCATTGAGTAGCCATCTCCTTACTCTGAGGGAAAATATCATTAGAACAGAATATATGGAACAACAGGCAGCCATAGATCATTCTTAGTGGACAAGGTTCCTTCGAAGAAAAACTACCATTTTGCAATTACAGGAGAAAAATAAAGGCTAACCCCCAAAGCACTGAAAAAGAGAGAAACAGGTAGGACAAATGTATTAATATTTTTGCCTATTTACCAATGCATTTAAAGGTGCATTCCTCAACAGCTGTGGCTGCTTCTTGGGATTTGTAGTGCTGGAATAATTTGTTATACCTAAGAAAAGGCATTGCAGGTGAGCAGGATGACAGCTCTGGGTCTAAGGGCTGGTATAACACCTCTATAATGATATTCATTCCTTATGAAGCTTCTCTGCAAGATGAGCAGTATTGATCATCAGTTTTGGAAGGATCATTGTCTAAATAGAGAAATACCAAACACCTGCAGAAGTTTTGCCTTTCACTACCTAGATAATCAGCTTCCATCTGACTTCCAAGATGACAACATACATGCATTGAAAACAAAGAAAAGTCAAACCTCATTCATGAAGTAGTCTGGTAGTTTTCAGGAGGAAATTCACATATTTTTCAAGTTTATAGTGCTTTTTGAATTCATATTGAGCTAGTATAGTTAGTAATAATGGAAAAAAATGGCTTAAGGAGACTCACTTTTTTTAAAGTCATAGTCACAGTTACAGACACACCATATTTCCCTCTTTCATTAAAGGCATCAGTTATGCTCAGATTTGATGGATAAATATAAATAATCATTAATTTTTTAAACATAAGAAATTACAGCTCAAAGCTTGGTGTTCTGAAAATTTTACACTCTGAATGCTGTGAATGAATTTGTAGTTTGAAACACACATCAGTTTCCAAGTATTCTGGTTAAAAAAGTGATGGAGAAAGAGTGAAGAACCAGTGCATTTTCAAAGTAATTCATAAGCCAAGGGTAATATTTTTTTTCTTCTGTTCTCAACTTTTTAGTGAGATTTGCCCTTCATCCTCTTCTAAGAAGAGATGAGAAATCAAAGAAAAAATTTCACGTTTGTCCTTTTTCTACTCATAACAAGTTCTCATTCAAGGTTTGCCATGTTTTTATTTACCTAGATGGTGAACAGAAAATGAAGAATGTTACTTTGTCTTCTCATGGGGCATGTGACATTTTGTTAGGGAAAATATTTTCAAATTTGCCATGCAATATATCTCCTTCTGCATTTAGATTCCTTTTGGTAGAATATTTTTAATGTCTTTTCTTTATCTTCTGCTACTATTAAAAGATAAGTTTATTAAGCTAATTGCAAATGTTTGTTTGCTATATTTAAGAGTACCTTTCTACCTTCTTGCAACATTATTCTCAATCTTGCCTTCTGAAGTCCCCCATGCAGGATAATGTTTCTACAGAAGGCAGTCAAACATTGGAAGAAGTTACCTGGAGAGGTATTATTGTGAAATCTGTGTCCCTGGACATAATCCAGCCTTGACTGGGCATGGTCCTGAGCAGCCTTATCCAGCTGGCCTTACCTTGAGCAGGGTGTTGAACCAGGTGACCTCTAGAGGTCTCTTCCAAGATAAATTTTATCCTTCTGTGTTTTACTCCTTTTGTGTAACTAAATACCAGTTAGTGTAATGTCATTTGAATGCAACTTCATGTTTTAATTTTCAGGCATATCTGCTATATAAAATGCTGAGTACACTATATGTCTCTGTGCATGTGTATACATCTGTCTGTCTATCTGTAATATACAAATGAATTGGCATGGTACTGGAAAACATTACATTTATATCTTTACAGGTAAATAGCATTTGTCTATGATATCCTGGTCCTTAAAATTATTTAGCTCATTCTAAAGTTTGTTAAATTACTTTTTTCAGTCTTGGAGACCCTCACATGAAACTCTGAAATTTTCAAATTATTCTGAGAATATAAAAATGAATTATTTGTATGATTTTTGTTTTGTCAGATACATAAAGAAAATGAGCCTAGTCAAAGCTGTGTCGTGTCCATTATCTTCCATGACTACCACCCACTGTGCTCCACAGTTATGCTGACATAATTCAGAACGGTTGAGGACTTTAAAATTACATGTTTTGTATGCATGTTACAAAAGCCACCTTGATTTTTTTGCAGTCCTATGCAATTATACTACCAGTGAAAAAGTGGAGGGATTGTCATTTCTGCAAACTGGGAAGCACATTATGTACAAGGTGCTTTACTGTGCCACTGAATAAGTAGATACCATGGTATCTGATTTAAATGAGATGGTGTTTGCAAGTATGGTTTTCAGAGTATAGCTTGTTTATCTTTATTAATCAACTGGATAATTCCTATTATTTGTTACTATATAGCTACTGTTTCAGGAGCACTTCAAAGAGAAAGATGAAATGTAATGCTGTGGTGTAGCATTAGAGAAAAATAAACACAAGGAATGTTCATCACTATGCAGATTGTGATTGAGTTCTTTTGAAAGCAATAAAGACTGATTTAATTCAGACTGGGGGGCTGAAAACTATATATTGTTCTGAAAAGTTATAAATATATAAAATTAATAAAAGATGATTTTTACTAAGAATAATTTATAGACAATAATAAAAATATTGTAATCATATAGATTACTGTTAATAATAATATAGAAATATGGTATAATACAATACTATAAAATAATATTAAATAATAACAAATAAATAGAAACTTATAAATAGAATTGTTGTTACCCTTCACAAAAGGGTCAAATCAATTTCAAGCAGGGCAATTTACTATCACAAAAGGAGGAGTCTTTTAGCTACCTAAAATTCACTGTGGGAAGAGGATGTTGCCGCCTACGTTTTGTGCTCTCCTCAAAGAGAAGTACATCTGGTAATTGGCATTTCTTAGATAAAACAGCATATGGTGAAATACTGACACCTTGAAAACAGTGATGAATTACTGCATAGGCTATTGGGAAGAAATTATTTGAGCTGTTTTAAGGGAGAAATAAGAAATGGAAAGGGAGATCTGAACATAAGCATTTTCTTTATGTGCGGGAATTTATGGTAGAATCTTCATTTTGCAGACCTTGATAATGTGCTTCCCTTTGGAGTATGGTGTTAGGAATTCACAAAATAGCTACTTTAGAATCTCTACATCTTCTTTCCTCAATATATTTTCATGCAGTGGCCATATCAGGAAAGCTGCTGTAACAAATGATATAAGAAAGATGTCAGAATTCTGGGAATCTTCAAATTGTGTCCTCTTTTAGCGAGAAATTAATTAATCATTATATTTCTTACATAATATTCATTCAGTAATACAAACAAAAAGTTATGTATGACTTTCCATAGTTAGATTTAAATTTAACTTTCTCTTTTTCTTTTGAAAGTGAGTTTCCTACCTCTTCCTGAAATATTGCTTTGCCTATCAAGAACTGAAATCTCACCTAATTTATAGGACGCTTATTTTTAGATGTTTTTGTTGCCAGTGATTAAAGGAATTAGGAAAATAAAATAATGTCTAGTAAGAAGGAAGTTATTAAAATGTGTAAAATTAATGTGTTTTATCAGCTGACAAAACCTGACCCAAAAGTCATTTAATGGTAACTCTAGTTGTGCAAATAACTTCATCCTCTCTCAGTGCTCCTTATTAATCCATGTGGATGTCCCACTGCTCATCACGTCAGCTGCTATGCCATGCTATGCTGCAACTACACTTGTAAACAAAATGGGCTTGGGTCTACTCTTTGACCTTGAGAAAAATATACAATAGTATACAATAGTATACAATTTGCTAAGAATGGCCTCAATTATACTCCCTGTTGGAGACAGTCTCTGAATTGTGGCTGAGCAATGTCTGGGAGAGCACTAATTGGCGCAGTTTGGAAACCTGCCAGACTCCAACAGCTAATGTAAATGATTACGTGCCGTGCTGGAGACCAGGAATAGTCCTGTTTACTTTATTAATGTCACTGCAGCACCTGTGCATCCTGACAGATATCTGAACTCTTCTACATACTTTTTTTGTGTATATAGATTCTGATAATGAAGCCCCTACCCATTCATTAATGATTAATAGCACAAAGACTCATGGAAGATGTGCAAACTAATATTTCTTGTTCTATACCTTAAATGCTCCTGGGGTTTTAGTGCTCCCAGTAAGCATAAGTAACTCATTTTCATTTCATCCTCATTATTTAATCCTAATCTTGCTTGAAATTATTTATCTCTTGTCTATAGTGAAGGTGGGTAAAATCACATATAGCTACATAGCTATGTATCACTACAATATTACTGTGCTTGGAACATCTGTAAATCTAACATTATCCACCAGTAAACCATGTTCCCAAGCACCCTGTTTAAGCATCTTTTAAGTACTTCCAGAGATGGCCACTCAACTACCTCCCTGGGCTGCCTCTTTCAATGCTTGGTAACCCATTCTAAGAGGAAAATTTTCCTAATATCCATTCTAAATCTTTGTTGATCAACTTGAAGCCATTTTCTCTCATCCTGGCAATTTTTTACTTGGGAGAAGAGATCAATGCCCACTTTGCTACAACCTTCTTTTTGGCAGTTGTAAACAGTGATAAGGCCCCCCCGACCTCTGCCACCTTGAGCATCCTTTTCTTCCAGCTAAATAATCCTAGTTCCCTCAGCCACTCCCAATAAGAATAGGACTCCAGATACTTCACCAGCTCCTTCACCCTTTTCTAGACATGCTCCAACATCTCAATGCCTTTCTTGTTTCAAGGGACCCAAAACTGAGCACAAGATTCAGTGTGGCCCCACCAGTGCCAGCTACAGGGGGACATCACTGCCCCAGTCCTGCTGGCCACACCATTGTTGATACAAATCAGATGCCATCAGCCTTCTCGGCCACCTGGGTTATGCTCTGCTGATTGTGGACCCTAAATCCTTTTCCATCACCCACATTTCCAGCCACTCTACCCCAAGACCATAGGGATTGTAGTGACCTGACTTCAGAACCTAGGATATAGGTAGGGGAATCCTTCTAGCAGCCTGCGTTAGCTCGCTGCATATATCCATGAATGGTATATATATTTTTGCTAAGAAAATGCAGAAACATGAGAGAACCCAGTTCAGATTATGATCTCAACTCAAAAAAAACCTGGAATATATTAATCACCTATTTAGAAGTGGGGTTTTTGTGATAAGCAATTAAATCAACATTTGTGCTGCTCATGTGGGGTTGAGATAGATGCCAGTTTTTAGCATTCTGAGTGTTTCCTTTTTTCAGGCAGAGATATAAATACAAGTTTAATAAGTTAGCATGGTAGGCCTTCAAATGTCTGTAAAACTACAGGCAGGTATGAAGGAAAAGGAATTAGAATAATAACAAGATATAGATTTCATCTACTTTTGACCAGACTAGATAACAGATGAAAGATGCACAAGATTGAAGGGCATCTTTATAAAGATCTTTGGGGAAAGATGTAGGTCTCAATATTTTACAGCTCCTTCAGTTTTCAGCAAGAGACAAGGGCAGTAAGAAGTCCTTAGAGAAGTCCTTGGAAAAAAAAATTTAAAAAATTACAAGAAAAAGATTACAAAAAATAACAATACAAAAATAAAAAATTACAATACCTTTAACTCACCTATAACTTAAGAAATAAAGAAAACAAAAACCCCCCAAAAAAACCACAAAAAACCCACTAAAATAACAATTTTTGTACAATTGCTAAAAACAGGTGAAAAAGTTGTTGATCCGTGAATTTTCTCACCTCTATAATAGTCAAGCTGCAAGGGACACTGAGAAGACAACTTTGCTGTATTTAAACACTGTGTTTATTCTTTTCCTTTAACAAAAAAAATTGTGCAAGAGATGTCCCAAGAAGACAGAAGTTCTCCTTCAAAGATTGCATAGTATCAACTGATCAATGCTATGTCATAAATGCCAAGCCTTTATGTCATTTGCTAAAAAATACTTCCTACAGGGTTGTTAAGTAGTCCCTGTGAAGTCACAAGTGTGACTTACAGACAAGACTTAATGGCTTTATGCTTTATTGCACATAAAACCATTGCATAGGCTCCTGCCTTTTCAATCACTACTGCTATCTGAATTCTCACTATGCACAAGGTGGTAGGAAAAACAAGATTTGATCTGATGCTAATAAAGACTCCCAAGTTTTGTCTTAGTTGAAAGGGATTCTTTTCGCCTCTGATAAAAAGTTACGTTTGCAGGATGTAAACTTCATGGTCCATTCATGGAAATGGTTATTTTTGTTCCAGAAAAGCCCTCTGAAGAGGTGAGAAGAGTCTGGAGATAATCTGAAATATTGTGTAAACAATGATTTTAAACAACTCAATATTTGGGTGCTGGTCTAGGTACACATTTGAAACCAGTAATGCATAGAGATTGGTTTCTTAATACTCTGAATGCAAGAAGAATAAGAATTAAGAATAATAGAAACATGGCAGATTCATTATTCTGATTCTGAAATGTGCATAAATACTGATCCTACCTGCAGTTTAGCTCGCAATCTAATGACTATCACCCTGCAGAGACTGATCTCCTCTCTCTGGTGCCCAGTGACAGGTCTAAAGTGAAGGACCTGAAGCTATGTCTGGGGAGGTTTGGGTTGGATATTAGAAAAAGGTTCTTCACCCAGAGGGTGTTTGGGCACTGGAAGAGGCTCCCTGGGGAAGTGGTCACAGCACCAGCCTGAGAGAGCTCAAGAAGCATTTGGACAATGCTCTCAGACTCCTGGGAATGGTGCTGTGCAGGGCAGGAGCTGGACTGGATGATGCTTGTGGGTGCCTTCCAACTCAGCAGATTCTGTGATTCAGCAATGTATTTAACAGCATATTCACATCAGTGATTAAGTATAATCTAGATTCATGTGCCATATAAAGTACAACATATGTACACTGTATGGTATTAATGATTTTCCATATTATCAAGATTCATGTAATATAATTTCAGCCATCAAAAATTATATTTTTAGTGCAAGCCTCCAAATGCAATGGAGGGAAGGCAATACATGTTGTAAAAACTGATTTACTCCACCTTTATATAGACAGAGACAGATGGTATCTGTCTCTCTGTTGACTGCAGCTAAAGGCTACCCAAAACTGTGCATCTGTATGACTAAACACTATTAGGCTATGTTTTAATCACAAATCTTGATTCATTTCAACTAGACAGTGGCTAAGAAGTAATGTTCAAGCTTTGTAAAATTAATCTGGCTTTCAAGTACACAAAAATGTATTACAGGACAAGTTTTGGGGGGAAGTTTTTCTTTACATAATAGCTTTGAAACACATTAGGTCAGAGTGTTTGCTGGTGTAAATCAGTGGAATTGAATTCACTGTCAACCTCACTATTTACACCAGCTGAATCTCTATCCCATAGACTTTACTAATGTGACATCTTTATGTATATGCAGGGTAATTGCAACTAGAGCACAATTCTGGAAAGTCTTCTATGTGTGACATTGCCAATGAACACAAAATCATCTCTGCATGAGCAAGGCTGCCTGTATGAGAGGCTTAATTAGTGATTTAACCAATCTATTTATTTTTAATTACTGAATAATTTCTGTAAGGACAAATAATATTGGGAACAAGCATGTTGCCATTTGTTTTCACAGCTGATTTTTTTCCAGATAGCAATCAAAATATATTTGGATGAAAATGGACAAAAAATATTTAGCTTAATATTTTCTAGGTACAGCTTGTCATGCAGAGATATTAATGTATCTTATTGGAGCTACTACACCAGGGTTAATCTGATAAAGCTCTCAAGATGAGCATGCTGTTTATCCTGTTGACACAAAGCATTAAGTCTGCTTTTGCCAGCTACATGGGAACTATTGTTGAGGCTCAGAGTACCAGAAAGGATGACATCACTGAAGAACCTAGATGTGCTAGTCAGCTGAGCAAGAGACTAACCTAAAGAAAGGAATCTAAGTAAAGATAATGTGCTAATCAGAAGGAGTTTCCATTCTTTGATGGAAAAAAATAAAATAAAATCAACAACTGATTTTACCTCCTTCCTTTTGTAAGTGTTGTGGCTGAAACCATTAGCACAAAGCATAATTTGAAACTATAAGAAGAATTGATTAAATGAGAAGTGGTGCTAAATAATGCCAGTGCATATTCTTAGAGTATCTAGTGCTCTTCAGAATACAACAGTTTGGCAAGAATTTAACTGATATTTGTGTGATGCTTGCATCTCATCTTTCAGTCCCATGGAAAAATTCATTAACACTGAAAGATAACTGTTCTGGAAAGGCTCAAAGAAAAGAGAGATTTATTTTTGACTCTATTACAATTTCCTACAAATTTACATTTAATATTTTCACAGAATTAGCAAAACTTTAATTTAGTTAAACTTTGGGGATCGTATAAGTTCTTAAATGTGTGCTTTATGAATAATGATGAGGCACAGCATTTGGATGGTATGACCATATTCCCATGAGAAGTCTGAGTGAGATTTTTTTTCTTGTTGGCTTCAGTGCTGCAGGATGCAGCACATGGAATTCATAATAAGTTCATAACACTAATGCTGCATTTTTGGGTTTTGAACCTGTCTTAAAGAATGACTGATTATGAGTGCTCAAAGAAAAACAAAAAATAATTACTGTAACTTCAATAACAACTCCTTATCTTTTCCAATTAATAGAAATTTGTGAACATCAATTTGAATATATATATATATATATATATATATATATTCACGAACATAAAGCAGGTACAAGATAAATTTAGATAGAGGCAAAATAAAAGCACAATCGAGTGGAAAAATTACCTGTAATGCAGATAACTTCTGTGATAGGGAAAGCCACTGAGCAGCCCAATGCCTATGTAATGGCACAAAATTAAACAACGACCAACTAAGGCTGTGTGTCAAATGTCACTGTAGGTGTTTTTATGATTTATGCAAACATTTACTTTTATATTCATTAGGATTTTCTTTCCATGGTAGATTTTGGAGGATATTTACAAAATTTAATCATATGGAGTATGAAATTGGTCTTCCTGTAAGCAAATTCAAGAGCATTGTCTGTCAGCTTCACTGAATGTAATACAATGAGAAAGGTTGAAGCCAGAATATGTCTTATCTACAACATGCATTTTTTGTTTATTCTGTCAAGTTCTTAGTCTGAGCTAATCATGAAGCATTTCTGCCTCTTCTCATGCTTCAATCTCTTAGTACATCTTGACATTGCTTCATTACTGTAGACAATCATCATCACTGTATACAATGAATTTGAATTTATAGAGTAGGTAATGGTTAAGTAGCCCTTCTGGTTACACAACATCTAAGGGCTGCTGCCACTCCCCAGTGGGACTTGCCCATGGACTGAATTATTTTTCCAGCAGGTGGGGGTGTAGAGGGAGTAAATTATGGAAACCTCACATTCAGGCCAAATTGCTGTTCTGGTTGTTTGTGGCTGAAGTGCAAAACAATGCACCATACAATGAGTGCCTCTCCAACAGGAGGAGGCAGAAATCAATAAAGATTTTTTGGGTGCTTTGTGTTTGGTGGGCAGATGTTTCCTTGGAGACCTCAGAGTCACAACTGTCCATTGACTAGAGAGCAAACTAGGTCATTAACTCAAAATCAAGTCTGCAGAAGCCATGAAGATGTAAGGCAGTGGATGTGTTAGATGAGTGAAATCCCATGTTATGCTTTATTCTTCTCATTCTTGCTGATATCTTCCTGAGGGTTAAGTTTCCTCACCATCACCTATTGAAGTCTATGCAACACCACTATATTGAGCAAGAAAAGACATAACTTAAATTAAATTTCTCTGATGTGTAGACTAATACTAATAATCAAGGTGCATCACATAGGCCACTGGACAATTAAAATCCACAAACAAATTGTCTTAAAGTGACATTAAATTAAAATTAGGTAACATAGAAATATCAAGTCATTTTATTCTATTAGATAACATGAAGTTACAAATAAAGGTGAGCTATCTAATTAAACTGAGATTTTGCTCCATTTAAAAGTTAGGAAAGAAAAGATGCAGTTGAATAAACATTTTAATCCTGCAAATACAAGGCTGATGACAAGGACATGCAGTTTGTATTTATTTTGTCTTGTAAATGGCTTTGTTCCTCTCCATTGACTTTGAAGGGACCATGAGTGATCCATTATTAAAGACAGAAAATATGAGTATATAATTTCAAAAAAAATCCATATATTTTTCATTTTTTTCAACATTTTCCTTAAAATATATTGTCTGATTGAAACATGTAAATATTCCAAATAAAAGCCATATTTTCTGCTGGAGGACAACCATGTTGCTCCATGGATATAGGCAGAAGATCTAGTAGCCAGAGTGATCCTCCTGACCATTTTTTTAGTTTGAACTTCATGTGTTTTTTTCCTCATAACTGGCAAAATTCTTGAGTCCTACTTGTTATCGTGATTTTCATGACAGCAGTCCAGGAGCCTCAAATTAAATCTAGGATCAATTGTGAAGGGCAGTGTATAAGATAATAAAAAACATTCCTCAGGTCCTTCTATATAAATTTAAATTGGACATTTGAAATGAATGAAGCCAAGAGAAAATGGGAAATGACTATAGAACTGTTTTAGGCACAAATTACTCGCATCTCACTTTAGAGGTTTAATTAGGATAGCATTTTTATGTATGTTTATTTACCTAGAGGTACATTTATACTCCAGACAGAGAGGGAGAAAGAGAGAGGGAGGGAGGGAGGGAGGAATTCCACAGGAGTAAGTGATCCCATTCAAGAATAATGGAACAGCTCCTTCATTAGGATGCCCTTACCTGCTTTTGAGCATGCCTGTTACTTTATCTTTTGGACCAGCACCTGTTTACAGCATTGATAATAGTAATCCCTGCCCAACCACACACCTGAATTTCTTTTATGTGAAAGAACCAGGCAGCTGATAGCGAAATTTTGTTCGGTTTTCTTTTGATCCGTGGATATCTAAGCAGGCAGGGTGCACACCCAGAGGCAGTGGGTGATATGGCAAGGTGGAATAGAAGCAAGGTGAAATGAATTAGCACTTAGATAAAAATAGACTTTATGTTTTCCTCTATTTTTTATAAAGCCGTTTTGTACTATCTGCACCACAATTTACACTGACTTAATGAACCTGAAGCTGCACTTTTTCCCATTGTTGCCTTGTCACCCTAAAGTTTCTTCATTTAAGAAATGAACATTAAGGAATGAAAAAAAAAGAGGGAAAACATGCAATGTATGAATGAACTCTGTATATCTTAGTGAGGTGAAGATGCAAAATGCATTATTACTAACCCTAAAATAAAAGAAAAACCTCCCACTTAAAAAAAAAAAAGTCTGTTTAATTCTTTTTAAAATGTTAACATTAGAACATTTGATAAAGATACAAAAGTCTATGGAGCTCATAAATAGATCACAAAATTGGCAGCAAACAATACAATACAAACAATATTTGTAATGTAACAATTTGAAAAATAACATAGAAATTGAATTTTCTTTATAACTTATTATTTTTATTTGGTGTTAAAAACTATGTGCTTACTCTGTAAGAAAGTAAAGTTGTACCTCAGTCACTTGATTTTAGTACAGATTTTGTGAGCTAAAACAAAGAAATGGAAGGGAGGAAGATTAAAGGCAAAATAAAGTCCATTTGTCTGCAAATTATTAAACACAGATGGGAAACTCCTGCACCAAAACAGATGGCCAGCAACTACAAAAAAAATTAGCATATAGACAGTCATAACTGAATTCAATTAAGTGGGAATCTAGATATTAATTAGGATTTAAAAGCAATATCATAAGCAGAAAAAAATTGCATATTTCTAGAACATAGGGAAGTCTGATTACAGGGGAGGATCTGTTGACATTTACATTATAACTTCACATATTAATAATTATATGTCACATGAAACTCTACAACGGAGAGTATAATATTTTGTGTATGCTTTGCATGGAGGTCAGTTCCGATCTACCACCTCAGAGTGGGAATTGGCCTAAGAGACAAAATAATAAAGATTTTTCTTTTCCCTAGATCCTTAGTTTTTCAAATGTATTTCTAAGGTTATTTTGAGTGCATTGGTAAACATTCTAAAATACTAAAGTATTTCCAAAAATAGATATATTTTCTGTCTGAAAAGGGTTTTCCCTCTGAACAGAAGGGCCATTGCTATTATACTTTAAGAGTACTTCCTTTCTGTAGAGAATGGGACATTCTGATTGAAAAAACCTCTACGGAGAATGTAGAGACAGACTAGGGTCAAGAACAAGCAGTTGTACTTCTGTACATTAAATTGGAAATGGGAAATAGTTTTTACAAGAGCAGAAATGTAAGACCAAATTCCAAAGCAGAAGTTATGCTTTGCCTTTATAAATTTCCTGTAGTTTAAGTTCAAATAAGTTCTTTACTTTACTTTTCACTATCGTTTTGTGCTAGAAGCTGTAACCCCAAGACACTGTAATATATTATCATTGCTCACAGCTGCCCATAAGCTTTGTATTGAGTTTGTGACTCCTCAGTTAAAGCTTGTCTGCTCTGCCTGAGCTTTGTTTCACTGGACTTAGCTATGAGAAAAATCGAATCAACCAAGTGCCTGTATCTAACCTGGTTTGTTTGTTTCTGTTTTTTAGGGGGTTTTTTAATCCTTGTGTGGTAACAAATGTAGTTTTGTGTATTAGATATTTTTCATATTCTAATCAACCCAAGTGAAAAGTTTTTTACTGTCCTTTTATGTTTACAGATCTGAGCAAAAGAACGGTGCTGGAGCTAAACACCTGTTTCCATTTCTTAAGCCTTTCACACTCCATTCTTGGTTCTTAATGTAGAGGCGATAGAGAAGTCTTTCCCACAGTAACTTGTTTTCTCTCCCTATTTCTTCTGAGCAAAACCAAATTTATTTGATTATTTAACTAAGCATATTCTTAATCAAGCCATGTTTTGTGATATTCAAACAGAATATTTGTAGCTGATTTTACTCATTTTACAGGCCCAAGATAGACCCATTGTATCCATATTCTATATTTATTTTTATTTCAATTTTTTTGCATTTCTTTAAAAAATCTGTTGGAGGAGCAAGTGTCACTGTGGAGTTTGCAAAGTAGGGCAACATGCTTTGCCCTGGATTTGAATAAATTTAAGCTGGGAAAAAAAGTGCTGTCTTTGCTTAGTTTGAGTGACACATGAAAGGCACTAGTAAAACGAGGAAGAATCCTTTATATACCTGCAGTCTTCCTATATACATATATATCTATATCTATGTATACATGTGTGTGTATATATATATATATATATATAAAGAAAAATTTGAAAAGGAAATATAAAATAAATGCCTGGGAATGTCAGTTTGGCCATAATGGACAAAAAAGGACCATATTTTTACATTTCACATAAGCCTTTCCTCAAATTACATTGCTTACTAAGATATGTTACTCTGCAGCAATCCTGGTGCAGTTATCAGAAGCTGCTGCTCATGTATATTTGTTTGAGCTAATGTTTCTTGTACACTAGCCATAAAGAAAAGAAAAATTGCATTAATTTCTTCATCAGCAAGTATGGAGGTCAACAGAATATCAATATATAATTTCTTTAAAACATATTTTTATTTTTTATTTACAGATAATAAAAGCCTGTGAAAATTCAAATAGGAGGGAAATGAGAAAAAAAAAGCATCTATGGAAAAGAGGAATGTCTTTTAAGATCATATTCAATGTGGTATATTGTGCATACATAGGGCCCTGTTCTTAATATTTCCTAAATGCCAAATAAAAAGAGTAACATTATCTTTTTTGGTTTTTTTTGAGTTTCTTTTTACTACTTCTCTGTAGGACATCTCTTTTAAAATACTTATCAATGACCTTTCTGGTTCTGTGATAATTTCTTTTAAAAAAAGATTTAAGATAGTTATCCCCTTGGAAATTATGATTTAGATGTGCTTATATATTTTTTTTAAAATCACATATTTCCATGCGTTCATTTTCACTGTCATTTATTTTGGCCACACTCTTTCTAAAATTACCTCTAATTTGCTGTAAATTGCATTCTAACCTGAACTGTCTGAGCCCACTTGAATTCATTTCTATATTCCTTTGAAATGCGACTTTTCCTTTCAGAAAATATTTGAATACATTTGAAGACCTTGCTTGAATACAGTAATTTTGATACTAGAAAGATGTAATAGGAATCAGAAAAGAAATGGACCATGAAATTCTAGGGGTGAGGGGATGGGAGGGGAGGGCAGGGGAGGGAAGGAGGAAAAATGGCATTAGGACTTTTCTTTGAAAATAAGAAAAAGTATTAGTTGTTACTATTTTTTTGCCACCTCAGGAAACTATACTATTTTTATGTATAAAACTCCAACATCTAGTTTTTAATAAGTGCCTGGGCAGTTTTATGGCTCAGGTTGAAATATTAATGCATTGAAATTTTAATTTATCACAGCTGTAGAAGACAGATAGATGGTGTTTTCTTACAGCTAAACCATGCCTGCTTTAAGAGGTTGAGTTAGCAGTAGGGAATTATGATGCTAAGAAAACTTTCAGATAATTTTGCTTGTATTCTCTGATTTTATTTTTATATTCACATATGTAGAAAATTCAATAAAAAACATCTATCAGCCAGCAAGGAAATAGTCCAAATATTTCAGTAGTAGTCAGTGCATCTTCCCTCCTGAGGTAAAAAGGTCACAAATAAAGAAAGATAAACTTGGAACTGCAGAGTACCCTGAGTAATTACAAGAAAGGAATGAAGACTACCAAATTACAAGCAGATAAACCAAACAAAGGATTCAAGAAAGTTGGTCAATATTTTGTGATCTGTTACTTGGATGTAGTGCTTGCTTTGTTAAATTAATTACGCCTTTTGCCAGCCTAATGTTAGTTAGTGTTCTTTGAAGCTGAAAGACATGGACAGAGCAGCACTATCAGTTACCTCTACCAGCACTACCTTGGTGCTACCAACCTACCCTGGAAGGAGTGACACTTTCTTATACATTGTCATCTTATTGCAGGGGTTCCATACTGTTGTCTCCTTATTGCAGAAGTTTAATACTTTCTTGGTGTTTCTCATGGGCAGCTCCTCAGAGCACTGACCCTTTCTTCTTCACAAGGCAGCCACTGACTCCAATTCCCTTTTCAACCAGCCAACCCACTCTTTTATAGCATCTTCTTCTCATTGGTTACAGCTCTGGCCTGTTAAAGTCAGGCCTCTCCTAATCTTTGATAATTGGCCCAGCTGCAACTCCTTAGGGGTGAGATTACTTTCTACACTATTTTCTTATGTTATCCCCCTACACTTGCACAGTTTCCAATTTTTATGAAGAGCACCAACAAACTGTTTTTATTCTTTTCTTGAGCATCTCTCAACACAGAGAACTGTATTCCCAATCAACTCTGGTAAAAAGGTTTCAAATAAAGCCTGAAGAACACATTATTGTATGGGCAGTATGAGAGAGTAAGTACAGACAGAGGGCCAAGTGGGAGACTCATGAGATGCAAGATGCAGAATGCAATGACAGTGTCCTCATGAGTTCTCTCATCAGATGCTGAGATAAACCCCTCCTCACAGACATCACTGCACCCCTTACTACACTCAGAGCAGCCCTTCCTCATTTAAAGGGGCCTCCATTCTGCTCCTGTCTCCCTCAAGCAGATGTCTTCTTTCATTTCCTTTGTGTCAATATCCCATTCCTTACATTCCTCCAGTGAATTGGGAGAAGAGTGGCAAGGCAGGACTCAAGAGGTATAGCCCAGAAAACTCAGTGGTTTTTTTAATTCCTATTCTAAGGAAATTTCACCCAAGAACTTGTGGCTTGAATACAAAGGTATAGTATAAGGCCAAGTGGCAAATAGAGTGAAAAGGAAGGAGAGGTGCAACATGGCTGGGAGGAGATGTGGGAGATGGGAGGCTTTGCAGGACACTGATAAAAATTCAGGAGGCCTCACAGCAGAGATGAAATATCAGGAATTTCAGTTTGTCTTGAACTGATTGAACCCTTCTTTCACATTTGGGAAATGATTATGTGTTGGATGATTTCAAGAATAAAGAATTTAATTGAATGGCCTGAGGGGGTAAGCATAAGTGTGTTTTGCTTGCATAAAGTTTTTCTGCCTGTTTCATGAAAACAAGATCAGTTTTAAAGAAGCTTCAGACACATCAGGCTGAAAACAGTAGTAAAACTAAGCAACACAATGGAGTTAAGTTCTCATGGCTTTGAGGCTATTAACTGATAGTAATAGGCAGCTTTTAGTGGTGCATTTTGATGCCTGGATAAAAGCCTCAGCAGAGCATGTGCTCTCAGGCTAACTCCTGAGTTTCCAAGTGCTGGCCCTTAATGCTTTAATCAGACAGCTGTAGTGGATGACGATACTGAGTAAGGGTTTTTTAGCTGTGAATAAATTACCTGTGTTTTTTTTTTTCCCCAAAAATATCAGCTGCAAAAATTAAAATTTCTAAATAGGATTTTATTTGTATTTTAGGTTGTTCGGTTTTTTGTTTTGTTTTGTTTTGTTTTTTGATTTTTTTCTTTTACTAGAAGGATAAAAACCAGTTTATTTTCCTAGCCAAGCCAGAATGGATTCAACTAAAATCTCAAATTAATTTCAAAAGGAAGATTAAGACCTATGCACTCTGTGGTTTTATAACGGAGTCACAAGCACAATGAAGACTAATTGTCTGGTTAAGTTGCCATAGATTTTTCAATGAGAGGCTTGGTAGAAATCTGAAGCTTAAAGATTCTGGAATGATGAGAAAGAATTTTAAAATGGTTTTATTCTGCATTTTTAGGAAGTTTATTCCTAAATTCCTAAATTAGTATTTTTTAAATTTCTGATCATTTCCTTATATAGCTATCATGATCAATAATGTAATATCCCATGTCTGTAACATATATCTGTAATTTCAAAACAGGTTTGTACCAACTTCATTATAATGAAGTTTAAAAATAGATTTTAAACAGTAGAACATTTTAAAGACAAGCTAAAAAAATAGAAGTTTATCATTGTTACTGACAAATTGCCATATTTTGGTATAAATGCATTTACATTTTCTCAAAAAAAATTAATGCTGTATTTTTTTGTCAAATGAAAAAATAGGAAGTTTGTGGGGTTTTTGTGTTTTTTTTTTTGTTTATTTGGGGGGGTTGTTTATTGTTGTTTTTTCTAATTATACTGCTGCTTTTAATGTCATTCTGTCTTATATTTGCATGAAGCTGAATGTCATGTAAACACTGGAATTAGTGCATTGCTCTTACAGGGGTCAGTTGTGGGTGTACTGACAGTGTCTTGAAAACTCCTCAGTTTTCAATGACTGCCAGAAGAGGCAAATCTTGCAGTTCTGGGCCAAGCCATATTTCAGAGACAGAATGTAACATCTCAGGCTGCCCTGAAAGGGAGATCATTATCAGCTTCAGCTTCTGTTCCCTTCATGGGCACCAGGGGACTTGCATTTCATCTGAAGGTGGGAAGTACTTGAGTAGAGTTGAGATGTAACTTTTTATCCCACAGACAGATTAAAAGATTTTTGTTCCAAGATAAAGTGCATTATTTTGGCAGAAAAGTTTTCTGTTTTACAGAACTTGCTTTTAGGCAGTTGTTGCAGACATGGGATGTCAAAACAGCAGAATATTGATGGGTTTGCACTGTCAGAGACAAAGGTACTAGAATTTCGTATGAGCTTATGATTCTTCAAAGGTAAATGATCTTGCCTTCCTTATGGCTTCCACATTTTACTTTGTGCATCCATAGTGCTTCACAAGGATGGGTGACAGCCAGGGCAGTTCTTAATGAAAGGTTTTGACAGTTTTCTCTTTCAGTTTTATATCTGAAGTTTAAATAAATTTTCCTCCAAGTATCAGATCTATATGATGTGCCCATTTTAAAGTTTATTTTCCAAGAGAAAAAGTTATGTAAAATTTATGTGGATAGCAATCCTATTTGTAATGTATAATCTGCTTGAATTGCCATGAAAACTATTCTTCCATAAATGATGGGCTAGGCAGAGAGAAAAGCATGCACTCTCTTGTTTTGGAAAAACAGCTTATTTCAGCTGTTTGCTATCTAGTGGTTTGAATTGCATCATTGTTTTTCTTTACAATGCTTTGAAACATCAACCCTAGCAATGCTCCTGTGGAGAGAAGTAGAATAAAATTATATGGGCCAAAGTCCCTGAATTTTCACTCTACTGTAGCATATTATGAAGCAATGTTTACAGGTAGATGCCAGTTTGTATTTTCTTTGATGCAAATTTTGAAAGCCATCGATTGAATGTGCACATTATGCTGTCTTTTTTATTTGATTCTATCATACAATTTAAATGTTCAATATAAACACTTGTTTGAAAAAAATAAGCTTAAAACAAAGTTAAATATTCAAAAAAAATTATCAAAAAAGTTAAGATTAGTGAAAACTAATTTCTTCACATTATACCCATACTGACCAATTTACTAAATGAATCAAGATTTCAGGACAGATCCAAGCATCAATCTGACACTAGTAATATGGTGATGAAATTTAGACACACGGTCATGTTGGTATTCCTAGAATGAGTTGCTCAAAACGCTCTCTACTAATGAACAAGTTATAGCTAGAATTATAGGAATGTGCAAGAAAACAGGGAAAAAACACCTGCAGAATCTAACAGGCAGCAGATTTGGAAGAGCCTTTGAAGAGAAGTCAGAGATTTTGTCAATTTGGTGAAGAGAGGACAAGAGGAAATAACTCTAGGATATTTTTAACAGACATCTGTAGAAGATTTTATTATGTTTACTGATCTTATACTCCATGTGCAGAAGGGCTATAGTAGTTGCTGTACAATGGTATTCATTTAAAACACACTTGTCAGAGCTTGTGAGGACCTGGCATTTAGCTGATGGTGAATTGGTTTAATGGTCAGTGAAGCTCACAATCAGTTTACACCAGGCAGTAAGTTCTTAACTGGTTGTTCTAAAGAGTCCCATATGGCTGTGGGCTGAGGGATCAGGACTGCCCTCTGGGTAGCTATAAAACTTCCTGAGAGATTTTTTGGTGACTCTTTTATTCCTTGAGCATATAGAAGTTTCCTTGAGCAGTCAAGAATGGACAAAATCCTTGGCATCATGTAAGTGAGACAACTGAAATTTTCCAGAAGCCTGTATCCTAAGGATAATTTTTTTTTTTTTGAAACATGATGGTATAAGAATAAGGTAAAAGAGAAATATGACATAAAACAGAACAGTTAGCATGTTAGTTAGCATGCAAAAAATCTTATTAACTCCCCCTTCTAGAGAATTTACAGAATAAGAAAGAGGTGAACAGAGCCTCCCAAGAGGGCATGGGAAAAAAAATGGAAAAAACCCCAAAATGTTAGGTGGTTACCAAAACCATGATATTCTACAATATTATGAATAAACGACATGATCTGTAGATATGGGATTATGGAGTCTGCAAAGCATTGAGTGAGATAAATGGGGAAGTTCATTGCTCTCAGAGATATAATTTTAAATATTCTTCATCTCAGGAAGACATTTGGTTACACTCTGCTGCCTTCCATTGGTTACAGGCACTGCTCTTGCTTTCAAGGTTACAGCAAGGAAGTTTGGAAATAAATCTGTGTTTTATTTTTGGTTTTAATGAATAGTGAGGTGCTAGAGTCCCTGTTGGCTGTGAGAAGTACTTTCTATGCAAAAAATGTAGCTGCAGAATAAAGTGGCCCATGGATTAATTTATTGCCCTACACGTTTCTTTGTGTCCATAATCTCCACTTCCAAACCACTACAAGCTGAAAGATGACTTCTGAGGGATTTTCAGTAAGGTCTCACTACCATTAACATGTAGCAACATTTAAGTAAAATAATGCAAAGTACATGCAAAATCACCTGAAGTGATAAGCTTGGCTATACGATTCTGAGTGTGCAGATTTTTACAGCTTCAAATGATGCCATTGTCCTAGAGGTTATTAGGTTCACCCCTTCTACTTTCTAAGATGATGCAAATGGAAAGAATCAGCCTGCATGTCATCATCACACAGTGTGCTTTCATATACATGGGCTAGGGAGCTTTCAGCTGTAGCGCAGGATTCCTCCTCTTCGTCTTAAGTAGCAGCAGGCTAACATAACCCTATTAATCACTAAGTTCAAAAGCAAAGATTTCTGTGTTACTGGACACTTGTGAAGGACACATATAAATCAAACATATGAAGCTAGAAGAGAGATGAGAGTAATACAAATAAGATGAAACTCAAAATAAAATTAACGTATCTGCAGTGAGATAATTTATAAAGGGTGTAGCTAACTTGTTCTCATCTTGCTTTTAATAACTCTATGGTTTTGATCATACAAAGGTGTTCTTGACACTGTTTCTGTGATGGTACTGATAAATAACAAAGAAACCAAACAGCCTAGAACTTCTGGATTCTAAAATATGTACATTTTTTTCTTAGTCATCAAGATAGTTGAAAGTAAATAAACCAAATTATTTCAAAACAAGAAAAAAATGCTCTTTACTTTTACTGCTCTTTACAATATTACACATCTGAAGGATATATAAAGTGCATATATATGCATTTAAACCTATTCTTGATTTTGTTTAGAGATTGCATATTTTCACTAGTTTTTCCAGCTTCAAATTGCAGCAGAATGCAATGTGTTCCATTCTAAGTAATACTATTATAAATTGAGAATATCATTCTGAGGGAAAAAAAGGACAAGTCATAGAAGCTTTTATGTAAAAACATAGAATACCGTCACAGATCAAGCAAACATTTATATACACTTCCTAGTTAAAACTGGTGACATTATTTCAGATTACATAAATATCAGATGCATAAGACTGACATATTTAGGGACTATAAATATCTATATCATGTAAGATCAGTACAGTGGTAATTTTATATTATGTCTGTAAATTCCAAGACCATATGCTTTTATAGAAGTTTTTCAAGGGACAAAATTACTCCCATCCATTTAGAGTACATTATTCTTGCTCATTTAGGGTTGTTAGGTACACTACTGTTACAAAAATCTTCTTTGTTGAAAAGAAAAAAGTTAAAAAGAGAAAAAATATTTTGAAAAGAGAACTGCATATTAGCTTAGAGAAGAATGAATGTGGGGTGAAATGAAGATCTCAAAAGACCTCGGTCAGAAACTTAATGTCATAAACGTTTCTTTTACTCCTATATAAAGTTTTATTACTTTCTCTAGAATGATTTTCAAAATTCTATGAAAGTGGGTTTTGGTCGAAAGCTGAACACTGTTGTAGTCCTTTCCAGCAATTTCTTTTAAAGAAGAGAACCTATCAAACACTTGCTGTTCAGTTTTGAATACAGATTCTCATTTTTTAACTGTACTGCTGCTTTAATATCACTTACAATTTTTTAAGGAAGTAGCCTTATTAAATATCTACCTAAGTCAATCAGAGTCAATCTGGACAAACTCATGAAATTTCTAGTACAAGAAGCAAGACTAGAAGGACATTTTTCTATCTTCTATCTTCTGCTTAGTTAGAGCAAAAGTTGGAAGAACTTCCTTCCATTTACAATAAAATATGTCTGTTTTGATTCAGAAATTGATAGTCTATGTAAAATCAGGATGTACATTGATTTTATGATGTTTTACTTAGCCTGAATTTTGTTATCAAAAATGTATAGTCAGGCAGTCTCTTGAATATTTTACCAGATGTATTTATTTCTAGTTTTTTGCCAGTCAATGACAGGTGTGTGGTACATACCAATTATATCTTACTTTCCTCACACACACTAAGGTGTTATTATTTCACAGCTTTTGAGCTTGTCAGTGCAAGTTGATTACTTCTAATTTTCCTTTTATAGGACAGGCTCTAGAGTAGTTTCTTTTTAAAGTACAGAAGTACTAAATTAATTCTATGGTGCCATCAGAGACTAGAAAAGCTAATCTGTTTTGAGACATCTTGGGCTTGGAATGTGTGGTAGGGGAGTGGGTCAGGCCTTGCTCTGGTGAGCTGCACAGTCTGTCTGTCATGTCACACTGCAGGCAGCCCCCAGTGTCACCTAACCTGCTCCCTAAAAGACCAAGAGAATAAAAGTCCCACCTGGGAGGGAGGTCCAGGATGGGCCAAAAAGGTTTAAGAAGGTTCACCATGAGCCAAGCACATCATCCTTTAACCCTGTCTTCACCTTGGAGTTTTCTATTGCTGGAACCCAGGGCTTGGAAGCTGTGTCTGGTTTTCTCTTTCCTTTTTCCTTCTTCTCATGGAATATAACATCAAATGGATTCTGTTTATGTTCACTGGGCCAAGTCTATACTCTGGTAAGTGATGATATGTTGTATTTACTCTTTTGCCAATGTTCCTTAATTTTCTACAGCTTGCCAGTAAACTTTTGCATGGTTTCTACCTCCTGAGAATAAGCGGTTGATATCTTCTCCTTTCTCTCTACTTGGAGAAAAAGAATCTTGATATAGCCCTAGGTCTGAGTGACCAGAGTGTAATAGCTGTACAAATCCACCCTTTGTGTTTCCTTTACAAGGCTACACGTATTAAAGAGTTCCTTCCTTGAGAACTAATAATTCCAGTGGTCCTCACTGCATGACCACAGTGTTAAGTGGCTCTGGTAACACGATTGTCACTCACTGTACTTCAAAGGACACATGCTAACACACAGTTTTGTATAAAAATATGAAGCACTCCTAAACTGGAAGAGATACTAGCAGAGTTCTTCCAGCCACTACATGTCTTTTATAACTCAT
This sequence comes from Pheucticus melanocephalus, assembly GCA_013398405.1. NCBI lineage: Eukaryota > Metazoa > Chordata > Aves > Passeriformes > Cardinalidae > Pheucticus > Pheucticus melanocephalus. The sequence continues at coordinate 1,530,616 of VZSJ01000860.1, read as the reverse complement.
AATGATTTAGAGAACAAAAATTGCAAATCTGCGTATATGGAGAGCTATTAGATATTCTACAAACAGCAGTAAACAGGGGTTTAAAGCCACAATGGACTCACGGTTTTAAAAAATGTTTTACAGATATGTTGTTTTTTGCTGCAGAATGAAAATTTAATCTTGCAATTTCCATGTTAAGTGGGTCTGCCGGTTCATTACATGGAACAATTTATTGTGGTTTGTTCTCTCAGAAGCAAAAAAGATAAACACAAGAAACACATGTTAGTTCTTCCTTAAATTTAAATGATAATTCATTAAAACATTGTACATTCTAGAGTTGCCAGCAGATGTGTGTTTCACACATCTTCTGAGAGTCATTTTGTACAGCTGATACTCCTTACAAACATGGGAGTTGTTTAAGAGTTAATTGGAGAAGCTGGAGACTGCAACCAATGCAACAAGACTCTGCTTCTTCATGGAGGCTCCAAAGAAGTTTTAGTTCTGCTTCAGAAGTGGAATTCAGACGTCAAGGACAGAACATAAAGAATACTTTATTTAAAATTATCTTATTTGAAAACTAAATTTTCTCAAAAAGCAAAGCAATGTAAAAAGTGATAGCCTCTACTACTGCTAGTCAAAGTATAGAACAGAAATAGAGGTTTAATTAAAACACTTCCATGGAAAAGATGTCCAAAAATTTAATTTCCTTCTTAAGGCAGGCAATGCTTTTCTGCTTCTGAAAAGTCTTATGAACTCAATAACGAATATATGTCAGCTATACTTTCAGAAATAAAGGGAAATACAGACTGGTCTTATACTTGGCATTATTAGATTTTTTTAACAGCTTTTTGTAGTATTTAAATTTTAAGTTGAGAACTCTAATGGAAAATTTCTTTTTTTCTTCAAAAATAGTGTCTGTAGTCTATAGTCCTTTCTTGTATAGTAGTGTGATGAAAATCTGGATTAGAGCCAAGGGTATTTAAAATGACATTTTAGGAAGCAAACGGGAAATTCTCCAGTCATTGCTTTACTGTCTTACCCTAAAGAAGGAAAGATATTCAGTTGTTACATTGACCAGTTGCTGTGTTATCTCTGCAATACTCAAGGAAGTTCAAAGACAAATGACAGGAAAATCAATACAGTGCTGTATAATTGCTTTTTTGTAGAGAGAGGCGTCTTATTTGTTTTTCTAAAACAGTCTGGAAGCTATGTTAAAAATAAATGATCCTGACATTCCTAATAATTTTTAAAATATCCTCCATGCATAGGTCCCGTGTAGCAACCTCTGATGACTTGAATTTGTTCCTTTTTCCTGTGGAATCCATGCCTCGCTCATTACATAGGACAACATCAAGTCTGTGGATGAAACAAGGTTGTACAGGACAGGGGCATAGCATCTTTCCTAACATAAGATGGCAGGAAGTGGAGTGGAGAAAAATCTGGAATGAGAGAAAACTGCTCTGGCAGAGAAGAGTAATTTGCTGATTTGGGCACTAATGCCCCGGTCAAATCACTTCTGTCACTGTTTTATGAAATTTCCTTTTAATCTGGGAAAGGCTAGAGGATTTTTTTGCCTGCATACTCATCAAAAGTACATTCTTTCATTACATTACAAAATTTGGAGTATTTTAAGAATAAATATTTTGAAGACTGTGTCCTCTGACCTATCAGAACATAAGCATCTTAAATTGAATAATGCTAGTTACAGTAATGACTCTCTGCTCCAGTGATTATAACACCACTATCTCACACCAAAGGTGACAGACAAAATCAATACTGATCATTCAGAAAATACATAGTGGCAAATATCAAAAGCTTACAAAAAGTTAATAGTTCTATTGTAATAGCAGGTCATAATTAATATGGCTTTAAAAATGAAATTAAATTTTAAGGAGTTGCATATTCTGTGCTAATTCTGTAAGCATCACTCATTTATTACTGAAGTCATTTTAAAAGAAAAATTATCTATATTATGCTATATACAGTATAATAATAACAAAATAATATATATAACATGTCATTCATATTTAATTAAAAGTGAAACAAAAATTTGTAACAAATAAGTGGAATTTATGTAACACAGGGAGACTTGGTTGAGGTAGTTTGACGTCAGTATAAAACTTGAAGTGTTCCTAACAGGTATAAACCAAAATGTCAGTGAAGTCACTGGGGAAAAAGCAATTCTATTGATCTCATATAGCAACAACAACAACACATAATTAGGGCAGCACTCTGCAGTACTGTCTGCCTTTCTTTAACTACCTTGGAATCTGTAATTTGAGTATTTGTCTTATCACCAGTGTAATTTGTGAATTAATGTGCTGCATGTTTTATTCTGATAACTTAATCCATTTTACAGATTATAGTTGTTTGAAGACAAAAGAAACAGTTTTTCTGGATTGATTCTCAGAAAGTTTAAGACTTATGAATAATGTTTCCATTTAGTCTATTTCTGCTGAAATAAAGGAAATAGTAATTGCTGAGCCTCAATACCCCATTGCAGTACTATGTTTGTGGTTGGTTTCATCCTGAAATTCAGAAGAAATAATGTGATTTTGCTACTATGAAGGGGGAAAAGGAAGTAAACCAGGACAGTGTAGCCAGAATGAAGTTTGTCTTATTTATGGAGAAATTATTTTTGACTTCACAGTAGGGTCTTCTGTGAATAAGGCAAGATTGAGTTCAGAGTTGAAATAATTAAGAGTTTCCAATCAATTAGTATTGGACAGATTAATGCACTATCAGGCTAATAGAAGACTCCCAAAATGCCCTGTGATCCACAATGTTACATCATTCAGTGTGAAACTCCCCACCCAAGGGGAGGTACCTGGGCAAATATAAACCTGAGCATATAAAAACCCCCATAGATTTGGTGTTCCGAGAATTTCTCCCACCACTTCTTTGGAACTTCCCCCACCACCCAATGGATCTGGTCAGTGACCACCACCTCAACCAAGATTGCACAAGTCTCATTGCCAGGCCTATAGGTGGTGAGATCTTCACACTCTTGTTCTTTCTCTTCTTGTTCCTTTTGCATGTCCTTGGGTTCTGTTTTGCTTTCATTCTGCAGTGCTTTCATGTTGTTGTTACTATAGATAAATGTGACAGTGGTCACAGGGGTTTTCAGGATGAGTGAGAGACAAGAATGTTGACTCCATGATCAGAAGGCTTGATTTATTATTTTATGATATATATATTACATTATAACTATACTAAAAAGAAAAGGAAGGAAAAGGTTTCCTCAGAAGGCTAAGCTAAGAATAGAAAAGAAAGAATGATAACAAAGGCAGCTGTCTTGGACTCAGTCCCAGAGAGCTCAGTTCTTGATTGGCTATTAATTATAAACATCCAAGACGGGCCAATCACAGGCCCACCTGTTGCATTCCACAGCAGCAGATTATCATTGTTTGCATTTGTTGCTGAAACTGCTGCTCTCAGAAGGAAAAATCCTATGAAAGGATTTTTCACGAAAGATGTCTACGACAGATAAAAATAACCAAAATGGCTACATACCTGTTTTCCTTTAACCAAGTTGTTCTACAATAAACCCTAGTAACAAGAATCTGGGTTACCCTCACCTTCTGTGGAGTGGTAATAACCACTTGCCTGTTTTAATTTTGAATAATTATTTAAAGAAGATACATTTGAAATGGTATATTATGAAGAACTAGCAAATAAATTTCTGTGTTGTGAAAGAGGCCAAAACAATTTATAAATCTTACAAAAATGCTACTTCAGTCCAGAAATCCAAAATTTGGAGCATATTGAAATTCCTCACAGGTCTGTGAGGGTAGCTTTTGCACAGAATAATGCAATCAGAAAGTGAGAGAAAGCTTAAGAGTTATTTGAGAGGGGACAACCTAATATTGTAGCAGTGATCAGTAGGATCACTTTCTTTCTTAGCTAAATTGATTTTTTCCTGAATAAGCATACGAGTGAACCCAAGGAAAGGGAAAACAATGTAATTGTTTACTTATGTTTTCTTATGACACATCCAGATCAGTCTGGCTTTGTTCAAAGCCAATTTTTTTTTTAAAGAAAGGTATTTCTTGTGGGCAGAAAACATATTTGCTACTAAAAGCCAAAACTAAACACCAAACAAGAATATGTCACATACACATCAAGGGTTTCGTATTATTTTTAAATATGCTGGTTCCAAGTTCAAATATGTCTTTCATATCACAGTCCTTTGGCTCAGGAGAATACCTCTGAACAGCTTTGATTACTGTTAAGACTCTGGTGGAAGAAAAGCACTAGGCCACTTTCAGTAATGTCAGATCCTACATATTTTTACACTATCACTTTATTCTGGATGTTTAAGACCATTTTCAGAGGAACATGCTAAAAAAGCTGGGTTTCTACAAGGAAACCACTTTCATGTCTTCTGTGATCCTTACCATCTCTTACAAAGGCATTCCCAGAAGGAGAATGAATCTTTGCAGTTACAGCATGCAATTCTAATTCTTTACCTGTCATTAAAGAGAGAGTTTCCATATATGCTCTCTCTCTGTACCTTCAATCTTTTTTTTTTTCCCTAAGGGAGTATGGCCTTGCACACCACTTTTTTTTATATATAAACAGAGAAAAGAAAAAAAAAGTTCTATAGCACCAGTGATAGTTTCTGTTCTAGGGCATTCAACAGAAGTGCACTGGGCAGGGACTGTGACACAGCACATGCCACAGTTGAGATGGCCATGATACCCAAAGTGTCACCATGCAATTTCAGAGGGCTTTCAGCATTCACCCACACAGAGTAACACCATACCTCATCAGAAGGCTTCAAGCATCTGCCCTTCTTGTTCTTTAGCCCAACCTTTTATACCCCTCATGTTCATGCATTGCCCCTGAGTGCCCTCTGTTCCCTTTGGTGGTTGGCCAGTGCACCTGGGCACTCCATGGCTCATTGCTGTCAGTGCTGCTCACCTGCTTCTCACAGCTGCACCCATTGGGGATGAAGCTCAGCCACAGCCCCGTCCCCATTACCACAAATTGTGTGCCTACAGGACTGTTCGCTATTTTCTTTGAGTTACTTTCTTATGCTTTTTAGGATCATTTGCTGAGGTTTTCTATCAAAAGTTGAATAGAAAGAGAAGAAATAGTATTAAAAATTCAGTTCATCTGAAAAGATGAAAGAAAAATTCTGAAGAAAAATTCTTCTATAACATTGAAGAAAATGTGAAGGAAGAAAAAGCATAATGCCAGAGGTCTGCTAGCTGATCTACAGCAGCTGCCATCTGACCCAAGACTTTACTGAACATATGATTCCCTTTAGACCAGCCTGTCCTTACACAAGAGACCTAGAAAGGTCTTGATACTGTGAAAATTTGTTTTAGGTTTAGCGTTTCTTAATTAACTGGCTTTGTTTGTTTGTTTTAATTCACATTTTGATTTTATCCACATTTTAATACATGCGACTGGCTATCCCAGAAAATGAAAACAGAACATTTGGATGATGCAGCTACAAATACTCTCTTGGATCAGTTAAAACTGAAGAAGGGAGGTAATTTCCCTGTGCTTATAGGCAGTAATTTTGCAGACACCTTTCACTCTATGGGCCATTCACAGATGATTTCTTGTTAATAATTCTTTCATTTTCTCACATGCAGCCAATAGAGGTACATACTGAACTGCTGCGTGTCACTGTCTGCAAGACTGGGCAGCTCTAAGGGAATCTCTTGGCTGAGAGGCAAAGTGCCACAGGGCTGCAGGGCTGCCCTGCCTGTGATTGCATCCAGGAGAGGAACCAGTGTCTTGGAAGTGATGCTGCAGCAGTGGGTACAAGGGATGAACAAGGTGCTCTCAGTTGGGATTAATTGCTGCTGCTCACTTTCTCCACTTACTTACCTTCCACCCCATTTTTGCTCCTCATCCCTTCCCTAGAGGCTACTTCTAGCTTCTCATTTAGTGGAAAGAAAAAGTCTATTTGTCTATGCATCTCAATATCCTTGAGCTGTTTTTGTTCATGACTGTAGTCTCATTGATTTAATTTTTAATTGTTTTTGGAGCATGCTTATTTACAGATCAAGCTTTGTTCAGGTTGAATTGCTGCAATGAAGTTACTGGTAGAATGAAAATAACTTCAAGTGACTTTCTCACTTCTTTACTAAACAAGAAACTGCTATTGATTGCATGTAATAGCATGCAATTTCCTTTTCATGTTCATAGCCTCTGTGCATCTTTTTGTTCTGCAGTTCAAGTGGATGAACTAAATGTCAATGGTCAGTGAAATAACATTTTTCACATTTTATATATATATATATACATAGCTTAAAAATATAAATAATATATAGTTACTTTTTGTTTTGTTCAGAAAGCTCTCTGTCATTTAATCTCTCTCTGTCCAGGTGTTCTGGTAAATAACTGGTAAAGAGGACTGATATCTGCTTTTAAATTGTATTTTTAGTACTACTGTTTCTCTTACAAAGAAAATTTAATAAATAAAAAAATCAACAAAAATTTTCAATAAAGAAAAAAATGTACTCTCAAAGAAATTTATTAAAAGTACATAGTTTCTGACCTTAACAGAGAATTTTATAGGATTACTCTGACTGAAAAGGATATACATTATTTGAAAAATTGTTTTGGAACTTCACTTTTCTTACAGAATTGTTTGCTCTATCCCGGAAGAATATTCATGCATATGTAAACAGATTTTACAGTCGTTATAACCATGAAGGTTATAAACCAGCACAGTATCTTATAGTATAATAAAAAAACCCAGTTCCTTTTTCTAGAATATATGACCAAGTTTCTCATAAAAATCAAAGGGAAATAAAAGATAAAATGATTGACCAATGAGAAGAATTTTATAGAAGCAAAATAGTGCTTTAGTGTGTTACACTGAATATGTTTGTACTTAGTAAAATACAAGTTTTCCTGTTTATAGGAAATTTTCAAGACTTCAGAATTTTTTGTTCTCTGCATAAGAAATAATGACTACAATTTTGATTTTCCATAAATAAATCTGAAATGAAAAAATGAAACTGTCTGGAATACTTAAAAGGCTTTGTCTTGCCTCACAACAGAAAAAAGGCTTTTTAAAATAAAAAAAATCTTGCAATATAAATACAGATTTGCGTAAAAGATATCAATAAACAATATTTTCCAATTTTTGTCTTTTAAAATTTGAATCAAAAATTTAATGGAAATAGACTTTCTTCTGAGAAAATTTTATTAATAATAAAGCATTCCTACCATAAGGAGAAGATGCTAACAGCAGGAACAGACACATAATACTTGCAAGCATCTCTGTTGATATTGTAATTCATGTATCTTTTGGCAGATGCACGGAAATCCTTGTACTTGTGTGCCTCTTTCCTAGGATAGCCCATTTCTCCTCACTGTTTTTCTACATAGCATGTTGTGGAGCATCGCTATTGCGTATCTGAAGAGCCAGAGCAAGATGGCCTGGAAAATGACAAATACACTAAGTAATATTTGATTGCTATTATTCTGCTGGGGAAAATGAATGTTCCAGTGCACAAATAATTTATGGGTTATTTTCTGATACTGACACTTATTTTTAGTTCAAATAAAAACCTCCTATTTTTTGGTTTTTTATTACTGTTTTTTCCCTAATAAATACTTATGCATATAACAGTCTTGCTCACCGGGCAAACATGAAAACAGTGTTTCTGTCACCAGCATAGCTGGAGAAATGTTCTGTATTTTCTCAAATGCTCAAAAAATTATCATTATGGACTCCCAGATTATTTTTTTCAGTGATTCAGTATTCATGTCAGCTAAACTTTTTCTGCTTTTACTTTCTTTTAAAATATGGAATGCATTGAAGTCCAGCAGTCAGAGTCTATGACTTGGTGTCTTGAATCTTCTGTATCAGAAGATTTTTTCATCTGACGGCAAATTTTCTTCCAAGGCTCAATTTAAATACCTCCTGTGTCGTGTAGGCGTATTGATGCAGGGTTGCTAGGTGGAAATTTCAGAGGAATACCACAATAAATCAGTGTCACATATGATAGAATTGTGGAATCATTGAGGCTGAAAAACAGACACAGAGTCCAACCATTAACCCATCATTGGCAAGTTCACCACTAAACCATGTCAATAAGCATGAATGTTTGAAATACCTTCAGGGACAGTGACTAAATCCCCTCGCTAGCAAGCCCGTTCTGATGCTTGACAGCATTAGAAGTAGAAAACACATTAAGTAGAAAAGTAAGGGCAAATAGAACAACGGTCTGTGTATTAATGCTTGTCTACAATAATGCCCTAAGCTGCAGAAAAGTATATCTAGTGAGATATTAGGAAGTTCTAAGCTTAATAATGGAGCTCTGTGCATTGTGTTTGAAGGCTTACAAGCAGGAATTGTATTCGAAATAAACAGGTGTTGTTTTAACCAAAGGTATGCATTGTTTTAACCAAAGGTGTGCTTATAGTGATTGGATTGAACTACTGTCAATGTGCTTTTGCTTTGTGTGATTGGTCAAAAAACTTATAAAGTAAGTTGTAACATTAAGTTCTTGGTCTGCTGCCTGGGATGTGAGCTGATGGCATCTTCCCATTGTCATAACCTTGTAATGAGACTGGTGCTGGAAAATAGAACAGCTCAAAGCACTTTCCTAGCAGTCCCGTCCTGTTCCTGATTTGTACATAGCCCCTGGCTGACAATAAAGTTCACCACTAAGCCATGTACATAAGCATGAATGTTTGAAATACCTCCAGGGATGGTGACTAAATCACTTCCCTAGAGAGCCTGCTCTGATGCTTGACAATCCTTTCCATGAAGAAATTTTTCCTAGTATCCATTCTTAACTTCCCCTAGCACAACTTGAGCACAACTCTTGTCCTTTCACTACTTACTTGGGAGAAGAAACAAACCCTTACTTGGCTACAATCTTCTTTCAGGTAGTTGTGGACAGCTCCAATAAGAGCTAAACAATCCCAGCTCCCTCAGACACTTCTCATAGTACTTGCTAAGAACTTTACTGCTCATCAGCTTTGTTGCCCTTGTCTGGACAAATTCCAATGCCTCAATGCCTTTCTTGTTCTCACATTTGTAACTTCCAGTCAAGTGACACCTCTGCAGTTAGCCATAACTGCTGGTAAATGATGCAGTCTGGCTTGGAGAGAAATTCTCCCTGCTTCCTCAGGGACCTTGAGTGGATCCTGTCTTGCTGCACAGATTTGTCTGTGTGGATGTGGTGCAGTAGGTCTCTGACCATTTCCCTTGGATTACTGGGGTTTCATTCTGCTCCCATTCATCTTCCAACTCAACGAGTTGGGTGCCCTGCAAAAAAACTATTGACTATTAAATACTGAGACAAAGAAGTCATGAAGTACCTCAGCCTTTTCTTGTCCTTTGTCAATGTTTCTCCTCACATCCAATAAAGAATGGAGATTTTCCTTAGCCATATTTTTGCTATTCATGAATTTATAGAAATATTTTTATCATCTTTTACAACAATAGCCAGATTAAGATCTAGTTGGGCTTTGGCCCTTTTAATTTTCTTTGTGCACAGCCTCCCATCACCCTTGTAGTTCTCCTAAACCACTTATCAGCCCCTTTTTTTAAAAGTCCATTAACTCTTCCTGTTGTGTGAAGTTGCAGACAAAGCTGTGTTCACCCAGGCCAATTCTCTTCTCCAATGGATAGTCTTTTGGCACATAGGGATATCCTGCACCTATAAGATTTACTTCCTTAAGCATATCAAGTCTTCCTGAACCCATTTGCCCTTCAAGGCTCCATATATGCTATAATATAATCTCTTTGCTCCTTTCAAAAAGAATAAAGTACACATCCAAGGTGATATTTTTTTGTTTTATTATAATTGCTATAAAATACATTTGTGTGAAATTATTTTCTGTATGATAATACTATCATACAAGCTATCTAGACATAAACATATGTGCAAAACCCACTACATTTCTAAAAGTAGGTTATGAGATCAGAATAAAAGTGAAATATTATTCTTTAGCATTGGCATCAGCTTCATATTCCATAAAATAAATCAGAATCTGGCAACTTATCTAAAACAGAAAAGTGCAATTGAATATTAATGTCTGTTATTTTTCTCCTGAAAAATGTTTTCAGGCATTGAATATAGTTGTATTTGTGTATGTGTACACTTTTGAAACTGGACAAGAATGTTATAAAGTAACTAAATTTTTCATTTCTTATCTCTAACAGAAAAATAATATGGTTTTGACTTTTCTGTCATATCATGAAAGACATGATGGAATTATTGTAATTATAAAGGCAATTTGGCAAAGAACATCTAAAAAAGCAGATGAAATTCTAGGCTATATCATTCAAGCTATTTCCAGTAGACAAATGGAGATGTGATTAAATTGTGACTGCGCAAGCTTCAGTTGGAATGCATATTCTTTTGAGCAAAACAAAAATGACATCAACTGCAAGGGAAATTACTATATTAATAGCATTGGAAAACTTATCTAATGAAAAGAAACTGAAAAAACTTTGGCTTATCTAGCCTTCCTGAAGGAATTTTCCCTTCAAAATCATGAAGTTAAATGTCAAGACATCAGAAGTTCTAAAGAGGTGTATTGGTTATTATAAATACACTCTGCAAACTGAAAAAAAAAAAAAGTAAATATTCTAGCCTGAAAGTTAGAAAAAAGGGTTCTAACCCCTAGAAGAGTAAAACTTTACCATATCAGTCCAACAATAGGAGGGAAAATTAGAACTCTCTGCAGTACTTAGCTTCATAAATGTACATTTATATAACATGGTTTTCTGCCATAATAGGCACCTATGAACAGCAATATAGGAGGACAACTCAATTCTATGCCCTATGTTCCAAATCTGAAACTGCGAAAAAATGTATCTATTATTGCCTGTTACAGCCCATCAGCTGCAGGTTCATAAAAATATGTCTCTTAGAAGAGACATGCTGCAGTTTGGAGTGACAAATTTTTACTGCAGTCTTGAGCAGTGGGAGTGAATTTCACAGTACTTGAAAGAAATTAGGCATATTTGAAGAAAAGGAAAAGAAATTGATGCAGGATAAAAATCTGTTAAAATCTGTTTGTGTGGTATAAAATTAACACTATATAGTACAGAGATTCTCTATCAGATTTCAATATCAGCTATACCGATCTGTTCTAGTTCAACTTTTCTATTAAATGATTTCAATATACTTTCTAAAACACATAAAGTAAATTATCACACATGAATCTCTCACCCTTTTATCAAAATGAAAATATTGTTAAAATACGTTATTTTTAATTGAATTTTCTTATGTATTTTTCACATTTTTCAGGGAGGGTTTACTTCTTTATACCTTCTGTAGTTATTTAATATGTTTGCTTTAATACTTTAAAAACTACTCTAGACTTATACAAACTTTGACTGAAATTTTGCATTTTGAGGGGCATAGAATCCACTCTGTCTTGATGGTGGCTCATTAAAAAATTCCAGACAGTAATACATTATTAGATCATTTGATACCAATGAATTATATTTTGGTTAAAATAATTTGGAAAAAATGTATTTAGCATCAGATATGAATAAAAGTCCCTTAAGTGCACAAAACTTTGAAAGAATATAAGATAGGAAAAATAAATTGTAAGGGTTTATAAAAAGTTTCCTAGATTTACAAATTCAAAGGAAGCATACACATCTAAATTAACAACACTGAAGTAGAACCATCACTCAAAGGCAATAGGAAAATAAAGCAAAACTAATTCCTAGGTTTGAGAGGTAGACAGAGAAATAAATGAAGGTACAGATAGATAATGATCGATTTGAATTGCTGAATCTCAGTCTCATTTCTCTCTGTATGCTAAAGACAGGTGGTGGAAGGTATGAACTTTTTTCAATGCAGAGTTTGATTTTGCTTCCTTATTTTGCTTTCTTGGCAAACTACTTTATAGTAATACAGCTACTCAATAATAACATAAACATGCTTTACAAGTGGTTTTCTTGCAATATAGATATTTATCAAAGAATTTCAGATGGAAAGCATACCAAATGGGATTTCTTCTTTATTATAAAATTATCCCAATCTTAGCATTTTGCAATCACATCATTATGATTGTAGAACTAACGGGAAAATGAAGTGTAGCTATTATGATAGCAATCTTTACTAACATTAGCTGTTCAAAATCAAAAATTGATGGATTGTCTCACTGTGTAAGAAACACCTTTATGGAAACATTTACTGTAGTAAATTATTAGACAGAATTTCTCCTTACTACCTGTTCGATTTGATAAAAATACATTCAGTAGAGGTAGCTGCTAACTGAGACTCCTTTACCTTACAGCTGCTGTTAAATTTAGCATTTTGCTAGTAGCAAAATCTTCTAGATGTGAATAAATCTATCATGGTGCCAACTTTTCCTCTTTGTCCTGTGGATTTATATTATATCCATGTAATTTCAGGCCTCTACAGCTACCACGATCAGTGCTGTAGAAAACAGTATCACACACATTGGCATTCATATCCATGCATCAAATGTCTCTTTACTGGTATATATAGTTTCGTACCTGCTTCCTTTGTACTCTCTACCTAGTAGTACTGGAATATCTAGCTTTTGGTAAGCTGAGAAAAAAATAAATGCTTTCTCTACTTTCTTTTTTTTTTTTCTGTCATTGTTATCCAAACCTTTTAAATAAAAAGGAATTGGTAAAGCCTGATTACAAGTAGCTTTTTGGAGTCTGAATTCACATTAATCTAATGCCTGGAAAATCACAATGTTCCTTGGAAATATGAGATTTTAACACCATTCACTGTCTGAGGGTAGCCAGAAATAAGGATGGATTTTCTGTAAACTTAGAAACCTTTGTGCTCACTTAGTCTTATCTGTAAGTTTTATCTGGCTGCCATGAAGTAGCTATGTTATTTCGATAACAAGTTTCTGAGTACAATACATGATGGAGAGGATCTAATCTTCCATACCTCTAGAGGAAAAATTGAGTTTTAGAATTTCCTCATGGAAAGGGTTTTTAAGTATTGGAATGCACTGCCTAGGGAGTGGTGGAGAAACAACTGGACATGGCACATGTCAACTTGGCTATGGTCGAGTTGACAAAGTGGTGATTGATCCAATCTTGAACTAGGGCAGAGGAGCTGGGGAATGGTGTTTCTGGGCTCCCAGCTCCTCACCTGAATCCCTCGTGGAGACAAGATCATGGAGTGACAAAGTAAGTGGAAATGGCCTCAAACCAACAGAGGGCAGGGTTAGATGTTAGAATGAAATTCTTTACTATAAGGTCTGTGAGACACTGGCACAAGTGCGTCAGAGAGAGTGTGTACTCTCTCTGTGTGTCCATGGGGCTCTGAGTAGTCTAGTCTAGTGGAAGGTGTCCCTGTCTGTGGCAGGGGATTGGAACCAGATGACCTAAGGTCCCTTCCAACCCAAACCATTCTGTGGTTCTGTGATTCTGTGATTGTGATTCTGTGATTCTGTGTTCTTGGCAGCCTTTGCCAACCTAAATGATTCTGTGATTCCATGAGGAGCTGTACAATGCAAATTTTCAGTCATGATTTTTATTAGGCATACTCAGGTATCCTCTCATTTCCTCCCTCGTGCCTAGATTATGACTCATTAAGCCAGTAAATGAGTCATAAAGACAGACATTGGAGAGCTGCAAGGGATGCTTCTCTCCAGAGAAGCAGCTGGTCCTTCTCACCAACATATACAACAAAGGAAAAGGACAGCACAATGATTGTGATCTTTACTAGTGCCTTTGGAGAGCTTCAGTTTCCCTCCTCTGTCACAGACCTTTGGCGACAGCAAACCTGTTTATGCATTTCATCCTGAGTTTTTCTAGCTAAAAAATGTGTATAATGAAACTTGCTGAACGACCAACCCATATTGTTTTAATATATCTATTAGAATCCACCAATGTTGTGGTGATGGAAGATCATAAAATAGTCAGTGCAATTGCTTTGTTTTACAAGAGACAGATATAGGGCTTCTTTTAGCAGTCTGCCCAATGTCAACACTTCAAATCTTGTTATGTTCACATCTTTTTTTTCTCTTGTACTAAATCTTTTATCTCAGTTTTTCTTAGCCTTGATTATTCAATAGAGCAGAAACTGAATTCCTGTAATGAAACCTGAAATCATGAGTATGAGGCAGAAAATCAAACTTGACATCATTATATAAGGTACATAAGAAAGCAAATTTTATGCAGCCAGGCAATTCCAGATGAGCAAACTTAAACCAGCATTTTTATACCATAGACATGTGTTATTCAGTGCAATAGATTACATGGGATTATTCTTATCCACCCAGAGGTCAGCTGGCTTGCTGTCATAATTGCTACAGGAGTGCATTCACCACGTGGCCGTACATGCCTCGTGGCAAGGAAAGCTTCAATCAGAATCCCTGGAACCTCTGCTCCTTTAAGCAATTTTCTCTCCTCTCCAAGGGAGTTCTAAGGAGTTTATTGAGCCATATGCCTTAGCTTCTATGAGCTATACAGAACTTTTTCTTTTCTAAAAAAGCTGATGATGATAATTAATAATTATTATTTTATTGTGCATACCACAGTATCTTTATCCATATATTGTTAGATGCACTATTCAAGCATGGTATGTGCAGATGTTGTACCACTCTGAATATCAAATCCAAACAGACAGGATGAACCTATTATTTCGATTTCTACAGAAAAGGAAAATATATGCTATAAGATTATATGGTTTACCAGAATCACAAAATAAGCTGAAACAATATGGACTGTCTGTGGTTATCAGTCATTTTTCTGATGTTTCAGTCTTTTGCATATACAGAAATATTGTTCTGTCTTTCTAAATATAAGCTACTTGCATTTTTTTCTTTGGAAAGGCAGCAAAAATTCATTCTTTTTAACTTTTTTCTTCTCTTGTTTTTATTGGTATTTGCACATATGGAATACATTATCATTCATAACAATTACTTTAACAAACTTGACCAATTAATTATGTTGTGTTTGTGGAACACTGCTGCACTTTCAGTATGAAAATTCAGCCTGTGGCTTGCCGTGATTATTCTCCATCTAGTTCTAACACAAATGAATTCCTGTTTTTATTCTGTTTTTATCAGGATATGACTTGAAAGACTTGCCTTCTATGATCCCAGTGGACGAAACAATTCTGTCAGACTATAACAGTTTTTCATCAAAGCAAATTACCTCTTTTTACTTCAAATTTCAAGACCCATGGTTTGTAGATGCAAACGACCTTGTGGGTTTTGTTTTTACCTGTAGCTCTCTTTTTCACCTCTTATAAGTATTGGGGTTTTTATCTCAAGTTTTAAAGGTAGTGATTTTAACTTCACAGACCATCATTTGAGGGATAATCTGCCCATTCAGTCTGAACAGAGAACACGTTAAATGAATTATATTAATTAATAGTGCAAAATTTTGGTTTGTGTGACTTATTGAAACGCAAACTTTGTAAGACTGAGCAGCTGCATGCTAGAGAGAAAAAAAAAAAGCAAATTCCAAGCAAATGAGTAAGTTCTTGGACATTTTCACAGATCTTTGCATTCTTACTGTGTTTGAAGAGGTCGAAGAGAATAGTGCATTTATTATGAGCTGGTGGCAGGACTTTAAAAAAAACCAGCTATGTATTCTGCTTTGCTCATCCAGCTTCTGGCTTCTTATAGAGATCTCATACTTTTGCTTATTCAGCTTTGTTACCAGATACCTTATGTTTGATTATTTTTTTGATTGCCCGCAGTCAGCTGAGCAATAATTTCATCTCTTTTGTAACTAATTCATTTGCTATAACAGCAATACTACCTACATACCTACAGAGCTCTAAACCATGATGTGCAATCCCTAGCAAAAACATAGACTGGGAATTGTCTGGCTGAGGATCAGCTTTCAGAAAATGCCCAGGGGTTCTGACTGACAGCAGGCTGGGAATGAGCCAGAAGGTAGCATGTCTGCATGAATCCTTCATCTGGAAGAAAGGGAGGTCAATCCTGGGCCATATTAATAGGACACAAGTCAGAAGGGCAGGGGAAGTGATTATCTCCTCTGGTCAACATCTGTTAGACTACATGTAGAGTTTTGCACTCTCATCCCCACTTCAGTACTAGAAAGATGTGGATAAATTGGAGCTAGTTCAGTATAGGGACACCAGGGCAGGAGAGTCAGGGATGAAGGCACTTTCAGCTATGAAGAGAGGTTGAAGGAACTGGGCTGTCAGCTGAGAGAAGAGCCCAATAACTTCCTCCCTACCTGTGGGAGCAGGTTCTCCACAGTGTATGCACTGGGAAGATGAAAGACAATAGGCATGAAACAAGGTAAGTACAGGTTCATATAAGGGGAATTTTTTTCCTGTGATGACAGACAGGCGGTGGAACAGGTCACACAGAGAATTTGTGCAGTCTTTTTCCATCCTTCAGGGTTTTAAAGGCTCAGCAACATAGCTCTGAGCTGGGCCTCATCTCATAACTGACCTTCCTTTAAGCCAGCAGTTATCCTAGAGAAAACTTCAAGTTGCTCTTGAATTATCCAGTGGTTCTAATCTGGAGTAGCGACTCCATAGATTGAAAGCTGAAGAGAGAAAATGCATGCAGAGCTATGGTAACAAGGAACTTGTGGCACATCCTGAGGGCAAAGCACTGACTGGGTGACAATAACTTTCACATCCTTCAGCCTCGTTGACCTTTGCAAGGACCCTATGTCTGCTACGCTTGCATTCAGACTAAATTATTTCAGTACTGTGAACAATGAAAATTCACCTCCCTACAGATTCTGCAATACTTTAAAAATGATTGCAGATATACCAAGCTGTCTTTTTTACAATAAATAGGGGTAGGTAAATTCAGGTAGCACTTTTAGTGTCTTCCCACTGATAATTATAGTTTTAAGAATTGGTGGGTGCCTGTCCAGTGTTTCTGTTGTTATGCCACATCACTGACCAGGCCTTGCAATCTAAATACTGATATCAATAAGTGTTAGTGAAGTTCAAATTCATCTTCTAGATACATCCATAGACTTTAGACAAACAAGTCTGTATGATTACTTAGATGAAGCATGATTTACATTAAAGGAAAAAGAAAAAAGAGAAAGCCTATAATATATAGGGCTTTTCCAAGAAAATAGCCATGTATTATGCATGCAGAAAGTAGGTAAAATGATCTGTCTGTTAAATATTAAAAAATATGTAAATCTCCATATATTCAATTTTACAGCAATTTGAATATTAATTCACAGTGGAAAAATCAATTTAAACTCTCAAGAGCAGGAATATTGTTAATATTTTTTAACATGACTTTTTTCATTGTCTGGGGAACAAAAGATTTTCTTTTTTCTTGCTACACTGACAGTTTTTTTTCCTTTGAAAAAATTTGCACTCAGACAAAAGTTACTTTAAACAACATATATGCATTAATTCATCGTGAATACCTAGGTATAATGGTCTATATAGTGCCTCAAGATGCATAAAAATGTTGTCAGAGGAAAAAACTTTTTTTGGTTTTAGATCAACCACATGAAGAAGTGCATGTTCAAAGTAGAACTTCTAATACACCCTGTCATCCAAATCAGAAATCAGAATGTGATTTATTGTTTGACTTATTTTTTTCAGATAAACTAAATGAAATAAACAAAATTACACCAAGTTTAGGCTAATTTTACTAAGCAAAGACTATACAGATTCCAGTCATAGATCCTCTCCAAGTGTTTACACACATATGTGCAAAGACATTTAATTAAATCAGAGGTGGAAAGTAGTGGTAGTCATGTTCTCTGATTTTATCAGTCGTTAATTTTACTGGCCCCAATGTATTTGAAAAAGCCTCAACAGATATCTTCAAAAGCAGAATGGTCCAGCACACATTCTTACCTCCCAGAAAAATGCTGCAAAGCCCAAGAGGTAAGCTAGGATAGAAATGTCATTTTCTTCACTCTTATTTAATATGGGCTGCTACTCAACACAGAGTGTTAAATAAGGAAGAGTCTGTCTTTGAGTGTGAAAAAGAAAGGTTTCTTTTCTGTTACAGGGTTACCTCATGAAATACATTTATTTGCAGTCTTGCATGCAGATCTAGATGTTACCTTTCTTTTCATCTCCTTCCCTTGTGCCATGGCTGTTGAACGGGCACCTAACGGCATACGGGGCATTCAGGACACACAGTCCTGCAGATCCAGTTCTGAAACGCCTAGTGTGCTGCATGCTATTGTAACCATCTCACTTGGGATTGAGAATTTCACTGTTATGACCAAGCTTAGTCATCTTTCATGTCTGCTTGGCCTTAATTTTGACCATATTCTGCAGCCTGTTATTATCTGAAAAACATTCTTACACCATGAATGTATGGTTATGAAAATGCACTGTGGTAAATCTGGCTGCTGTTGATACTCTCGGCTCCAAAATAATTTTCCACTTGTAATAATGCAAGAAGTAAGCAGTAGTCCAAGAAATATTTCACAAGAAATATCTGTATCTTTAAGTTTCACAGGTAAATATGTAGGACATAAACTTCATGCATTTGTAAAATCCTAATAAGTTCATAGCAGACCTATAAAACTAGCTAGTGCAGAAGGCATTTGGATTTAGTGATCAAATAGGAACCTAACAGTCCTGTCTTCCTAAAGTCAGATGGGGGGAATAACAATTTTGTGAATTCTGTTATTGAAAAACTTGGTTTGCTTCTTCTTTGCTAAAAAAGAGATCAGTTGCATCTAATTTTCTTTCTTTTAAAATACTTTACATGTTTGATCACTTTTCTTATGGTCTCCAATTACACATATTTTGAATTTCATATACACGTGTACTTTAGCTAAAGCAGTTGCTTTACTTTTCTTACTTTTTAATATATTTTTTGAAGTCATGCATAATTAGGAAAAAGTGAAGAGATCAAAACTGAAAGCAAATGGATCTGTGTATAGGTCTAGGGTATAAATTTACTATCTATAAGACATAAAAAATTAAAGATATAATATATATATATTAAAATTTATATATATATTATAAAATATATATATTCTATATACCTGCAAATATACATGTTTATGATTCAGGATGTTAGAAAAGTACATAGAAATGTATTAATTTTTTATAAATGCAGGACAACCTTTACATTGTAAAGAATTTAAAATACCATCTGAGGGAAAACACTATTAAGCTCACTACCCAACATTCTTTTGACTTTCGAGTTTGTTGATTGATATAATAGGCAGAATGCTGAAATTAAGATCTGTATCTTTCCTCTCATCATAAAAAAGCAACTGGATGTAATAACTCTCAAAGAGACAAAGAAATTTAAGTCTCTCAAAATACATTCTCTCCTCTTCATAAAATACTAGATAAATGTTATTGGTCTGTCCCACAGAATGCCTGTTGTGGATTATTAGCTCTAGATCATTCAGTGCTGTGCTCACTGATTGTTGAATAGGATGAGACTTTATTTCTACATGTACA
Organism: Pheucticus melanocephalus; assembly: GCA_013398405.1. Classification (NCBI taxonomy): domain Eukaryota; kingdom Metazoa; phylum Chordata; class Aves; order Passeriformes; family Cardinalidae; genus Pheucticus; species Pheucticus melanocephalus. The sequence continues at coordinate 1,511,294 of VZSJ01000860.1, read as the reverse complement.
ATTTCATCCCTAAATAATCAGCTCTTCCATAAACTACTCCAAACTCTGCATTCATTCTCAGCACAGAAAGCACATATCTCAAGTCATCCTTCCTTAAACTAAGTTAGGACCAACTAGTTTGACATCTTTACCATGTATCATTTACTTTTTAATTTATGTTCATGTTGGGTAATGTCAAGCAAACATGTTGGCATGGAAAAGAAATTATGTTTTGTTGTCTAAGAGCAGGATGTTTTGCTGTGAGTGAATAAAAAATTATCTATTTGTTTTATGCCTGGAGAAAATACAGAAAAAAACCTGGTGGGATTTTTTTGTAAGAAGTAAAATGATAAAAATTGCTTTTCTTGATTTTAAAGAAAGGGAAAGTGAGGATGCTGTGATAATAGATTCCTAGTTCTTTACTATGAATCTCAGCTGTAGACCTAGATCATGCTGTAGACTAATGCTGAATACCTTCTGCTGAAAGTTCAGGTATTTATGGATATTTTATTATCAATGAATATTAAGTGCCTGAAAATATTAAGGACTGCATAATTCTTGATTCTCTGGAAATACTTTGTTGTTAAGCACAGTAGTTAAATAGATCTAACTTTCAGAACCACCAGCTTGAACCATCCTTGCAAAGGATTGAAAATCCCTTCTACAGTTAATGTTGCCCTTTCTATAAGTAACATCTTGATTCAGTGAGGTTTGGAAGTTGCTGAGCTACTTAAGTGTGAATGGTAAGTGTAATTAGCCAAATTTTCAGTCAATGAGCTCATCTGAATATGGAGTGTAATTAGAACTGTCAAAAACAATAATAACTATAATCTCTAATGCCAAGACACCAACCAGAGTAGCAGGTTCACCTGTGTCATTTTGAGAAGCCAGATTTATATAGTGAGATCTCGCTATTCTCTAGAACTTGGTGTGAGAAAAAATTATATTTACATTAATAATTTACATTAAGAGTCTACAAAGCCTATCCTACTCTCTGATAGAAACTAAATTAATGTACAATAACTGTACCCCACTGTTCTGGAGATGCACCATAAAAACGTGGAATTCTGATCCCTCTTCAGGCTCTCACTATACCATCTTCAGGGAAGAGCTTTTTGTATTTGATCAGAAAACTTGTAATTTGAACCCTTTTTGACAAAAAACAACAGGAAGAACAAATCCAGCCATTACTGCTTGTTTCAGTCTACCTCAGGATCAGCCAGTTCTATTAATGCACCAGAGTCACACTGTGAACAATGACACTGAAGAGTGCTAGCTACAGAGGAAAAAATAGTTAAAGCTGTGTTAAAAATGTATGTTTTACAGATTAAAGAGCATTTCAGTGCTAAAGTGGGAAAATAGGTTACTGACTAGAATGGAATAGAGACACATAATTTGAGAAAGACCAGTGAACTCATTCAGTTCAGTTCATCCTTGAAATCAGTGGGTTTTAGTATCATAGAATTCAGTAGATTTGGAGCTTTCTAGATTGGTCTCACTTGAATCACATTTTTAACCAATGAAATTGTATAAAACCAGGATGGAAACATGCTTTTAACAGCTCAAGAGCATGACTAGGTGCTAATATGGTATCGATTAGAATAGACTGATCGTTGTTGAAACACATAACTGAATCCCATTTTCTGACCTTGGTAGTGTCAAGCACATCATCAAGAGACACAAGAGACACCAAAATGAGCAAGCAGATGAAATAGATGGCATAGACAAATGTCAGAAACAAAAGCTAGCAAATGAGCTGGGGCAACAGATGGAGTGTGAATCACTGCTCTTATAAGGACTTACATTCCAGGCAAAACATGAGTAGAAATAAAAAAAAATAACTTTCAAGTAAGGTTTTACAGCCTGTAAAAGAAAGTACAAAAAGGAAAGGAAGATAATACAGGAAAAGAGAGGAACAAGAAAGTGTTGGACAAGTGTATAATTACTAGTAGAGCACTACACACAGCAAGGATGAACAGAGTTTTCAGTTTCTTTTTAAAACCTGAGCAGGTCTCTGAAGTGCTTTTGACAGCCTGAACCAGGTGTAGTAATGTTTGTTCTAGCTAGTTGTAACACAGGAATGTGTACCTGTGAACTAATGGTTAATATGAAAGGTATATGGCTGGGACAGAAATAATCAATGTCATAATTACAGATGGATGTTGAGAAAAAATAATGCTAATACATGTTAGGGTTTTTTCAATTCTTGCTGATATTAATTTTTCAAAACTTACACTCTAGTATTTCAATCATTGAGCGTTTGAGTACCTTTAGCAAGCTGGTCTGTGTTCTACAGTTTATAATGCAAATGGATTCTGACATGATGGGACTCAATGAATTTTACTATAAATAAATTAAATTCCATTATAAATCCCACATGGTGAACCGTAACTACAATCTGCCAGAAATTATGGGCAAAAAATTAGTCACTGAATTATTAACATAGTGCTGTAAATCCAGAAGTGGTTTGCTGATAATTTGCTTTCTAAGTGTTTCTTAGAGCATCCTGTAAAGTATGTTGTAAATCATGGCCTGTATTGAAAACTGTTTAGGCCCTAAACAGTGTTGGGTTTCTTAGAGGAAGAACTCCAAGTATATAATACAAGCAGTCAAAGAACCATAACAAATGTATGCCAAGTTTTTTGGGGCCCTAAATAATCCCAGAGTTTGCAATGAGAGAGGTGTCAGCTCTGCTGTCCTTATAGGAAACAGCCTCTCTTAGATTTACACAAAACAGTGTCAGGAAAGTCTTCCTAGCATCTTTTTATTTTGTTAAGACTTGTTTTGAAAGTACTGATAGACTATAATGGAGGATTACATGGCCCTTGGATGCAGTAATCTTTGATATCTCAGAAATACTTAAAAGAGAAGGATGAGACAGACAGGTAATTAAACCTCTAATGATTTTTTTTTATTTCCTGCGATATAAAGAAGTTTACATAGTGTTTAATGCTGTCTCTGTTATTCCCTTTCTTACATAACTTTGTCTATTCTTTGATGTAGTTTTTCTTTTTGTTTGATTTGGTTTAGTTTTAGACTTTAAGTAATGGCAATTTCATATATTTTTTCAAATAATTTTGCAGCAAGACTGTATAAAATGCAATACCTCGTGGATTAATATTAGATCTACATTCAGATTATAAATGTGTTTTCAATACCAATCTTTAGTTTATTATGACTGATGCATTCCTTTTTCCTGTAACTTGTCATTTTCCAAAGTTTTACTCTCCTCTTCACTCCTTTTGTTGTATCTTTTCTCCAGACTTCAGGATTAAGATTTTCCAAGCAAAAGTTCATTGCATTTTCTTAAATACAAGTATAACTTTCCAGATCACTTGCCATATGTTATCTATCTAATTTTGCATTTGTGGATTTGTGTGTGTTTCACATGTTATGATTTAGTTGTAATTAAAAAATGTAATCAAAGTTGACTTTTTACTGCTGCCTAGATCAATAAAGAGAATATCAAATAATCTCCATTCCAATACACTAACTCCAGAGAATAATGCTTCATTTCCTGTCTTAGAAATCTCCCAGGAATTCTAGCATGAGGCAGGTTTTATTTCTGACTGATATTTTTCTCTGATTTATTTTAATTAACTATGTAACAATATAACAACTCTTTTGTTTTTTCAGATTATACCTATAGCAAAAACTATGAACTACAACTAACCTTACCATCTTAGCCTTTACTCTGAAAGCCAGTGGCCTAACTGATTGTAAATTACATTGAAAATCAAAGAGATAGATAGTGACAACTGTTTTAAATAGTACAGGCTATATTTCAATGTAAAGAGATACTAAAACATATTAAAGTGATGATTAAAATTTATTGAAAGTTTGAAACATCAGTTTGATTCATTTCATTGAAATAAGTGACTGTAAACAGAATAATTTCATGGACTATGCTCATGATGTAAAAAATCCAGACCAGTAAAAGAGTGGATATTCGGAAATAAACACAAGTCATTGTGACTGGCTGAGAAACAGTCAAAACCACACCATCTGAAGAGAGAGAAAGTGTTTTACTTACTGAAAAAGGCCAGTGGACATATGAATTTCTTTATTACTGTCCATGGTTAGGTCCATTTGTAGCATACAGATACTAAAATTCCAAGGAAATAGAAACTGAGAAGGCAAAAAACAATGAAACTTTTTTTTTATGAAGGAGAATCAAGAAATATTCACATCTAAATATTCATCTCAAAAACAGTCACGAAGAAAGTGAAAAAGCAGACCATGAGAGACTATCAAAAGTAAAAAAATTACAATAGGAAAGCATAATAGCACAATAAAACTTAAAATGTTCAAATAAGTCTTAGGACATCTTGCTGACACAAAAGGCTATCTTCAGAGAGGAAAATAACTCTTGGCAATATGAGAAGAAAGAGCTACATTTTTGGTTGATACAAAAGTCTTCTTTCAGCCAGTAGTAGCTTTCGCAAGGATATTTTATATCCTTTTATATCCTTAAATAATCTGATAATCATTATTTAGAGAGAGCAGAGAGAGAGAGCATATATAGAGAGAGCAGAAAAAATTGAGCTAGAATATAGCCCTTCTGCATTTCATTAAAGCAAAACCATTAAAATTATTCTCAGGATATTTTTCTGATAAGTAAAATTGTACATAAATATCAAAAGATATTCCCACTCATTACTTCTAAGAAATATAACATTTCTTCTCAATTTTCATTGCAAATCTGAAATGGAAAGTAAGTCCTTTACGGCAGCTGACTTAGATTTTTCACTTATTCTACAGATGAAGACAAAATAGTTTCTTCTTTTATGAATCTAAAACCTTCTCCCTTCTTTATCACCCCTATGTATAAAGACCCCCTGAGAAATTTAAAAAAAACAGCAGGAGGCCAGACTTTTCTGAATACGATTCATTCTGAAGAAAGATGAACATATTTTTTAACAGCACTGCTTAGGAAGGAGAATCTGTTCTTCTATGATGTTCCTTGTATTCACTTGGATTTTAGAGTTTAAGACAAAAAAAATCAGTGCCTGTGAAACATTTAAAATAAGGTGGGCAGAACTGGCAGTTTTTCAGATCCAATTGATCCAAAAATGTCTCAGGGTGCAGGAAGTAGACATTTTCCTCAATTAAGGTTTATTTTTTTACTTAAAAAGTAGCAAGACATTTGAATAGGCTTCAGTGTTTCAGTTTCTTGGCACTGTTAGAATTTAAAATAAAAGACAAAATTTCTTCCACTATATTGAAGCTTTGTGCCCAGTTTCAGTTTAGGGTAAAAATCATATTTTCCTATTTGGGAAAGACACACACATGATGAAAAAAATCTGGTTTCATCTACAACAATACAAATGTTTATTTTTTCTGCTGATTTTAGCATTGCACTTTACTCATTTTTCTTTCCACCCATGACAGAGATTTTTGTCACATGCTGTAGATAGGTTGCACACAGTGTAGACTCTTGGACTGAGTATGAATGAAAGAACACAGAAAATTTTAGATTTACTTTCTTTACTTTTTCCTTCTCCTTCTTATTAATAAGTATGTTTTAATAATTATATAAAACTCCGCAGCTGGATTTTAAAACTGTGTAAGCTCCCATTTAATCACTTAAGCAAATGGCTAAGTCTTAAAAAGAGCTCTGTAATAGGGACATTGGAAGGCACTATATTAAGACCATCATGCAAAAAAGATTGGTGATCTCAGGGAGAAGAATGGATGAGACCCTCTCTGAAACACATTTTCAGCTTTATTCTCTTTCTTTTCCTACCTCTTATTCTTTAATAAAAACGAGGGGTTTTTTATTTTTTTTCTCATCCCAGACCTATTCTAGATGAAATTACTTTAGGGATTCCAGCCTTTAAATTCCAGTAAATTTGTGTCAGTACAGAAACTGCATTGCTGCTGTGTCAGTGAGTAGAATAAGTACTAAACCAAAACATTCTTCAGATTGGATGAAGATGACAACCTTTATTAAAATGGCTGTAAGTGGTACAAACAAAATTACCAAGGAAGTACATTTTAATTGACAGATGGGAAGAACATTTTTTTCTATATTTTTGTGTCATAACTACAGCAGGAATTAGTGTACTAGTATTAGTTTGTTTCAGCTTTATAGGGAAACACAGACCTATTCTAAAAAATTTCTATTTCCAAGTCTAGATTTTTCTTTTTAAACTCACTGTAAAGCCACCACCATGGATCAAACTATTTTCCAGGATATAGACAAGAAAAGATTTATTTCACCTTACCTTACATTGTTAAAAACTGAGCATCAGAATCTCTTCAACTCCCCTACATCACTCTAGAAGACCATGGAGAGAAATATATTCTTCAACAGTGATTCAACTCAGCTACCTGAAGTCACACTGTGAGAGTGCCCATCTCTCTCTGAGGGCTATAAAAGGAGTTTTGTAGCTATCCTGCAGTTAGCCATGCTGTACACTGTAGACTTCTGAAGTAAAAATAAACAATCTTCTCTCATTTTGTTTCCTTAGAATTTGCTTGCAAATGAAATTCAGCGCATAATTTTTTCTACTGAAGTGCAAGATTCCCCATAGTCTAAGAATTAAAGATAATGTATAATAATTATATATATTTATTACAATATAATAATATAGTATATAATGTGAAATATGTGGCATCTATTGGATGATTAACTGAAAATGGCAGCTGACTGGTTAATAACAACCTTTTCTTAAATGTGAACCTCCCTGGATTTGAGAACCTGTATTTGATTGCTGATCATCTGAATTTGTAGATTCTCAAATTCAAATTCTTAAACTCAAAATAATATGCAAATATAGACATGGGCAGAAAAGACAGCAGTAAATATGTACTACACTTCCTTAATTTTGCTGGAAAGGGTGGAAGAAAGAAAAGTTTGTGTGCTTAGAGAGTGTAATAATCTATAGATATTTCAAATGTAATAACATTAAAAGTATTCCTTTTTAAGGGTAAAAATTTCTTCCCCTTCAGACAGGAAACAGAAAAATTTAATAGTAGAATGAGACTTAACCAGATTTTCATTAGATCAAAATTGCTAAAATACTCTGCACATCCGTCTTTACATCAGTGCTGTCCTGTTTGTGTGAGATACAATTTCATCAGAGAGTTTTGGTTGCTTCGGGAAAAGTGCTTTAATTTATTCCAGCTGCAATTTTTTATTTTTTTTTTTTAAACCAGAGCTTGGTGTGGTGTAGTCACAGCAGAATAAAATTTCCTTTTACAGACATCTACAAAACATGGAGAAGCAGTCAAAATGTGCAGACCTGGAAGAAGCACCAGGACGCCCAGTGTTCCGCTCACAATTACAAACTCAGGAATAACAGGAATAAATAACAAATCTCATTTGCCCAATCTGTTCCTGAACATTTACTATTAAGGAAATTTCCCCTTTTTTCCCAAAACAGTGTGTCCCGAAGCTACTTATCTTTTGCTTTCAGAAGTTTAGTGTACACCTCTATTGCTTTGTCCTCCTTGTCTGTTGCTCTTCTAATAAAGCCTCTGTTTTGGCCTTATTAATGCACTGAGCAATGTGGCCCGGGAGCTCAGTCCCCAGGGGCACAGGGTGCCCAGAAGCTCAGCCAGCTCAGGCCGGTGCCGCGGGCTAACACCCATTGCAAGCTTGGTGGTTATCAGCTCTTACAGCGATTAGCAAGCTCTTAGGATTTCAGCTCTGCTTGCTAGGTAAGTTTGCCCTTGGCTTGAGGCTGCAGCAGATGGAGAGAGGAGGAGAAGGCATTCTGGGGTTCCGCAGAGATGGCTTTATTGGGGGAGTTCATGAAGGGTCCAAGATCAGCTCTTCTTCTGTCTAATGGGGTACAGTATGCCATTTTATAGGGTTGGATAGGATCCAAACTTAACCAATGGTAAGGGTTTAGGGGTATCCATAATTGATCAATAGTAAGGGTTAAAGTAACATTGCCTTATGGAGTTACAGAGATAGATTATGGGGCGGATGTCCAGGGAGACAGGAACTTCTTTTGCTGCTGTGTCAGCATTCCTATTATTCAAATCCTCCATGGTGCCTTTCCCAGATCCATGGGGTTTACTACACTCTTCTTTTTTTTTTCTGCTTATACCACAAAACCACATTTTTCAAACTTTTAGTTAATCATAAGATCATCCCTGAGATTTTGCTTTTCAAGTATTGGCAAACTGAATTATCTCAACCTTTCCTCATGGCTAATGCTATCATTATTTCTACTTTGTGTGAACTTTCTTCAGTTGCACCAAATGCTGTAAGCTACAAAAGCTGGACACTGGATGCATTTTCTGCCCAAGCAGCAGAGGATGACTGCAGGTCTCTGACAGACAGAAGTGTTTCTATTTCTTGGGATGGTGTCTGCCTTTCTCAATGTTGTGTGGTGCTGTTGACTCCTGTGCAGTTCACAGTCTATCCCTTATAGGTGTTTTTGCACAAATCAATAGACTTACTTGTCTTTCTATATCTTTTATCTGTAGATTATTCCTACAACATGAAGAGAAAATTTTATTTGCTCTTACCAAACACAATGCTTTTTATCCAAACCTTTTTTTTTTAATAATTAAAATTTAATTGTAATGCTGTTCCCTGTTATACTCACAGCTTTTACACTTTATGTGCTTTGCAAATAGAAAATAGACCTCTATTTTTAGGCATTAATAATATTAATATAATTTTTAATAACACTAGAATATTCCGAAAAAATCCTTCAGTGTCTCCTCATTGCTTTGCATCTTTTCTATGTATCACTTCAAGTAGCTCATTTAGTTTGGGGGATCTGATTTAACTCCAAAGAGTTAAAAATTAGATTTAGCCTCACAAGTAGTTTAGGATCTATTCTAAGCATTGTAGGAAAATCAATGTGTTCAGATACTTAAGATTCATCCTCTTATGAGATATCTTTGATCTCTGGGAATATTTTACCATACACAGGGCACACTTTCTTCTTTGACTTTTGCCCAGGAGACAGATATTCTCTGTTTGTGACCAGTCTTTATTGATTTGATAGTTTCTTTCAGAAGTCTCTTTCAGAAGGAGGCAAAACCCCCCTAGAGTAAAGAAAGAAATTTTATAAAAAGAAGAGAAAAAAAAAATCACTGTTTTTAACATCTTTTCAGCAAAAAAATAGAATTACAGAGGAAGAAAAAATTAAGATATCAAGTTATTCAGAAAGTGTATTCTAGAACAATTATTTCAGTAAATGCTTCATTATTTCCCTACTCACACAAAGATAATTTATTTTAAAAACTATAAAATGCAATAAAAGTTCAATAAATTGAAAATCTGTAGATATTATCCTAGCATGTATAAATTATTTTTAAAGCTAATTTTTTTTTCTATGGATGCTTTGGAGAACTTTATAGAGCCCATCCTCAAAAACTCAATTCCACATATTTGTTAAAAACATAAAACTAAATATTATAATTCTCTATGAATTAATACAGATTATTTAAGAAATTTGTGCCTGTGTAATTTTGAAGAGCTTGCTACTATTCATTACCTGTCAGTAACTGTGTCAATTTTCAGAACAAATAATAAAATATTTCCTGTCATCAGCTTTTTGAATTGTAATAGTATTTTGCTTTCCAATGGATTCATATTAAAATATCAAGGGCCTAATTTTAAATTATCACTTTTTATGCAAGCTTAAGTTATCTTTTTAAAATAACTTCTTTTCACTCATCAGACACCAGCAGAAAAGGAACAATTATTTTAGGTTTAGAGGTGTTTTCCTTAAGAAGAAAGTACAAAAATAATTTTACTCACATTTATTTCCTCAGTTCTCTAATTCATGTTTTGACTGAGGATTTGGAGCTGTTTTATCATGATATGCTAGCATAAATACAGCTTCTCAGATTCATTAAATGATCTTTAAAGAGGTTTATATTACGCATTGATTTCCTAATCTGCTTAAATTTACTGGGGAGCTGAAGACAATGAAAAATTGTGTAATGAAAAACATTTTAATTTAATCAACACATACTGTAATTTTTTTAACATTAAAGGAATTATTGTCTTGAATTCTCTAATCAAATTCATGTCAAAGACTAATATTCCACAAATTTGAAGGCTTTTCATTTAATTGATAATCCTTTGCTATTTAATTTGCTACTTTGCAAATTAACGTTCTTGATGAGTGATTTCAAGAAACTTTGTTGTAATATAACCTGAATTATCACACTTTACTAATCACAGCCTATTGTCCAAGATTATCCCATATATTTCTTAAAGCAAGTTAGGAGTTGACAGACCTGTGAATATATTAGTTAATATATAGAAAGCATTAGCAGTATACATGATGGGACTGTTTAATTTATTTATGTATTCCAAATTCTGTTATTTTCTGGTATTTGCATTCAATTAAATTTATCTTATTTTATATGCTACTGTAGATCTCTTGCTTATGTGCTCTTTTTTGCTGGTATAAAATAACTGATGTATTCACATGATAAGACTTCTACATGTCTATGAGGGTACTTGAATGATATACTAAAAAACAGACAAGTACTCTGTGGAAAAAAAACCAAAACATTTTATGCTTTAAATATATGGAAATGTGCAGACTCAAGTTTATGAGACTTTCTGAATTTCAACCAAATTCTATGATGAAACATTAAAATCTTTTTTTTCTTTTTCTTTTCAGATTGAATTATGGAACATTAAATCTCAAAGCTACTGTGCTTAAAACCCTGATAAGAGATTAATGTTCTGATTCAAAATTCAGAGAAGAATACCAGCTTCTTGGAAGAGAAAACACTTTATCCACACAAACCACATTAATTACTATTTCAAAGAAGAAAGTAGAAACACACACAGAAAAAAAATTAAAATATTCTTCTCCAGAATAGCTTTTGGTTAAAAAGAAGAAAAATAGTTCTGCGGAGCTGAACACCACAAAGAGAAGCAAGGAAGGAATGGTCTTGGTCAGTAAAACCCAATGAGATCCTTCAGGAGAACCATTCACTAGTTAGGGAGCAGCCATCACATGGCACACACTGATGTATAAACTTTAGTCTGGCTTGTGTGGGTGGCTGCTTATAATTAGCTCACAAAACAAACACAATGTGGAAAACAGTGAATAAAATAAATTTAAGATTTGAGATGTAAGAATTCTAAAGCAAAAAGTAATGAAAATAATAGGAACAAATTTTAGTATATGATTACAAATATTTAATATATTTCTTAAATTAGTTGCATCTGATTCATTCATGTGACCCATTGATATGGAAGGCAACTTTTTTTTCAAGGAGAATGAAGCCCTAAAAAAAGACTCCAAATAGGACTTTTTTTGCCTGGTAAGGAAGGGGGATATTTTCTGATCTACTGGGTGTCTGAGGATTGCAACAAAAAAGAAGTGAAATCATGAGCCATGTCTTTTTTGCACATCACAAAATTTTAATTCAGGATCAATTATTTTCTGAAAGATTAGTGGGATCTAAAGCATGGGACTTGGTGACAAAAAGAGAGTATAACTACATGGTTATTCATGAAGAAAGGAATAGAGGAATAAACAAACATTCGAAGATATTTTAGAAAATTTGGCTAGGCACTTTTAATGGAGGAGATGGAAAAGCATTCATCCCTTTTGTCTGTGACTCCAGCAGTTATTAGTTGAAAACAACTAGTAAAATTAATTTAAGTTCCCTGAATCAAGTCTGGTTTCCCCATTGCAGTACTTAGTGACTGTTTTCCTTTTCTTCATCTCATCTCATGAGGTTTTTCATCTTATTTTCTCCCCCTGTTCTGCTGAGGAGGGGAATGACAGAAAGGCTCAGTGGGCATCTGGCAGCCAGCCAAGGTCGGCCCACCACTCTTGTATTGAGCATTACTCCAAAGACACAACTGCTTTATTTTTACATTAAGGTCTGAAGCCAAATGAAGTTGGAAATTGTTTTTCTGAACAAGGTATGGCTTCTTGGACACTGCCAGTTTCAGTGGTGATCACTGCTATACCACCAAGACAATGAAGTATTTTTGATATTAAAATAACAACATAAGTATTTATGTTTTCTAAGGGAAGTTGCCATCCACAAACTCAACTTCAATTGTATCAAAGTGTAGAAGGGAAAAAAATTGTATTGTCTGTCAACCATGAGGCATCATATCTCCATGCAATTTCCTGCTGCTTGAACAGGCTTTTCCCTCCAATTCACACTTCTGAAGAAATGCGTGAATTGTAAAGTAGATGTTATTTTTGGAATTTTCCACTAAAAAGAACTTAAGAGGAAAAATTTACAATTATATGGCATATTTAGCAAATCATTTAAAAGATATAAGTAATATTTAACAAGGATAATGTGTTTTCCAAGGCCAGGGGGGAAAAAAATTCCAAAATTAAGCAACTTTATTTTCCTTTAACATGATACCACCTTGAACAAAAATTGAGATTTTTTTCCTTGAATTGGCAATTAGTCACACATTACAATATTTATAAATATAAAAACCTTCTTGAATGTTCATGTTTATTTCACTCACTTAGCATATATAAAAGCATAACTAAGCAGCAAAACTAGACGAAGATTCTAATAATCTTAAGCTTTACATTGCAGGTGAATGAGTACTGTTAAAGTTACCTTGTGGACATTCTACTTAAACGAAAAAAAAAGTCTTTGAAGTGATTTAAGGACTGAGTTTTCTCCTAACTACTAATATTTGCAGCACTAGGTGTAATTTTTGGGCTTAGAATAAATATCAAGATATCCAGGTTAACTTATACCTTTTGTATTACTAAATCACAGAGAAGATCAGCTATACTCAAATTTGAAAGAGAGGTCATGAATGGAGAGCTCTGAGGACAACCAGTAATCAACACATATTTTCACTGATCTAGATACTCAATTGGTAAAAATAAATATAATTCCTGTGAAGAAAATGGGTTCAGTATTGATTTACCTCTTATGTGAAAATAAGCACAGCACTTGGCTCAGCTTCCTGTGTGAAGGAGAACTTTGCTTGGCACAATGGAGAAGAAAATAAGAACTGAAATTGTCAAAGAACTAAAAAGATGAATTAAAACTGTCCAAGAACAGATGTTTCATTAATGTCTTTTCTATATTTTTTTGAAGTTGGAAAGATTAAAGCATATTTATTAAGGAAACAGTGCTATTCCAAGTTTTCATGGCAAAATTCCGCACAGCATCACTTTTATTTGGAAATTATATTAAGTCTTTGCAAGGATTCTTTAAAAATATGCATATTAATTAAATAAAGTTAGGAAAATCTTGTTAATATATTTTCAAAATGAAATTAGAATTCTCTGACATTTTCCATTGAAAATAATTTCTTCTGTACAGAACAGTCAATAAGGCGTGTGAGAGAAAGAAGCATATGCAGAATCAGTGCATAGATTGTTTACTGATAAGGAGAAGGTAACAACTAATCTCCAGATCTGAAAACACCCTCCCCTTTAGAGCTATTCTACCTATCTGCAACAAGAAAACAGGAGACATGCTGACACAGTGAACATCTCAGAAAATTCTGGTTTGATACCATCTAAAATAAAAATGGCAGAGCTTCCCATTGGCTGCAGCACATCCGTGGTAAACTCCAAAGACATAAAGGCAACAAAAAATATTTTCATCAGTCAGGAAAGACTAAGGATTTTTCCCACATTTTTCAAGAAGATATGTTCCAAGTTTATTCTACATATAAATGTTGGTGATGAGGGAGATGCCATGAGTAATCAGCAGTAGGGTAGCTAGTGCCTCGAATAAGGGACAAAAATCCAAAATTATGTGAAATTAAAGAAAAACAAGGGTTTAGACACTTCCAAAGTTTTTTAATATGGTTTCCATCTTTCTCTCATTTTGGCTAAATCAAAATATTTGCCCAATAAATGTTCCAGTGTTTTACTCAAATCCTATAATGATATTGCAAAAAATCCTAATTGCAGTGCAAACATATTGCCATTGTTTCTGCATTGTGTGTGGTGCTTATGAGCAAAGCCAGGTCTAATATGTCTCAGGATTAGGGGCAGCTGTGTCTAGGGAGATGAAATTTAGGAGATCAAATTTCAGTTTTCTTCCTATCAAGAGAAAAGGAATTAACTTTTGGAGGTAATGTTTTTACATGAATGGGTAAATTGATTGTGTGACAGTCACATCTTATGGTTTTATATGTAGTCTTTATGAGAGGGGATTATTTAGAATGAATTACTGCATTCAATTTGCTTTCCTTGGTTGATGAAAGAGGTTTTCATTTTAATTCATCCTATGGTCATAATTGAAGGCATGTTCAAACTAGTATCCAGTGCTTATTGAATTTTAAGAACATCTTAAGTTTATATAGGAAAGAGAATATGAGAAAAAGACATATATATATATATATATATATCTTTATTTTATGTTAGTGTTGGGGTTTCTGAGAAAGGGACTTGTCTTTCCCAAATAAGTTTTCTTCAAAAAGTGAAAAGTTTTTAAAAGTACTTGGTACTTGATGAATTGACATTTTCAGACAAAAAACATTTTGTCCAGTTCTACAAAATGTAGAATGAAATCTGCTGCTTCATTAAACAGATTTCCTGGTTTGAGTTGCAGCACACTCTGTGAAATTCCTTACGTTCCACTTCTTTTAGTCAGTGGAGAGTAGAATATCAATTATGATTATAATTTATTGTTATATCATCTTCAAAGACACTCTATCCTTTCTTGTGAGCTGTTAAAATTTGGTTCCTCCAAGGCACAAAATACCAAACTAGACTTTTTTGTCAGATATTAGAAAATGGTTTAACTGAATCAAGTGAGTAGGCCTATTCACAAGACCACTCAGTCAGAACCACTTCACATCTGATAAGAAAGCTTTCCAAAGGAAGAAAAGGGTCTGTGTAAAGCCCTGAAAAAAGATTGAGGCTGTTGACAGTGTTTACACTTATTGTTATCAATAGTTTTTTTGCTGGAGATATTTCTACTCACCAGTCTGTCATGAATACTGGAAGACAGTTTACGCCTTCTACAATGCTTTATTTACAATGGTGACTCATGACACTCTTGTCCAGAAGCTTCATAAAGACAACACAGAATTTTTTAACCTGGAAAAGGGTTCTGGAGGCCATCTGGCCCAAAATGTGAGTAAAATAAGGGCCAACTTCAAACTAAATTCAACAGAAAAATATAAAAGTCAATAATGGGAGTTATTGTTTCAAAGACCTCCATCTGAAACTGTCTTGGTTTACAACTCCATTTTTATCAGTATGCCTATTTGAAGTTCAAGTGTAACCCTGAAGACATAAATGTATAATACATCTAATCAGAATATTCCTCATTGCTCTCAGAGTTTAATTACCAGTTATGAGTTCATTGCCTTTTATGAAATTGTTGCTAGACATGATACAATTACTTGAGGAACTATCAGGGGAAGACCTGCAGAGACACAGTGATGATTTAGCAAGTTCAACCTCTAGGGCAGACCACAAGCCAGACTGAGAGAGCAGAAGAAGGGTCATCTGTTGCTTTAATAATTTCATAAAGACATGTGATTCAGCATGGTAGAATGATCACAATCTAGAAACAGTCTTGCTAAAAACCATGTATGAAGAGTTGGACAGAACACTGTTGGTCAACAGCAACCTTAAGATTGATTCAAGCTAATAAGCAGTGTGGCCTATTCCACTGTGTCCCCAAGCAGATAGCACTGAGCCTGAGCAATAAAGCTGTCATAACTGTAAGCTTTGTTCCACAAGTCAAGAGCAAATAATTATAGCGGCAATCTGAAAACAATAGATGCTAGAAGAAACAAAATATCAAGTTCTTACTCTTAGAACCCCAATAAATAAGATGCATACTCTAGAAAAAATGTGGTGATATGATGAAGCAGGTCATATGAAACTGAATCCTCCCTTACATAACAATATAACATAGTATTAGAGAGAAAATCAGATTCGTTTCTGTGATTCTGATTTTCAGATCCTGAGACAAAGAAATGAAAAAAACCCAACCTACATAATTCACTTCATGTTTTAGGAGTAGTGCTGCTACAGTGATTTCTTTGAGGTAAATTTTGGTATGTGTTAATAAATTTCACTAAATGACTTTTTTTTTCCCTCAGTGTGTGGAAACATTTGGAAAATTCTGAAGCCAGAATAGAACCAATCCATAAAAACTTTTGCTAGAGGATCCACTTCCTTTTGGTGTTCACAATCTGTTGATTTAATTTGATAACCTCTTCCTATTTTGGAAAATATGGCAAGTTTATAATCCCTATATGCTCTCTTTCTTTCTTTTACAACCTACTGCGGTGGATTTGAAGGCCAGAACTCAGAACTTTTCATCTATTGTTGTATCAGCTGCTATAAAAACATTGAGCAAAAATAGCTGATTCAATCGTTACTGCAGAGAAAAGAAATGCTATGATCAAAATAATGAATATATTTAGACTCAGATGCATGGGTAATTTTAAAATGAAAATATTTTGTGCCTCAGAAAACAGTGTAGGGAAGGGACAGGAGGGAAGCAGTGCTCTAAAAAATCACTCAACAATTTTTTAAAGAATTCATGCAGCAGTTTCAAAATGCATATGCTTTTTAGCCTAATTAAGCATATGCTTTAGCAATTATTGATTTGATGTGCTCACTCGAGGGCTCAGAATGCAGAAAGAATTTTGTGACACTGGGAAATACTTTGCTATGCACTTCTAAGAAAACTCTGGAGGCAGCAGAGTAGAGTTTATCTTACTAATGTTGTTTATAAAAGCAGATCCTTTTCTGACAGACTTCCCAAGGGAAAGAGTCAGATCTAGACATGTGAGACTGTTTGTGTAGAGCATAGACAGATGGAAAGAATGGTATATAGCACCTAAACCATTCCCTAACCTCTCTGTAAATTATCACATACTCAGTTGTACTCAGTGAGAATTGAATAAATTGACCTAAAATCAAATAATTTTAATCAAGTACCAGCTATTTTTGCATCTAATTTAAGATCCAGTTCCCTTTTGAATTCTCCTTTAGGTGTGTAAAAAAAAGATAGTTTTGGCCTTCCCAGGATCCTTTGGTTTTTGATCTTTCTGACTTGATGAAACATCTTCTTTATCATCTCTAAAGAAAATTTGCAGACGAACAGATGTTTCAACCATCATTCTGTGAAAGGTGTATTGAAGGGGTGTCATTTTCTTCATGGACTTCTGAGCAGAACCATTTTTAAATGTCTCTTCCACCCTTTGAAATAAAGGTTTGGTTTCTTTTTCCCAAATAAATAGATTATTGCTACAGTTTGACATACACAATTAATTTAAGAAGACTGCATATTGCATACACCCAGAAAGCCCAGTTCATTACTTTATGAAAGCACTTGAAAATATTTCATTTTTAACTGGTTAAGTTTCCTTTGTTTTCCATTACATAAGGTACCAATAACAGTATTGATCTTGAAGATGATCTTTTTGTTCAATTTAATTTTTAATGTGACAGCACTAAGAACAGAAGGTTTTCTTAGACCCAGAAATAGCATGTTTACTTCATTTGTGTAATTTATATGCTAATAATGTGCAGTCCTGAATTCCTTAGGATATTGCTTTACTGCTTATAAATTTTTTCCTGTGATCCCGTCTGGCACCGCAATTTCATGTCAGCCATTATCTGTGGAAACAGATTAAAGCATCCCTGAAGCTTTTTTTCTTTATTTGAAGAGAATTTTCAATCCTCTAAAAGCATTCAGAGGAGGGAAGGGAACAGAAAGCAATATATTTTCCAGTTCAGGCATTCTCTAGCTCTTGATTACGGACATAATATAAAAGTAGTACAGCATTCATTAGTATTGTTTGACAAAAATTTACTGATCTCAATGAATGTAGATTTTGGTGGCAATGAGTAGGCAGTAACCTCACTATCTACTGTCATCGGTGTGTCAGAAAGTGTTTTTGGCAGAAAAGTAATAGAGGAGGTTAAAATTAATAGCCAGAAGGGAAAGGCATTTTTTAATAACACATTAAAAGTGCTGTATTCTGATAAGCAGTGGCTTAAACGGTGTAAATGATATTTGTGTTTGTTAGACAAACACTGAAAAATAAATTTTATTTTAGTGAATATCAACATTTTTCATATTTCTTCTCTAGTTTCAGAATATCTGAATGTAGAGGCCCATAAGTAAATTGCTTCAAGGAAAATTAGGGAGTTAAATTGGCATTTTTGAATAATGGGCTGTCTCCTTCAGGATTCCTTAAGGGCATAGACCTCCCAGACAATATACAGACTCTGGAGTTGAGACATCAGATTTCAAAAAGCAATTAAAAAAATATATGTTATGGAAGGTCATAAAGATGTTAGGGTCACCAAAGATATCTTTAAAAGAAGCAGCTGAGGAAAGTGGGAAAGCTGGGAAGGAAAATGAAAGAGAGGATGAGAAGCTTAGGAAGGGAGAGGTCTGACTGGTAGTAGGTGAAAGATTATTTGGAAGCTGTTTAAGGGAGGATTAGCTTTTCTGGGTGAATGTGAGAACAACCCACGAGGCTGAATCTTCAAGACAGAAGATTCAAGACAGAATCATCAAGACAGTTCTAAGACAATTGGAAGGACAAATGTATCATTAAACTCCAGCATTGAAATGGTTTCTTGTCTTTTTCCTTACTTGATAGAGGGACTGAACAGGGATTGACTCGTGTTAAATGAAATAGAGGTTGATTAATTAGAATATATGTGGTTTTTCTAGGAAGGGGAATAATATTTAGGATTTCAAGAACCAACCTCAAAAAGAAAGGGATATGCTTTGGATCTCTGTCTGCCCAAAAGAACATGCCATAGTATTTTGAGATGATCATCCTTAAGACAAAGTGTCTCAGAATGATCTTAAAATGGTTATTTTGGCCAAGAAGGGGATAAGTGGAAGTGATTTTTTAAAATTAAATGCATCTCAATTTGTAGAAAATAAAACCACACAGATTTAAAAAATATGTATTTTGCTGAACTTAGGCGCAAGTTCTTTGCACTTGATGATTTTAGTTTTTATTAAAAAATGTTTTCCAGTTTCCTACTTAGCATATGTATTTCATGATTTCCATATGGTGGGAGTACATTCAAATATAGATGGTACTTTTTTTTTTTAATATTTTTTCCTCCTGCTTTTCTCATTGTTAGCAATTTGATGATCACCATGAATTAAAACAAGCATGAAGACCCATGATCACTCATAATCCTAATTTAGATTCCAAGACATTTCAGGATCTCCTAAATCTCCGAATAAAAATCATCTAAAATCTTTGATCCATTGGGAAGCTAGATATCTGACAATGAAAAAGCTACCTTCCTTAGTAGGATTTCACTGACACACAAAAACCACCGTACTACCTAATTGTTTGAAGAGGACAATTTTGCTATTGGATTTTCACCAAAGATATTTTCACCAAATATCTTTTGTGAACAAAAGATATTTCCATTTACTCTCTTGATTTCTCAAACTGTACCTCTGACAACACAGAATATGGTTCGCTTTTCCTTAAGATCATTCTCTGAGCACACAACAATTTTAATAGCTGAGTTTAAGTAGAAGCAGTATTTATGCCAAGGTTGATTTAATTAATTTTAATTTTGCAGACTCTGTATCCAATCTCAGAAACCACAAATTTATCTTTTAAAATTACTTTTTTCTGCTTTATTTTAAACTTTTATGTTTACTGAGTGCCTATGTGACTCAATTTTTCTAATATTAACTCTAAACATATTGGAAATGTTACTTTACAGCATGCATTACTTCAGGCATAGAATACAGAGCTTTTTTTGTGTGTTCTCTTACTTTTGGGGGAAAAATATGTGCTTCATTTTGGATTAAGTCACCTCACTAGTACCAATAGGAAGAAGTGTATGTTGATAGTCATAAAGTTGTCACTATGCATAAACATTCATATTATAATTTATAAATAAAAATAGAAGACCTCTAATATACTCTTGAAACTTGCTTATGCTGTATCTTTTCAACCCATATATGTATAAACTCATGCAAAACCAAGCGAAATCAATACTAAAGCAACAACCGATTTGGAAATCCTTTGTAAATCTTAGAATGTATTTAATGGAATTGTGTGTGTTAAGAAATAAAAGCAGATTTTAAACTTTGAACACAGAGTGAGTTTATATTGCCTCACTGGGCCCTAAATAACTCCTTACGAGAGTCTGAGCACAGCTGAATTCCTGTAAGAATCCTAGAGACATAGAAATGAGACCTTTAGGAAAGGCTACATCTATGTTACATGGTGAATTGGTTCCTGTGTGGACACTTTGACCTACAAAGAAATGACCTCCTCTTTTAAAGAGAAGGAGAAACAGCAGCCATAAAAAGCATCTGTGGCTTGCAGGAACTTCATAAAACAGCAACAACTGTGTATAATGGTTGTTTTTTTCCAAGTAATTATTGCCAATAAACCAGTTGTTATTCAACAGCTGTAGGAAAAGACTGGTTTTATTAATTTTCTTCCTATTTCCTTTAATTAATTTGAAAATTGCAGTGAACTGTAGAATCTGTAGATGATACAAAATGTTCAGAACAGTCAGATCTAAAAATTGCGATAAAGAATGACTAGCAATAAAATGATGGATGTAACACTGTCAGCAATGCAAAGTCATGGGCAGAGGGAAAAACCAATCTTAACAATCAAAACTATGTTTATACACCAGCAGTCTCAAAATTGACTATTATCTTCGGGGAACAAGGTCTCTCAGCCACTGTGAACGCCTCCCTGAAAGCATCTCTGAACACCAGGATTTGAAAATAGGAGAGATATTCCAAATTACTAGAAAAGAAATGGATCCAAAAATTTTACTGCATAAATTCCTGAAGTGCCTACAGCTAACATAATTTTTTGCATTTCTGTTCACTCTACTGAAAACCACTTAGAACACATATAAGTTCTAAATCTATATGCAGTAGTAAGGGCTTCAAGTGAAATAATCATGGCAGAAGCTCTCAAAGAAGGGGAAGAAATTTTAAGTGAGAGACTTTCGATTTTTGTGGAGGGATAGAATATAAGAGAATACTGCAGAAGGCAATCTCATCGCTGAGGAGTTGCAGCCGTACTAATCACTAAAGATTAGGAACAGGCCTGCCCTTAATAGGGCTGCCCATGAGAAATCACCAAGAAGGTATGGGACTTTTGCAATAAGAGGACAAACAGATTTTGTTTGGTTTATTGTCTGGATTTTTTTCCCCTAATTAACATGTTGCATTGTGAAGAGTTGTAGGCTGCTGTGGGAACCAAAATCAGAAAGGGGTGACATAATTGTGCAGGGAGGGTTTGTTTATGCCCACCTTGAAGATTAACCTCTTGGCACTGCACTCCTCCTCGATCATATGATGACAAGAGCCTCACAAGTGCTTCGTCTCAACTGAGATGCTTCAGATCTCATGAAAATAAGCCTGGATTTACAGGCCTCCTTTACCATCCTCCATAACCAGTGGACTAAAATAGGAATTTGTTTTAGAAATTTGATTCAGATTGAGGTCAATTGCATCTTACATTGTGTGGCTTTAGCAAGAGTCAGATGCACTGTAAATTCATTGCCTCGGTATGTTTAGAAGGCCCAACAATCACAAAAAGAATTGAACATATTCATAGCAAGGGGTTTCTTAGTGGCTATCTCAGGTCAGCATACCGGATGCTTACTTTTGGTATTATATGTCCTACTACTGGCACCTGGAAAAATTGAGTACATAATACAACCATCCATGACTGTCATATTTCTGAGTCTAAGGACTGAAGACAAAATTGATTTGAAAATATTGCAGGATTACTGCTTTGTCTCTTTCTAGAATGCAGATTGCTGACTATAGATGAAACAGTTTTATTCTGGATTGATGTAGAATCACAACCACTGCAGAAGATTGCGTTGATGGTCTTGTGGAAGGGGGTTCTATTAATTTTGATTAGAAACAGAACTGAAAGGTTTCCTCCTTTAAAACAGATTAGAAACAGAACTGAAAGGCTTCCTGTTTTAAAAACTCCACAAAGAACCGGAGCAAACCTGTGTTAAGCAATATTTCTATGTCCAAGCTCTGCTCTCCTCCTCATTGTGCAAGCAGCCTCCTTATCTGTGCAATCCAGAGTCATATCTGAGATTTGGTCCCTTTGAGGTTGTTAAATCAGAGGCTCTGTGTTCACCGTAGTTCTCCAGGCAGATGTGTGCCCCTGACTTAAAACAAAATGACTTAGTGATAGATAGAACAATAGGTTTTATACACAGATGAATGATTCTAACTCATTTAATAGGACTTCATGCTTAAAAATTGCTTCAGGGGTTTTATGTTCCATTTTGCTCTATGTCTGAGGTGTTACCTCCACATAACCATTGAGGTGTATTCAAAGTTTCTGCTAACAAAATGCTGTTTGTAACATTTTGGCAGCAGAAACTTTAAATGCATAGGGATTATTCGCCTCCAAAATCCATCTTAGTTGCTTCCTCCATCTCTAACAGAAACTTTCACAAGCAGGCGATTTCTTTCAGTATTGCAGAATTGTCTCCCTGGACTTTAGTGCCTTCCATATTAGAGCAGATTAGTGTGTTAATTATAAATCTTAGCAAGTGAAATTACCCAGGGTTGTCTTCTTTATAGAACCAACTACTGAGAAATTGAAATTAAATTCATTATAAAGATGTTGCTCATACCTTTCCCAACAATCCCAACTACTTTACTCCTTGTCTTTTTATAGATAATTTGTCCTATTACATTTTCAAGATTGACATACAGAGCAAAGTATTATTCATTCCTATCAATCCTGCTCCTACACTGTGGGATTTGTGGCTTTTTTTCTTCTGTTTGCATTTTAGGTTGGTTGGGTTTTTTTAATAAAAAACAGACCATTATAATCAAAGTTTGTTCATCCAAACATTCATCCTGAAATTGGTCAAATTCTGAAAGGGCAGGAAGAAAAATCCAATTTTCTTATATTATGAACAGTTGCAAAAAACCAAAAAACTGTTCCTAACAATTGGGTGAATTATAATAAACACTACAAGTAGCAAGCAACATGCAAGATCCTGTCAAACACACAGAATGGAAAATGGGGAAGAATATTGAGAAATTTAAAATGCATATTGTGAAACCTTCCCTCTTTGCATCTTGAATAAATGTTCACATTGGGTACATTGTGCAATATATTTTTGATTCCCTCCTATTGACAGCTGACTTTGAAGATGATGATAAAACCAAATTGTGCTGCATTTAAGAAAAAAGCTTAGCAAGTATTTACATAAGCTAATAAACTATTTATGTAAATCAAATATATATTCACTTGCCAATTTTCTTCCTCAGGCAACAACCAAGTAAAGAAAGTGTAATAGCAACATTATATTCAAAATATGATTATATCACATTATATATGCAAGGCATCATAAGTATATTTTTAATATCTAAATTTCAAACAACATATTTTTTTGTTTTAGAAGTCAGTGTGATTACATTACAATTTTTTGGGCTTTTCTCTGTGATCTCAGTGATAGGACTGTTTTCTGAAAGATGAATTTAATTTGTTTATGTTAATAAGGAAGGGCAGCAGAATGTTATTACTACTCATACAACTGGAAGCTATCAATGAAATCAGATGAAGCCCTATACTGATTAAATTTGAAGTTACATTGGCATCTAATTTAGATTTAATATATTAATTTACAGTGTAATGTGGAAAGATCAAAGTGTTAATGCTAATTACTTTTAAAGTTTCAGTATCACATTGCATTCGACTACTTCCTATGACTTGTAGATGACAGTGGGAGATTTTTTTTCTGTAACAATGTACAAATAAAATAAACAACAAGGTTGCTTTACTTGTTAAGTTAGACTAGACATGGAAAAATTGTGTATAGACTAACAATCACATTTCAGTATGACCATCAGCAAGAAAAAGGGTTTCAAATAAACTAAGTTCTTATTCAGACAATTTTTATTTGGTCCATATATTCTTGTTCTTGCAGTACCAAAGAAAAAAAAAATCACCTTTTTTAATGCCATTATCATGCACTCATAGTGAAGGTATCACCCATAAGTAGCAAATTCTCTTTAAATGGTCCCCACTCTAAAGAGACATCACCAGTGATTCAGAGGAAGTGACAATCTGACAGGTGGACCATCTGCTTCCCAAAATGCAAAATGGCATAAAGTGACAAAGCTTCTATCCCAGGGAGCCTGTTATCACAATTTGATAATGCAATAAATAATGTAAAACACAATAGAGACATTTGCTGGGTGCAGTGAACAGATGAAGATAAAAAAATGTGAACAAAGTAAGTTTAAAGAAATTTTGTAATCGCTTACTAGCAATTAAATTAGGAGGGAGAATCTTTCTGTGTTGTTCCTATATACAAAAAAAAATCTATTTTAAAAAACTAAATTTCTTCTTGCAGTTTAAATTGCAAAATTCAGATCACTTTAGCTTTCACTCTATTGCATTTCTATGAGCTCTCAAATGGCACAGCACATTCCTGAGCTCCAGGAAACCTGAAGAACTAAACCAAGTTAAGCCTGAAAGCTGAATCACCCTTCCATTTCAAAGCAACTTCTGTCACTAAAGATGTAAGAAAGATTTTTTTTTTGTTTCTTTGTTTTAGTTTTATTAAATGGATGTTGTAGAAGCTTCACTGATCCCTGAGTCCTCTCTTCTGTGTGGAAACATGTAGGACATGACGCTGAATGTTAAGTTAGGAGAGGCTGGTGGTCCCATTTCCAGCACTGAGCCCTTTCTCAGTATGGCAATATTTAAAGCTACATCTGTATTCTCTTTTCTTAATCCTCCTTACACTCCAGGTAAAAGCTTAGAGGAGGTCAAAAAATAAAATCAGTAGAGATGTTATTATTTAGGCTTTTCCTTAGAGGGGTGGGAGTGGTGTGGGAGTAACTGCAAGAGCAGAACCAGTCAGCACAGTGACATAAAGCTTACAGCTCACTTTTTGAGGGCAATGTGTGTAGCAGCCTAGAGATCTGTCCTGCCACACACAGGGCACACACCAGGCAATGCCCCTGTGTGTGCCTCTCACCCTTGAGCTCAGGAATGAGGCAATCTCCCTGGATGCCTGAGCTGTGGCAGTGTCTCACTGTCTGACTGTCCCACCTCAGGACTATGGTCCTCAGCCTATTGCAGCATAGGGGATCTCTGTGGACCTGTCCCCACTGAGGAACTGCTGCTTGTATTTTTGTTTTTGGAGTTAAATTGTCAACAACAGTCACCTATAATCCTACTGGTTGCCTATTCCCAGTCTGCTTTACTTGCACCCTTTTTAAAGTCCATTAACAGTGGCCTCCTGAGGTAACGCTGCCTTCTGATCTTCAGCCCAAAGTGTGTTACCAGGATCCACCCACTGGGGTTAACAGCTTATATCCAACTCTTTCCAGTGCATGTCTAAACCATTACAGGAGGGCAGATGTGGTTCATATCTCATCTAGCAGGACTTTCAGGTAAGAGTCCCTCATGATAATTATCTAGACACTGGTAGACAATTATGATGATAATTATCGTGATAATTATCTACCGGGGCATACAAGAATCAGTTGGAGGTTACAGATAAAGACCTCATTTTATCTGAACTGTGCTTTTGGGTAGGTTTTATCCTGTCACAGGACTATTGATTTTTCAATGTATAAAACATTTCAAATTGAAAACTTTGGGTATAGCAGCCTATAGATAACAAATTTTAGTGTGTGGCACATTCTTGCTGTATCCCAGAATAACCTTTTTTCCTTTCCTCTGTTTTGCTTTAGCAGGAAACATGACAACTTAGAAGTGACAAAACCTGACCCCAGATCCCAGTTCGGTTCAGTTTGTTGCTTTGCTGGTTTTTGACTTCCTACTTCTTCTTTCCACTCCTGGGTAGGCAGCGTCCATTTATTCTGTAATATCTGGACCTTTTTTGATACATTCAGAGAGTTTAGAGCAAAATAAAAGGAATTTATTTAATATAACAAAGACAGTTGATTCAGTTAGTCAAAGAAGGAAATAGTACTGGGAAATGTATAGAACTATAGTTGCTCTTCAGTTTTTCCTCCAAGATTTGAAGCCACAGTTTTACAAGATCTCCATGAGTACCTGTGAAGATCAGTTTTTTCTCATAGTCAATACCTTTGTTTTTGTGTCTTGTGAAATATTCCAAATATTATTAATGTGTCATATGTGCTGTTGCCAAAACAAATGATGGTAGAAAGAGTGTTGCAAGGAACAATGTGAAATGTACCACATGGCTGTCCATCTGCTTCCAGACTTACAGATACAAATCATAACCACTCCTTTTTATTTATCATTTGATGCTGAGATTTGAATGTTAATCTTCATCAATTCTTGCTAAAACACATATTCATATACATGTGAAAATGTACCTTCAAATGGAAATATCCTTAAGGTTTCAGGCTGCAAGAAAAGTCAGGAAAACGCTTCTGCTGAATTTTTTTCCAGTTTCTTATGAAAGTAATTTTTTTTTCAGTGTTTCAACACTGCTTTGTTTCTTAAGTATCTCAGGACCATATAAGAATTTAGATAACAGCACATTTTTCTGCGCAGTCCTCAAATGTTATTTACCTACTTTGGTACTGAGAACTTTTAACTGAGGTACTAAACAATTGTTCATGGAAGAAGAGGGGCAACAAAGGAAAATTGCAATGGAAAACTGTAGCACTGCTTTCATTTGAAAAGGAAAGAAAAGTCAAGGTTTGTAAATAAAGAGATGGAACAATGGTGAACTGGAAAGCTGAACACAAGATGCAAAGGAAAAAGAAAGAAAAAAAAACTGTAGAAAAGTATAAGAGAAAACATGCACAAGATAGCTGTTTAAATTTGAGTTTGTATCATGGAAATGCACAATACCAGAATTGTTTAAAACTATTATAGGATTAGAATGCTGACAAGATTAGAAATAAAAAAGATCAGCTAATTTCAAACCTAGATACTACCAAACATCAAATAGTATAGTCTCAGTTTTCTTGGTGAAAATTCCATAAATGGTTCACTAAATATTTATTATTCCTTCTCAGTGCACATATCTTTACTTTTAAATGCTTCTTCTGATTGCAATTTTATTCTTTCCTTGAAAACTTGCTCCTAATTATCTCTCACTATCCCAGCCACAGCAAGAAAGCAGTACCTAGAAAGACTGAAGTGCAAATACTTGCAGGGTGTGATTGTACAATCTATTTGTCTCAGACAGCCTGCTTGGTGATGAAACAGATCTGTGCCACCAGCATCAGCTCTTCAGAAGAAATGTTTATTCGTGGTCACGAGTCCCTCGGCACAAGCGTAAACTGAAACAGCAACCCCCAGGCAGGCCTAATTGCCATCAGGCACTGTTGTATCATGAACTGTGGAACAGCAACCCATCATATCTTTTCGGCAGCTACAAGGTGTCATGCATCATGTCAGTTTACAATGAGGGGAAGTTAATTAGGGGCTCTTTGACAAGACACAGAAAGATAGCTTGTGCTACCAAGAGGCTGGCAAGCAGATGTGTGAGATTGTGGTATAAGCTAACTTCACAGCAAAAACACGGAGCTCTGGGAAGCTTAAACAAATTTTAACAACACAGTGGAGGTACAAGATTGTTGGTATTTTCCTGGGAGTAAGTTTCTGCTAACGCTTAAAATGCTGGCTAAAGGGTATACTTTGTATCAGGGTGGACTGTTATTTTGAGGTCTCATACATCTATGCCTTCATCCTGTTTCTTTCTCATACAAAAACTTACCCAATGAAATGGTGCTTACCATATACACCAAGGTATACCGACCAATGCCAGATTTGTATTGCAAGTTGTTTGTATATGCAAGGCAGAACTCACAACACCATGAAAGCATGGAAACATTCAAGACATTTCCCTCATGATGGGAACACAGTTTTGGGGTTGAGATGTTAGGCTGATGCTCTGGAACAGTTACTGAAATATCAGATTTTCCCCTAGTTCAGTAAGTCAGCACACAGCCAACCTCACCCATAAATAGAGTTACCACCAGTAGAGAACTTATTCTAAAAATATTTTGGTGCTTTAGGGAGTTAAGTTTGGAAATCCTAGCTGTAGGTGTATGTCCCTTTTCAGTGTAAACCATGAAGTTAGGCCTTAATCTCAGATACAAGGGTGTGGGTAGAGCCACATATCACTGCTCCTGTGTGTTACCTTCCCCATCAAAATTATTTACATACCTAAGGAAGCTCTTGTCACCACTGTGACAGAAAAAACCCACAAAGGAGTGAAGGAAAATGTCTTCTTTAGATAGAAGTCTCAAGTACTAAAAAGTGAACAACAATAAATAGTAGTTCTGGTTGTGCTCTTTGCCTCAGCTGAAACAGGGGATTTGGCTGGAGAAGACACTTTTACTGGAGGATCTTAGCTGTCATTTGACAGGTAGCAGCTGTTAAGTAGCAAAAAAGGATTTGCTAAACAGGCAACAGTGTAAGAGATTAATTTTAGAACTGGGCCGAGCGCATGAATTCTGACTTCAAATACATAAATTTGATTCCAACTCACCCAGTTCATTTGCTCAGGAAGGCTCACCTTATCAGTTACCACTGGGGTTTTGTGTTAGAAAGCTGTGCCTTGCTTCCTGCTCTAACTTGGCTGCTCATGTGGAATCTCAGTCTTCCCACCCTAGCTGTAGGTTTGTTCAGTCTTTCTCTATACACAGCAAACAATGTGGCTTTACTCTTGAAATCAGAGCTCACAGCTACTCTTTATAATTGTACTGTTGGGTTTTATTACATCAAATCATGCAGCAAAATGATTTACAAGACTCTCTGAAGGCCTGCTAATGTCTTAGCTTGCAAGGACTCAGTTGCATCAATGGCATGAATGTTTTATAAGCAGGCCACTCACACCTGGTGGCCCTACAACTGACTGCACCTGCTGGCACATACAGATGGCTGAGCTATACTTGGTGTGTTGAGTGTGGGAAGGTGAGATACAAAGTTCTGCCAAAGAAAAAAAAAGGAATGTAAAATAGGAAACCATGACTAAGGTTAAGTCCAATTTAGGAAAGGTGTGAGTTTGGGTTTTTTGTGGTTTGGTTTTTTGGTGGTTTTTTGTTTGGTTGGTTTTTTTGGTTTTTTTTTTTTAAGGAATGAAGAAGCAGTGCCAAATGGTAAAGCAATAATTAAACTAGAGTTAAAATTTGATTAAGCAGAACAGGATGAGAGGAAGAGGGAAATGAGGCCAGCAGACAGCATTCCTAATTAACATTTATCCCTCTAACAACCATACAATTAAGATCTGACAGGAAGGGTCAGGAAAATATAATCATTTCCAAAAACTCCAAATCAGATGAAGCAGCAAATTGCAAGTTCTTATGTGGGATCCAGATGAATATATGGGTTGCATAAGCCAAATCCTGAAATGAGTTTTCCTGTCTGTGTGGAGCTCAGTTGGCTACAAACAAGATTGATGCAGTGACTTCCTCATTCATCTTCTTTTACCCCAACTTTTTCATTTATTTGCTGCCTTTGATGTTGAGCAACAGGATTATGTCAAGGAAAATTAGCAACCTATGCCCATCAATAACTACACTAAATTTTTTGCAAGCTGTTTATTATAATCTCTCCTAGGGCTAGATTAAAAAAAAAAAATCAGACTGGTAAACTGGGTCTTAGATAGATATGAAATGTTTAAATCAGAAGCTGTAACCCTGAAAATCCCAGTTTAGCTGCTATGTCATACCAACACAGACATTTTTACCCTAGCCCATAAAACTGCTTCTGTATTTTCAGTAGGCAGAAAAATAACAGGCAAAATTACTCCCGAGTAATTATTGTGACTGTAGTAGGCAAACACTCAACTACCCTGGCAGACTAACCTTATCAATGCTTTACCCCATTCAGTATGGTAAAACTGAAATATAAGGCTTTTTAACTGAAACAAAATAGCACACTACTTCAGTGTAAGAAACAGGGGAGAAATGAAGGTAAGTTTGTGAAAAAAATGGCAAAGTAACAAGAAGAAAAGATCCAGGTGAAAGGAGAGGTTAATCAGCATGTCCTTTTTCAGCTTTAAATGGGTTTGATTAACTATATATTTACTGCATTATATGTTATAGGTTTATACCTACAGGTCTATCCAACTCTCTCCCTTAAATTAGATTTTTGCATACATCTGCAGGGGAGGGTGCAGAGGCAATGCCACCGGTTCTGTCCATTGCCATCCCTGAACTGGGGGCTGGTGGAGTGCAGTGCTAGGACTGACTGAATCACACAGGTGATCACTGCATGGCAAAGCTATGCTAAAAGTCCTTCTTTAGCCTTTCCTTCTCTCTCTGATGAATATCTTTGGGTTTTTAATGGCTATCATGGCATTCCCTACTTTGTGCAGGAGAACAGGCTTAATGTATTCAACTGCAAAACATGTTCAGATTCTGCAGTCATTAATGCCATACAGTTCTATGAAAGGAATCATAATACATAAAATCAGCAAGTGTGTTAGGTTAAAGAGATTCTATAATGTGAAAGGACACATATAAATTTTGATAACTTGAGAAAAGAATAAGTTGTTGCAGAACCAGGGAGCCTTCATTTCCCAGTGCCCTCACTCTTTTCAATCCTGAATAAAGGGAAAGCATGAAATCACAGACTCTATTTTACAAATATTACCTTGCAAGATCTGCAAGATTGGTTTATGTAGCTATAATGGCACCTGCAATTTGAATTTCATAATATTTGTTATGTTTTTCTACATATGCATTTATTTTACTTGGTTATAAAAACTGAAGTGGGAAAGGTAAGTTGGTACTTCGGAGGGGGTTAACTCAAACCAATCAATCATTTTACTAGACTTTGGGCTGCTTCAAGAGACTTACTGCCATAAACCTCAATTTAAAAAGGTTTTGTCTGTATGTTATACCAGTCTACCTTACTGCAAAGTCTTCCTGTTGAACACATGGTCTTGTTAACAGTTTAAAACTGAATGTCTATTTATGATAATTATGAAAGTATTCAAAGAACTTCAGAATTAACAGTATTTATTCCTTAAATATGACAAAAGCAATGACCTGAAAAGATATTTCATATTTCACAACCTTTGCAGAAGCCATACTGGTGCTTTTACTGTAATTGAAAGCCTTCTTTTATAGACTTCCCTGTCATGTCCCTAGCAGAAGTTACCATACAACAGAACAGCATACACTTGATTTGTTCTCATCACTTCCATTTCCTATAAAAACTAATGTACTATCAATTAGCAATGCATTATGCCTCATTATTAAAATGAATAATGTTACGCTTTTACATAAAATTAGTGTATTTTACAACATGTTTCTTATATCAATATAGTCTGTAAACAGTCCTGGCACCTCCTGTTGGGGGCTCATCAAAACCACTGGACACCAGGGAGCAGTTTTTGTGGCTTCAGAAAAACAAGTTTCATTTAACCTCTTTGGCATTGCCTTTAGCGCTCTTATAGCAATATCCATTCTCTGTAAATGGGTCAAAATAAGGCTTATTGATGGGTAAATGTTCCATGGAATTGTATATGCCCAAACACTTACTGTCATGCAAACTGAGAAAAAAATAAATCTCAAAGAAGGCAATGTGTAAAAGGCAGAATAAGTATTAGATGTCAAAAGTGAACACCAGAAGTATTTCCTTTTCTTCTCTCTCCTGTGTGTGAGTATGTTTGTCTAGGTGCTTTTAAAGACTGGCAATTCCTAGAGCAAAACTGAAGATTTTGCTTTATGGTTTCTACGTTACATAGACATTATTGTCTCACAGTAATTTTGTTGGTTTGTAAACTTGATTTCCCTTCCCAGCTATGACACTTTTCAACAATGTAAATTCAACATTTAAAATCTACATATGCTATCTATAAATCATAACACACAGAGCAAACAACATCAATCAACTTCATGTAGCAATGAAACTCTTTTGTTTGAATTAGCTCCAATTCTGTGAAGTTTGGTGTTGATTCTTGGCATAGAACAAATCAAAACAATTCCATAAGATTTACTTTGTCTCTTGACATTCCAGTTTTTGGATGATTGTCCTCAGTCCTCATGCAGATGCATCAATAAATTTCTCTGGGCTGTAGAAATATATGTGAAAATTTCAAAATATATAGCTAAATAACTTTGGAACATTTTCTACAACAACTTGATGCACTGCTGGTACCAATGATCTGAAGATCACTAGTTAAAGGAGAGGCAGAGTGGAAAAAGCAGGAAAGAACTTTATGTGTTAAAGGGGTTTTCTTCTCCATTGTTTGGCAGTTTTTCAAGCCATCCACCCTCCTGTAGTGTAAATCAAGCAAGAACAAACTACTATTGCAAATTGCAACCTAAATAGCTTACTCAAACAAAGAGGTGATGAGGAGAATCTTAGTTTGACATTTTCTCTTTATTTGTGATTAACCAACAACAATCTATTCAGGCTATTTAAGCCTGAATCAGTACTTAAATTTAGTACTCATTCACATATTTAATGTCCTTGACCCTGATTTTCATTTGGGTCCTCAAGCTGTGAAACTACCAAGTATCTGGAAAAACTTCTCAGAGCAAGGCAACAAGATAATGCTCCTAGTCCTGTCATGCTTCCCAAGAGGGGTGGTATAGACCCTTCTCTCCACGCAAAAATCCCATCAATGAGCTAAAACAGGTATTAAGCTGACCTATTTCACTTTGGTTGTTAACAAAAGATGGCAAAATACTTGCACATCTGGCTGGGACACACTATCTAAATTAGCATGTCAAGTGTAGTACTGCTTGTGAATTTTTTCCTATTCCCATCCAAAATTAAATTTTTCAGCTTAACATCTTTTATTAGTTAAGCTATCAGTGGAGAAAGAATACCTTTCACTTCACATTGGGAAAGAAGGAGGAGGAGAAGCAATGGTGTGGACATAGAAGCACAACTAACAGCTAAATGATAAATCCCTTCCCATCTGATCACACTCTTGTATTTATGTGCCCCAGTTTTGTTAGGATGTTATCCAGGTCAAAGTCCAACATTATGGCCTAAGCAACACATGCTGTGTGTTAGGATAAGATTTAATCTACCCAGTGTGTATGCCAAACTAAGCACAAGACTCTGGGAGAATGTTACAGAAATTATTAATATGCATAATTAATTTACGTTTTTTATTGGAAGTAAACATTTATTATCTGATACTGTGCTTAAAAAGGCTGAAAAAAGCAAACAAAAAATACAAGTAAAAGGAATACTTTTTTAAATGGCAAAAACTTTATTTATGGCAAAGACAAACAGAGTTATTCCCAAAGTAAAACATCTTAAGTTAAGCTCATATCCTTAGTAAAAATGTGTGAGTTCACACTTCATTAGATGAGCTGAACTGGCCTAGTTGTGTTGAATTAAAAGAAACCACGATATATCTTAGGTGAAGATCAGAACCTTAACCCATACATGTAACTCAATACTTGAAAGTGGAATCTCAACTTTATTGAGACTGCTTGGGTGGTTCTTTTGTTTCATATGGGATTAAGTGTTTTCCTGCATTAAGGTACAAAAGAAAAGGAGTCAAATGTGGAAACTCAGTATTGCACAGTACTTATCACTTTCAATTTTATAGAAGTCAATTCAGGCTGAAGAATTTCAGTATATGCAGGACCAACATCTGCATATCAACTCACAAGAATTAGACACGTATATTGCCAAATTTTAAAAATGTGTTACAAGTTTTGAAATCTTGTGCATATATTATTTTCTTTAACATCCCAATAAATCATTTGACACACTGAATTAAATTTAATTTCCTAATATCTCTTGATCTTAGAAGAGCATTCAGAGATATAGACACATGCAATTAGAGACACTGACTCCATCACATTTCACTTGAAAAATTCTTATAAATTATTCTATAGAGAGCAGATTCAGTGGACTGAAATCTGTCAAAAAGTCTATAACAAAGAGTAATGAAAATTAACAATTATATAAGTAGATGGGAGGTATCCTGTGCTGACTCTAGAGACCAGAGTTCTGACCTCCATTTAATATGCTCATGATAAACTGGGAAAGATTTGAGAAAGTTAATAAAGCACACAGATGATATTAAATGAAAGGATCTGAAGCAACTTTTCAAGATGTACACCAAAAGTTTCTTGGATAAGTATGAATAAAGAGAATAAATTATTTTGATATACAGTGTAAATTTAGCAAACTGCTTGTTTGAATATATTTCTGCTGTGGATTACTGCTGCAATCACTTTCTCTCTTAACAACTTACTGTACTTTATACTTTCCCTTTCCAATTTTTCTGTCTCTATATGCTTTTATGAATCCTCATTGACTAATTCCTGAATGGACTCTAGAGGTTCTTTTCAAAATATCCAGTTTACTTTTTCTAAAACTGGGCATTAATTCACAGCACAATAATCTCAAGAACTCTTAATACAGATGCAATAATATCAGACTCTATTTTACTTCCTGTTTTCAGTGAGCAATGGACATACATTAGAATAAATGCATGGATCATCTAGAAAAAATTCCAGACACAACTAAAGGATATGAGTTTAATTTTCAAAAGTACACAGAAGGACAAATTAGCTGTAGGATTGACAACGTACTAAAATATCCCCCTAATATCTTTATGGTCTTTTTGCACAAGCAGAAATTAGGAATTAAAATAGTGTGAAAATGATAAATTCTGTATTTTTCAAATTTCTATTTTGAACTTCTTCATTTGATCTCTACAAAGTTATGATTTGTTGGAGACAAATTTTTCTTTGGATGCTTCTCTAAGTAACATAAAAAACCCCAAACCAATCAGTGTTGAAGAACACCCAAAATGAGACAGTCACCTAGCCAGCCATAAGTACATACATCTGACTGTTTCACCTATTGCTCTTCTGTAATTCATGGTAAAAAGTAGGCCTCTCTGAGGCTTCGCTCATTTTGTTCTAAAATAGGTGTTTAATATAAGACAGAAAAATTATGAATTCCTAAAGTTCTCAGTTTTCTACCTTTTAGACAGAAACATTTCATTCCATAAATATGAATGGATAACATTTTGATATTTTACAGTATTTCATTCACGTTATTTTAGTCTAATGGGATTTTATTAGCATTAATGAATTTGTCTAAGTATTTGGCACATGTTTCGAAAAATTACTTTGATTCAAACTTAAATCCTGTCTGGTTATTTCTCATAAGTGTAATGCTTTAAGGCATTTCTTTGTAATGAAATTTTCTTTGTAATTGCCCACTGCTAAACAATGTTATTTCTTATAGTTTAAATTAACATAAAGAAAAACCAATGTAAAGAAAAAACAGATGGATAGGATGAATAGCAATTTGCAAAGTCCATTTATAATGCCTGAAATAGTTTGCTTTGGCTGTTTTAGCCATTAGGCTTGCTGCTGCTGGACTCTTATTAACCAATAATCTTAGCAGGATGTTTGAAATGTTAACTTCAATACAGCTGGTTGTTTCCTCATTTAATGTCCTTTACTTTTCACAGTCACTGAAGCTCAAGCATTTATATGCTTGTTGAATTCCTTGATGTTGAGCCATTATCTGCTTTTTGGGTAGGAAGCTGATGTAGTACAAATAAGCAGAGCAATAAATCCTTTCATCACCTTTGTTTAATGCCTTGAAGCCCTTTCACTCCTTTTTTCCCCCCTCCAACCAGAGACAGTGATCAGCTTCAAGAAAAGTGAGAAAAGCACAATCAAAGCTCTCCGCAGGCTTCCTAGGTCCTTGAACACTGGCATGTTAACGATCAGATTTTTTTTCAGTGCTCAAGTGCTAATACATGGTTCTAAAGGACATGCCCAAATTTGCTGTTGTATTACTGACAACAGGAACAAAAGGTTTACAGACACAAAATATAGTCCACATATTTGAATGAGGAAGGCTGAGAAATTCATAAAACTCTTGAAGGAATGTTGCTAACAAACAAATTCTTTCTTGTCACTCTGTGTGCCTAAGGAATTGATATGCTCCAAACCACAAAAACTGGAGACCTTATTGCTCTCTACAGCTCCCTGAAAAGCAGCTTTAGTAGGGTGGATGTCAGCCTCTTCTTCCAGGCAACAAGTGACAGGACAACAAGAAAAGGCCTCAAGCTGCAGCAGAGGAGCTTTGGGTTGGACATTGGCAGGAATTTCTTCATGAAGAGGCATGTTAAACATTGGAATGGATTGCTCAAGGAGGTGGTGGAGTCACTGCTCCTGGAAGTGTTCAAGAGACAACTGAGTGTGGTGCTTAGTGCTGTGGTCTAGTTGACAAGTTGGGGTTCAGTCAAAGGCTGGACTGGAGCATCTTAGAGATCCAGCACAAACAATTCTGTGATTTTGTGAGTCTGAGAAGGCAAAGATAGAAACCATAAAAAAACCCAACACACCAAAAAAACCCTGATCGTACAAACAGCAGTACCCCAGAACAAATGAACAAAACCAATCCAAAAAACAGTGAAGAAATTAATCTTCCCCAAAGATATTTATCTAAAATGTTATATTCCAAGATGGGATATTTGACTAAGCTCTCTACGGAGAGCAGAGACTTTTGGAAGCATGTCTAACATCTGTGGGAGTAACTTCCTATTGCACTTAGTTCTTACTTTTGGTCAAAGGGGACATCAAGATGGTTAGGTCAGGTTAGAGAATGAATTTGAAAATCAATGCACAAACACCATTCAAAACAGTAATTATCTTAGATTGCACCGTACATCAATCTGCCTGTGGATTCTCTGTGTACTGCTTTAGGAGACTGAGCAAAATATATCTGTCAAAAAGTATTAGGCGAAAAATACATCCAAATCTGTATTTTATTAGTTCTTTGTATTCTCTCTTATGGCCTGGCTGTTTGCAGCTCCTGGATAGTGTAGATGGGAGTAATTGAACCGCATGCAGACACAGTTGATGAGAACGTGCTCCCTGGGAAATAGAAAGGAAAAGGCACTGTCAGGGTTGCGATTCATTTCATTCTAAAGCAGACTTCTAAAGTGATCTGGATTAATTATCCCTATTTGTCTAGACATGACTACAAATTCAGCATCAGGTAGCTAGTAAAAGTACAGAGATTTACTGTAGAAACATTTTAAGTTATAGTTAATGTTATTCCTCTCTAGTGACATGTTATTTCAGATAAATGGTTTATTTATGATCTACTAAAGATGTGATTAAGTCTTTTCTAGGTGTTTCTAAATCAGGTTTAACCTGGCTGTGTGAAATACTAATAGTGTATTTCCTAGTGTGTTTCCATGGCAGAGCCAACCTCAGCAGAGAGCTATTTTCACAGCTTCAAAAGCTGGCTTTGAATCTGAGGTCTGCTGTGCTAGGCTGTCAGTGCTGGTTACCTAAAAGTTAGTCTCAGAAGTTTTGATCTTGTCTTAGGCTGCATGCACATATAAAGCATCACAGTTTAACAGTGCTTTGGGCAACATTCATTTCAGCAATTCTTGTTTCCTGTGAACTTTTTAATAACCAACCACTTTTAATCTCCTCCATCCAGGTTATTTGGCTTGAGGAGTGCCTAAGGCCTAGCAGGATTAGCTTTTTTTATTTTTTTCCTTCTTATTTTTTTATTTTTAGTTTTCCTGGTGCATTCTTTAGGAACTGAAGTAAAAAATACTTTGTGAATTTGAGACTTCATGTAGCAAGTATTTTTCTGAGCTCCAAGGCTGAAAAAATTCTGTTTCTATGGACTTTGAACAGTTATAACTCTTAAACCACTGATTTTATTCTGTACACCAAGAAGGTATTTTAGAAAGAAGTTGAATTGAGGGAACAGTTTTATGTATTTGAATAAATAGCCTGAAATGGAATCTTAAATTCAACTTTATATTTGGTTTTTGCTCTTTTTTTTCCTTTTGCATGTTCTCTGTATTCTCCACATATGTATTTGTAGCTCTGTTCACTATTGTATCAGTAGCTAGTTTTCCCAGTACTTTTCCATGGCCTTTGTCCAAAGAGAAAACAAATTCCAGAGCCCTAAGCCCTGGGAGGTACAAGGCTCCGTGCTATCTTGGTTTTTCCTGGGAACCAAGGCTGAGAACAGCTCTTGGAGATACATTTCATGAACAAAGTACAGCTAGTGCTGAAGGGGGTCTCCAGAGAAGGGACTTTACCTGGGGGGGAATTGCATCACCACTTGTCCTCTTAATTGATGGTTTTTGTCAATTATGCTAATTTCCTAAAACCTACAAATGTGTACTCATCCTTTTAAGAGTGGGCTTTTGTAGACGTCTTTCTATAACTGCCCCTGAAGGCCTTCATTAAAGACCCTCTTTTATATTATTTCCTTACTAAATTTATCTTGAGTTTCATTTCCAAGTTGGGCAAAAGGCAACAAAAGCATATTAAAAATCCTTACCCCTTTACAGTATTGTAATACATTTATAATCCTCAAAATATCCATTCATGACAGAAATAAAACCTACCACATTGCTTAAAACATTACTGTACCCCACTAAAAGTTAAAAAAATCCCAAGATAGAAAAAATCAAAATAAATGATCTTCCTTTATATTGTGGTAGGGTTTCCATGGGTACAGTCTTCAGGTGTTCTTGTATCTATTCTGAGATAGAGAGAGTGGAGAGCGCCACAGGAATGTGGCTTTTTTCCTATGCAGTGCAAGGAACACCATTTGCTCTGTTCACTAATGAAGGAAAAGCTTCAGTGAAGTTTTTCAGTTACATCACTTAAGGCTTAAATGGGTCTTGTTCATGTTCAAATCCTCTAGTGTAACAGTACTTGAAGTCAGGGACAGACTGCCCAGTGACATGGTGCTAAAGGTGTAAGTCTGTGTTTTGGCTACAAACATAGTTATAAAACCCCAAAGATTAATTGACCTTTTCAGAGAATTCTGCTCAGGTGTGTTAAAGTTTCCAAATGCAAACTGAAGTCACATCTCTGTTCATCTGAGAACACACAGTCATGCCTGATAATATTCATCTCTTCCCCTGCACCAAATCTCAGCAATGAAACACAAAGCTAATGTGGGAGCATTTGAGTTATAGTAAATATGTTGGCAGAAAAGCTGCTGGCAGCAACATGGAATAATAAAAACTTCCTAGGCTGGTTAATCCAGCTGTGTGCCTGAGTATGTAAGAATACCTGACAAACAGAGAAGCAGCAGCCCTAGTCCTTATTGGTCATTTTCCTTTGTTTCCCCATTCCTCCATTCACATATCTACCTCCATGGAAGACAGGAAGGAAGGTTCTGCCACTCTGACTGCACAGTTTTTATCAACAAATTAGAGTGGTCTGATATATATTATAACACCTTTTCTGTTCATAGAGCCCTGAACCTCTCTTTGTGCATTTAAATGACCGTTTTGAACTATCTAATTTAGTGTCTGGCTATCTATATTTAAGGTCTTGGCTTCATAGTGAAAAAAATGTATACAAATGGAAGCTAAAAAACCAAACCCCAGGAATTATCATAAAGACCAAATCCCAAATCCATCTAGTTCAGAATATTTATTTTCCCAATGACAATAGCCATTATCAGATCACACAGAAAGGCATAAGCTTCTGCCTTTAGAAACCTGAGATTGATTTGAACCATAGAGCACAAGATTTATTATTAATTTTTTTTGATGTAAGTTCTTCGTGTCTGCTGTGGGTTGATGACTCACTTTTTGACAAATGCTGCACTTTAATCCAATGAGGTCTGAGTGAAAATCTTTTCTTTTAGTCATGAATTTAATATAGTCACAATTTAAAGGAAATTGGTTTAGAAACTGAATTTGTAAATCATCTCATCAAAGCATCTAAAATTGGACTTGTTCAAAAGTGGAGTATTATTATTCCTATAAGAATCTACCTTATTTTCATTCTTCAATGCACTAACATTTCGAATGAATGAAATTGAAGTACACTGTTGTGATTTTCTTTTCCTAGTCTACTATTATGGTTGTATCACATATATTTCAATACTAATAAGGCTTTATCGCTTTACATCTTGAATATGATGAATTTTGCTTTAGCTTTTTAGCTGGCAGCCAAAAAAATTATCTAACTCTTACTGGGGAGATGAGGGTGTGGAGGGGCAGAGTTACATTTGTATGTTTCATTTGTTCTAGGGTGCTTAAGTATTGTCTTTTTTTTGCAAAGCTACCTTTTGCTGATATAATTAGTTCAAACATGTTTATAAAATTAAACAGACCAGCGCATACACTTGTGGTGTAAACCTCTTAGTTGAGAATATTTAGGTATTATGTGTTAGCACTTTGAAATACAGGCAGCTGGCATATGATTGCATTGTGTGTTGGGTTTTAATAAAGGTAATAATTTGATAATACTAATGCACTTTTTTCTAGATTCACTGGCTACAGTCTAAGAGAAGAAGGATATTTATAGTTATATGGAAAAACAGACTTCAGCAATGATGAATTTTTAGTTAAATGTTTAATCAAAGGCTAGTTTAAGTTTGATCTAGTTAAATTTGATTTGGTTCCTGTAGTCTGAAATGTTATTCTTACACAAAACAATACCTTTCATCTGAAACAAAATTTGTATTAAATAAAATACTAAAAAGCGTTCTGCAAAATTCAGCTAAAAACTCATCAGATTATGGAAGCTCTGTTGAAAATCTTTGAGCCAAGTCAAAATAAAAGAAACATGGAGTACTAATTTTGTTATTTGCTCTTTCTTTGAATTTTTTATTCCTTCTTTAAACTGAAAAAAAAAGAAAAACAACTCCACTTAAAATTTATTTTCATCATTAATAAAAAAAATAAAATAGCCAATGAGATATTTTTCCTTGGAAGTGTTTTCATTTATAAAATAATAATACACCTCTCTTTAAGAATAATTACTTTGGTGATTATAGTCTAGTCTGTTATATATCCTACAGATCTCAGCTCTATTTGCTTGACTGAAAACAGTGGCAGAGTCATTCCTCAGCTGCTAGATTTGCAGAGCAATTGCTAGGAATGTAGGATTTTCTTAGCCAACAGCCTTAGAGGAAAGTAGTTTCAGGGTACTCACATGGATTCCCCTCTGCACAAAATCAATTTTTGTATTTTCTTTCTTGTCTTGAAAATTTAATATCTTTTCCCACCCCAAAAAACTGGCATTTTCAAAAACATCTTTTTTGGTAGGATAAGCATGCCCAGTGAAAAATCTGAGGCATTTCAGATCTTTGCATCATTTATAATTCCTCTAGTCTTTTTAGTTTGTCTTCTGGATGTCACTGTAATTCCTTCACGTAAAACCATATTAGGTGATGAATCCCAGGAAATTTATTTTCCAGTTATTTCCTGACAAACTATCAAACCATGAATTAGCCACTTACATGTTAAACCACAAACCATGAAACCACATATTTGTGACCTGCATTGTCTGTTCTACAGCCAGGTGATTGATTGGAGGCAAAAAGTCTAGCACTAAGGGAGGTAGTACAAAGCTCAGATTCAAGAGTAGCTGAGTTGGCCATGAGGCTGTTTTGAGGATATTCAGGAGAAAGTTGTTTCTACTGCTTTGGGAGGTGAAACATGATTTTCTCCCATGAGCATCAGAGCAGTCATCTTTGCATAGGCTACTTTTCACACTTATCCTACTTTGCTCAGAGAGGATCCCTTGAGATCTTCAGAGAATTTGCTATCTTTTTAGTGTCCTAGTATTTTTATTCAGAAAAAGTCTTAAAATTGGAAGCATCAAATGATCTATATAGCTTCAATTTTACTTATAAATAGTATCCAGTTTGCAGGAGTTACTTTTGTCTTTAACAAAACTGTTTTGAAAAACTAAACTAGGAATGAGAAATAGAAATGAGAAATAGAATGAGAAATAACTGCATTGGGCATCGAGAAATTAATAAAATTCTAGAATTTTTTTATATAGAAGTATTGTATTTAGTTATAGAATCACTACAATGTATGCAAAAAATGTAGTATATGAAAAGAATGAGAAGTGATTAATGTGACTATGACCACAATTACCAGATAGGAAATTATACAAGAATGAAAACAGATATTTTTCTTAGGTGTAGTCATGGAAAGGCACAGTGTGCTGGCTGACAGATGTGAAAACTGCCAAGTTTGCAGCACATACCTGAGGGAAATTAGCTGAGTTCAAGGGAAGGTTGCATAGCATTCAATGGATAACGAATTTTTGTCTGAAGCCTCTGTTTTGTCTGCTTGTGGCTTCATTAAATGACTTCCTCCAAAGCTGCTGAAAGTTGCTGACTCCATTTTGCTTCACAGGTATTAATGAAGCCCTAACAAATCAGATGGCAGTTTGCCCTGCTGCTTTTGGCTGCAACAGGGAGAAAAGAAGTCGATGCACTCCTAAACTGCAGTGAATACATTGCTGATTCATAGTCAATATGCTTTTGTATTACACAATTTATTTGGGTTCCTGCTAGTGAAGCTCTCACTCCTACATGACACATCCATCTAAAATCTTTTATACAACCATTGTGTGCCCATCTCTTTATCCCTCTGTCCATAATCAACAATATTGAAAACTAGTTTTTATTTATTTGTGTTTCATTGCAGAGACTTTAATGATCACTGCCTCCTGCAAAACCTGATGGAGAGTAGAGTGGGAGAGAGAAAGGGCACAAACATATTTTAACAGAGGCTATTTGTCCTTCCACCCTTCTGTTGCATCCAATCCAGGCATCCTCACACATGATTTGTTCAGAGCATTTCTTACCTTAAGTGATTGTGTCCAAAAATCATTTTACTCCCATCTATATAATCCTTTCTCTATGTATATGTCTGTTTCTGTAGTTCTTGTAGTTTTTTGTTCTCTCTTATGCATTCTCTTGGCAGCATTTTGCAGAAAATATCAAGACTCAGTGAGACACATTTTGCCTCAGAGCCAGCAGAAACCAGAGCACAGCACCAGAAGCCCCATATTTTTTTGTGTACTTTTTTTCCTTTGTTGGCATTCAAAACTCCTCCCTATTCAATATTGTCTGCTAATTCATTAATGTTACATTTTTCCCTCTCATTAGTCACTTTTGGAGATGTCAAACAAGGCTTGGGACTGATCCTCAGAGATTCTCCAATAGACACTAGTCTCCCAAGAGAGGGATTACTTTCCTACAGCCTTTCTAAGACTGAAAGACTAGACTGCAGGCTTTGTGGAAAAAAAACTTTACCACTTCATGTGATAATGAATCATATTGTAGCTCAGATACAATTTAGCATTTGCTAAAAACAATTTATTGAATACTAAAATATTGCAAGAAATATTTCTGTTTTCAGAGAAATTTATCTAATGTGCTGCAGTAGAACACTTACTTGTTTATTTTTTTTAACTTCGATTTTTTGTTTTGGTATTATATTTTCTTCTCGTAATCAGCCAGATTTCCCTAAATATGTCTATTGTTTCTGTTTCACCTTTCCTCCAGCTCCTGATAGCACAGACAGACAATGCAGCACAAAAGCAATGCTTATTCAAAGTAACTCTTAAGATTTTAAGTGAAGCAGGAATAATTATGACCAATGTTTATCACTTGCAACAACTCCAGAAATTCCCAGTTTGTGTCTGGAGACATTCACATCTTTTTGATGCTTAGGCCTAAGACATGAGATTAAACTTCAAGTAAAGAAGAGTAAGAGACTAAACTGAATTTTAACAGATTTCAGTTCTTTTTATTTGCTCTCAGTACTATTCTCTTTCAGACTCATAAATCAAAGAACGCCCATTTGGAATAGCATCTGCACTTTTGTACCATTACAAGCATTCAATAGCATAAATGAATGTAACATAAACATTTAAAATTTATGCTTTATACCTTAATTCCCACCTTTTTATTGTTCTTACTTATTATATCAAAAAAGTGTTGTAAATCATTCTTCATTTGATCCAAACAGTGTGTTGGTTATTGCCCTGGTTGTGGCTGTGATAAAGTTAATTTTCAAAGTGAATTTGAAATTAACTTTGAAAAAAAGTTAATTTGAAATTAACTTTGAAACAAATTTAATTGTTAAAGCAAACTTTAAAAAGTTAATTTTTTATCAGCTAGTATGGGATCTGGTTTGGATCTGTGACCAAAACAGTGTTTGTAACACAGGGATATTTTCATGTTATCTGAGCTGTGCTTACCCAGGCCTTTTCTGCTGCTCACCCAACTCCACCAGCAGGGAGGCTGAGGGTGCACAAGGAGTTGTGAGGGGACACAGCCTGACCCCAACTGACCCAAGGGATATTTCAGACCATATGGCATATAAGGGTGGGGGAAGGAGAAGGATGGAAGGATGTTCAGAGTGATGGGGATTGTCTTCCCAAGTAACCATTACACATGATAAAGCCCTGCTTTCCTGGAGATGGCAGAACAGCTGTCTCCCTGTGGGCCCTGGTGAATGAATTCCTAGTTTTGTCTATGTGGCTTTTGCTTTACCTATTAAACTGTCTTTATCTGAATCCACGGGTTTTCATGCTTTCTCCTCAAATTCTCTCCCCAGCTTGACTGAGGGAGAGTGGATGAGTGGCTGGGTGGCATTTAATTTTTGGCTGGGGTTAAACCCTGACAGTCATTTTTTCTCTTCTTATGCATTTATGAAGTTTATGTATTATGACGTATAGTGAATGTGGAAAAGAGGACAGGCCACTTGGGAGGATTACAAGAATGTTGTCGGGGATGTAATGTGGAAAGATATTTGGAATTAATTTTTTCAGGCAATGTCAAGGACAACAGAAAGGGCTTCTTCAAGTACAGCATTAGCAGAAGGAAGATGGGAAAATAGTGGCCTGCTGATGAATGAGATGGGTGCTCTGATGATGGAGAATACGGAGAAGGTGCAGTCAATGAATGCTTTCTTTTCTTCACTTTACTGCAAGGCCAACTGTCTGGAATCCAAGACCCTGGAGACAAAAATCTGGAGAAAATAAGATTTTCCCTTGGTCAAGGAAGATGGGTTTGAGATCATTTGTGCAAATTGA
Organism: Pheucticus melanocephalus; assembly: GCA_013398405.1. Classification (NCBI taxonomy): domain Eukaryota; kingdom Metazoa; phylum Chordata; class Aves; order Passeriformes; family Cardinalidae; genus Pheucticus; species Pheucticus melanocephalus. The sequence continues at coordinate 1,466,633 of VZSJ01000860.1, read as the reverse complement.
CACCAACAAATCCATGGGTGCTGATGGGATTCACACACAAGTGCTGAGGAAGATGGCAAATGTTATCGCTAAACACATCCCATCATCTTTGAAAGGTCCTGGAGCACAGAGGACTTGCCTGAGGACTGAAGGAAAGCTAATGTCACTCCAGTCTTCAAAAAGGGAGAGAAGGAGGACCCAGGAAAATATAGAGCAGTCAGCCTCACCACACTCCCTGGAAAGGCGATAGAAAAACTTGTTGTGGATGTCATCTTTAAGCGTGCGGGGTAAGAGAAGGTTTTTGGGAGCATTCAACATGGATCCATCAAGGGGAAATCATGTGTGATGAATCTGACAGTCTTCTATCAGGCGTGAGAGGTTCTGACACTCTGGGCAGATGAAGGGAGAGCAGTGGACGTTGTCTACCTGGACGTCCGCAAGACTTCTGACAGTCTCCCGTAACATCTTCATAGGCAAGCTCAGGGAGTGAGGATTGGATGAGTGGACAGTAAGGTGGATTGATAACTCGCTGAATGCCACAGCTCAGAGGGCTGTGATCAATTGTGCAGAGTCCAGCTGGAATCTGGTAGCCAGTGATGTTCCCAAGGGCCAGTTCTGGATCCAGTCTTACGCAAGTTATTCGTCAATGACCTGGATGAAGTGGACCCCCAGCAAGTTTGCTGATGATGCAAAGCTGGGAGGAGTGGCTGGTAGCCCAAAAGGCTTCCATTCAGGCAGATGTGACAGGCTGGAGACATGCGTGGAGAGGTACACAGTGAAATTCAAGGAGCACAAATGCAGGGCTCTGTGTCTGGGAAAAAAAACCCAACATCATATACCAGTACAGGCTGACCTTCTGGAAAGCAGTTCTGTGGAACAGAGATTCCTAGTGGAAAACAAGTTAACCATGATCCAACAGCATGCCCTGGTGGCCAACAAGGCTAGTGATACCCTGGGGTTCATTAGCAAGACTGTGGCCAACATGCTGAGGGAGGAGATCTTGCCACTCTGCCTGAATTAGGCCATGTCTGGAATACTGTACCCAGTTCTGGGTTCCTCAGTTCAAAAAAGACAAGGAACTGATGGAGAGGTGGAGACGCTCTAGTGAAAGACTTTAAAGATGGGCAGGGCAGTGGAGAACATCTTTTATGAGGAAAGGCTGAGAGAACTGGGTTTGCTCAGTCTGCAGAAGAGAAAACTGAGTGGGGACATCAACAATGCATGTAAATATCTTCAGAGCAGGTGTCAGGATAATGGAGACAGGCTCTTTTCCATGGTGACCACTGAACTAGGCACAGTGGGAACAAATTGAAACACAGGAGAGTCTATCCAATCAGCTATCTGAGCATGGGAAATCCAAAGCCCTTATAAAAAGGGCAGCCATAATAAACTTGGGGCTGTTTACTGAGGACTCTATGTGTTGTTTCATGTGTCCGTCTCCAACCCATAACAAGAGCACTGGAACAGGCTGCCCAGAGAGGTTTTGGAGTCTATTCTCTGGAAATACTATCTGCCTGGACGTGATCCCATTCAAACTACTCTGTGTGAACCTGTTTTAGAGGAGGTTGGCCTAGATGACTTCCAGAGGTTTCCAGCCCCAACCATTCTCTGATTCTGTGATTCTCTGTGTTTCTTTTACCTTGTTTTATATTGCTGCATGGATATTGAATAGATATATATACATATATTTATATATATATAAAGAATTTTACTTTCCTTTTCAAGTTGTTTTTCATTTTGACCAAGTGGCTATATTGAAATGCTTTTATCCTCACAGAGATGTAAAGAAGTGTATGTAAATAAGATATGACTCATAAACTTCCCGAGTCTAATAATCTTCACAGAAGAATTTTGGATTAGAACATCCAGTCCCAATATAAAAATTGAGAGCTATATAGGCCAACCCTGCTCAAGGTGGAGGTTTTAAGATGGAATACATGCAACAAACGAGTTAGAATATGGGGATGGGGAGTTGTAGGTTTTGGAGTTCATTGGAAAATGAGTTTACCATTGTTAAAAGTCAGGGGTTTTCCTTCTAGATGACAGTAAAACACAGTCTTGGATAGTGGAATAAAGTCAACATCCTTTATCTTTATTCACAGGCCGAAAAAACCCAAACCATTTTCAACAGTGCTAACAGCTGTAAAAGGTCTGGTCTGGCTGGGATAGACTGAGTTTCCCTTAGTCATCACAGCATGGCCTGGTCCTACCACACTGCATGCTAGCAAGGAGCAGCTGCCTTAAACACAGACAGTATTTTCCATCTTTCTCCATGTTCCATTGCCCAGGTGGCCTTGATGCCAGCAGCTGGCTTCAGCTTTGCCCTGCAGTGATTTTCACTCAGCTGTTCAGGGAAAAGGTTGGAATTGGCTGCTCTGCTGTAGAAACTGAGAAAGATGTTCATTAGGGAGAAGGGGAAGCAGCAGCTGAGTAGCTGCTGGAAAGGAGCCTGCATGAGGCTGACATGCCATTCCCTGGAGGACAGAAGCAGCTGTGGAGAGGAAGAAAGGGGAGGACATTCCTCAGATTTCATCTTATTCAGAGGAGTATAGGCATTTCTGAATATTGGTGACTATGTGAAAATTTAGGGCATATCTAAATTATGGTCAGTTCCTACCATTCCTTTATGCAATAGTGTCCATATTGAACTTTGTTCCAAGAGACAGGAAAGTAAACAGGAATTTTGTACAGCTGCAGGATCCAAAGACTGCAGGATCCAGTGGCAGTGCAGGAAGAGAAAGCCTTGGCAACAACTTGTGACACTGTGTCCAGAGTCTCCCAGGGAGATCAACTTCCCAAGGAGAACCACCCAGCTGGGGAACAGGAGAGAGTCCTGGGAGCTGCTGCTCAGACATCTGGAGCTTTCCTGACCAAAAGCTTATTAGTTTTGGAACAATTGTAGATATGATTGTTCCTCAATATTGTGATAGGTTAAAATAATAACTTTTATTGCTAATACCTCTTCTTCTGGAGAATGAAATACAAATGGTGACCAACAGAGGCTAGCAAGTATATAAAGTGAAGGAGGAGTGGAAATCAAATAGAGTATATATGTATACATAGGCAGTGTTTAGCCTTTCCACTTTTAATAATACAAGGTCACATATCTCATGCATGTTGTTGCTGAATTCTAACACAATTGAGGGAGTACGTGGAGGCTGCATTTCTTGGATAAAACTGTGGAAAAAAGAAAGAAAAGTAGGAAATTTGTGAATGAGGAGAGGTAAGATAGAAGATGACAGATAATAAAAAACAGCTGTGCTTTGGAAACTGTCCTTTTGGACTTAATATTTCCAATTTTCTTGATGGCACAAACATGCTATTCTAACTTACACTGATCAAATTTGAAATGAGAGGGGTGGAAATAAATGATTTTCCCTCATCTTGCGTGACACAAGACAAGCAGCTCACTGAAATAACAACATATCCCCAGTAAGTTTTAATTCATTTCAGAGGGGAGAAGAAAACATGGGCCAAATAGAAGCCTAGGCTCCTGTGTACATGCTTTGTTTTTGTATGTGTTTCATCTTTAATCAGCTACTTGTCTAGTAGTCCTATTGAATCTGAATTCTGTGATATGCTTGGAATAGCACCAGCAAATTTCCCTTTCTTTTCTCTTTCATGCCTGCAAGAAGTGCTGTGCAAGACTATTCATTTGTATTTTTAACATAACTTACAACCTAATGGTCATCCCAATTTAAAAAAAAATCCTGAAGTAGGCACTTATCTTGTACATGTTGCTGACTGAAGTTTTATTTCAATTTATTCTGGATAAACCTATAAATTCCTATATATTCTCATTTTATGTAAAATAAGGTCCCAGACTTACAATGGAGTATGATGAAATCAATTTTTTTCAAGCTGCATGCAATAATTATTTTCTAGTATCAAGGGAAGCTTCTTGTTTTCTGCTATTGCAATGATTAGTTTAAACATTGAAAAATTAATTTTTACTGTACTTTTAATATACCATGATAATAACTTATCTTGTGCTAAAGTAAGGAACATTTAAAAAAGAAGGGGAATATGGGAACAAGGCAAAAGTGTAATGAATATAAATTTATTTAGGGGCAAACAGAAGTCAGTAAGTTGCTTTGGTTTGTTGTATGGAATTCCACCTCACTGGAGGCTGATCTTTATTCTTCAGGACTTTTATGTGATAACTTTGTTTTTTTAAAGACACAAGAAAAGAAATATTTTGAAAGCAAAAATACTGTGGTACTCTAGTGGATTTTATTGATCTCTGTTTGCAATTAAGTCAAGACATTTTGTCTTACTAACAGACATTTATCTTTCTATCAGTTTGGCATAGAAAATCTGAAGTAATGCATATGTAACCAAGTTGCATTGCATTCGCCTACTGACACACACAAAAAATATTCATACTATAATATTATAAAATATTTTATACCTTTGTTTCCTCTGTGACAGGCTTTATTGTAGGAATACACTCATATATTCAACTTTTGTCCATGTGTAGAGAAACTAAATTATCTAAATAGTAAAAGCATTAATTCTTTTAAAATTAATTAAAATTTATGAGGGAACTTATTTTCCTTTCCAAAGCACAGGAATCAAAGATAATATCAATTCTCCTGGTTTGATTTCATTTAATGATTATAGGAATAGAAAACTTCACATCTTCTCGAGTAAGTCCATTTGCCTTTACAGCATACTTATGAAGTACCTCTCAGCCCCTCTTCATCCTCTTACTGGTTCTTCACTTATCAGTGTTCACTAATTTTTGTCCAGAATTTGTCCTCAGCAAACCTTATTTGAATTGATAGCTTAGAGGACACTGCACTCAGAAGCTACTCTTTCTGAAATGTGACAGTAATAGTGAGGAGTCTTACATCTTTATCATCCTGTTCAGTGTGATTCTGCCCAGTGGCAAGGGAAAGAACAGATCCTGGGCCTCTAGGGCTGGAGATACACCCATTAACCACTGTACTGCACAGAAGAGTGATGTTTACAGCTACTAGAAAACATTTATCACTAATACCAGAAGGAAATGCTCCTCCCTGAATGACTGATTTTATTGTATTTATTATTATTTGAAAGTCTTGGTAATGACTGAGCTATTGTGATTGAAAAAAAATCCTGTGCAAAAAACTCAGTATTAAACTCCTGTGGCCTAAGCACATTGTAATCATATTAAAGGCATTCTAGTCACAAGGAAGAATGTGCTAGAATAAAGACATTTTCTGTCAGTGGACATAGAATCACAGAAATATTGAAGTCAGCAGGGACCTCTGGTGATTCTCGTCTTCAATCCTCTGTTAAAGCCAGGTCAGGTAGATCAGGTTGCTCAAGACCATATCCAGATGTGTTCTGAATAGTTCCAAATATTCAGACCCCCAAGATTCTCTGAGCAAACTCTGAGATAGAATGGAAGGATTACCTCCTTTGACCTGCTGGCAACACTGTTCCCAGTGCACCTGAGAAAATTGTTGGCTCTCTTTGCCTTGACATCACAATTTATAGCATCACAGAAGCAATCATAGAATCTTTAGATTACAGAATCATAAAATCATAGGATAATATAACAGTTTGGGTTGAATGTGGCCTTTAGGATCAACTAGGTCCAACATTCCTGTACCATCATCCAAGCAGTTAATGAAGCTGTTGCTTAACAATTGTCCCAATATGGATTCCTGGTTATGCAACTAGCAGCTTACCTCTGACTGGACCTGGTGCCACAAATCACAGCTCTCTTAGCCTGGCTGTTCAACTAGCTTTCAGTCAATTGACTGCACTTTTCACTCTACCTAATCTTTACACCTGTTTTTTCATGAGGAGGTTATGAAAGACAGAGTTGAAAGACTCAATAAAAGCAAATTAAGAAACATACACTGCTCATGCAGTAAGCTGCTCATCTGTCTAAACTACTTTGGGGGCTTTTTGCATTTCTGTTTGGATATCAGTTCTGTGATTTTTTAGGCATGGCCTAGCAGCATGGTTCACAGCTAAATCTTTGGAAGTTTTCCTCTAGATATCTCTCTTAATATAGGTCTTCTTTATGTTTTCTACAAGTAAAATAAAACCTTTTTTTTCCTAAGATGGCAACTGGGAGAATACAATCTAGGTTCAACTGTCAAAAGGCTGTACAGCTGCACTAGGAATTTATATGTCTAACTAGCCTATTTTATTTCTCTATGACATTTAACAATGCTGTCTTGCACACTAAACAATAATTTTTGTTAACTGCTTTTCATACTAGCATTCTCTAATGCCTTTAGTCAGTTGTGACATTTACACTTTCAAGGTTTGGAAAGACATTCATCCCTACAACTCTCTACAGTCTACTCAGATCCCTCACTTTGGGTCTGGTCACAGTTCCCAACCAGATGAAGTTTACTGTGGAAAATAAAGTTCCCCTCATCTTTGAGATTTATATTTCCTTTCCAGTTATAATGTAAGAACATGCTGGGAATACAGGAGCAATAATTCCGTTGATTATCTCCTTTTTTACCTAAAAACCCAAGAAATTATAATATTAAATACACTAAGCTATGCATGAAAAAAATTATACAGGTTTAGTACTCATGTGATACATTATAATTAAATATATTTTTAAATATTCTCACTGGAATATACAGGGAACCACTGGTTTTATTTTGCGTGATTTATTTTTACTGTTTATACCTGTAACAAAATCACAGTTCTTATTCACTTCCAATAGTGACACTGCTGTCAAAATCCAACTCCATTTCAAAAGGACAAGACTTGTTTTTATTTTTAATAGCTCCCTGTGCTTTACCTGCCATCTCATAAATGACAAGAGCAGACTCAATATCAAATAAAAAAATCTAAGGCTTTTCATTTTCAACACCATTTTTTAAATCTCCCTGTCCATTTCACTGAGGAGATGGTATAAGAGGGAAGCTTGTAGCATTCATTATATTAAAACCATGTCAGCTTCAAGCTCTGTTCTTTTATATGCTAGCTAAATACATTCTAAACTGCTCGCATTTTTCCGCCATCCTTGTACATTTTTAATGCCTCTTTAGCTGCTTGATTTATCTCCAAACCTGCAGATTGCCTTTATAAGAATTCCCATTGACTGAAGTGATACTTATTCATGTGAGCAGAGCTGATAAACTGCAGGTCTCACCATCACACAGAGCGCTGCTGATTACGATGCTACAGATTTTGTTTTCTTTCTTTCAGTAGGCAAAATAGGTTTAGAAACACAATTTTTCTTCATCCCTTAAAGGATGTCATAACAGAGTGGCTGAGGTTCAAAAACTGGCTTTTCAGATGACAGTAAATAATTCTGAATGTTTCCTACTTCACCTGACATATCTAGAAAGCCTTTGCCTTAGCAAGAGATGTTTTCAGCCCAGAGAGACTCAGGCATCAAGGTCTTCTCTTTTTTGTGTGACACTTAGTGCAACATTCTTCACCTACCGAGATGGGTTCCTGAACCACCCTGTAGAAGCATTTATGAAAAAGTAAACTAGTGTTGTACAACATACATGAGTTTTTTAATGATTAAAAACAGACCATCTGCTACACTATCAGAGTAATGATATTGTGTTTTCTGAATGAATGGAGCTCAAGAAAGAAACTATGGTCCCCCATCCTGAACAAATGTATGTCTGCCTCCTGTTTTTGTTTCCTCTTCTATGCATAAACATGCAAGATTTCTGACTTAAGACAGCTAAACCTGTATGAGATGGCTGAGATAATTACCAGAGTAAATGGAAAACTAGCTAAGTTCTTGAACAGCAAGTCAGCAAGTCACAGTACCTCTCCTACATCTGAAATAAATCTAAATGCTGATTTTCATCAAGTTGTTTTACTATACCTAGGAAATGCAGAATAAGAACAAATGAAGTTCTGCTTGCACAGAGAAATTTGAATTAAGAATGTGTTTAAAATTTATAAGTAGCTCAAATACAAAAATATACAGAAATATATTTATAAACTCTTTAATTTTCACCAATGGGATTTTTGAAGGTTTTGTATAACTCTTTTACAACAATGAACATCCTGGCTGTTCTTAAAAGAAAGAAGAAAAATGGAAAAAAACCCACACAAATCAACCACCATTCATTCATCTGTCCTTTTTGTCTAGGAAGAAGCAGTAATATCTGCAATCTGAGCTCATGCCTGAAATGAGGATTTGATGAACTGCAAGACAGCTGAGTTGAGAATCAGAGCCAGCTTTTCAGTTCTGACCCTCATTACCAATCCCATGGCTCAAACATGAGACCAGCAAAGGTCTCATGTCATCCACTAGCTCCACCTTTTAGGGGTAACTCCTTGGTAACAAATACAGGTAATTTGCACAGAGGTAAGAGAAAGCACCTGAAGGGTAAGTCCATAGGAGGCCAAATAACCCTTTTGAAAACCACAGTACTGCCTGTTCTTTTCTTCTTGACTAATTGTCTTTGCCTCCATCTTTTTCATCAATGCTTTTGACCAATGTTTTTACTGCAGTGCTATAGGAAATGGCAATACTGCTGGCTTCAAAACTACTTCCTAAGTGCACAGGATGTTACAGGGTTACTTAAAACAAAGTTACTAATTCTTCCTCTACTTTAAAAACTCAGTCAGAATATACAGAAGGAAATACACCCATGCTGCAACTGAGGAGTACTCTGACATATACGGAGTTTAAAAAAGTTTCGCTTTTTTCAATCTTTAAAATAGGACATTTTGTGTTGTAAAGTGAAAGTTTTCTCTTCCCTGACATGGATAAATTCATGTTCCTTTATATCTTATATGAAGAGCAGTATTCTTAGTACATTGTTTTGGGGCACTACAAACTTATTTGAATGAATGGTCCTCTAAATATTCTGTTTGAATAACTCATTGGAGTATTTTTATATGTACAAACTGTATTTTGATTATCTCATTGAACAAATGATAAAGCAATACACTGGCAAAGTAGATTATAAAATGGATTTCATTATTGTTTACTCTGGTCATGTCTTTTATGCGTAACTGGCGAGAGACAATCCTAAAACAGTAGCTTCAATCTTTTGAGATTTTAATTTTTAATTGTATTGTCATCTCCTAATTTCTTTTTCTTCTCAAATCTCCTTATAAAACTTCAGGAATGAAGGAAGTGGTAGACATAAATGTTTCCAAAGTCTTTTTCTGGGATAGATGTGTGTATTTGCAGGTGTATAAACTTTTAATAATAATGTGATTATATATGTTATATGTTATGATTAGGCATAAAACTTCTTTTTCCTTTGGAAAATATGTCTGGTTGTTCTTGAATGCTAACTTTATGCTAACAATATTACCATCAGAGAAGTATACAATATAATAAGACAATAGATTTTTACCAAAATTGCTATGAAGACTGTGTCAGTCTTGGCATAATGATGGATTAGCCTCTTGCATAAAATTAAGAATTCTCAGCTCACAACAAGTTCAGATGACTAATAAAATTCATGAGTCTTCAGAAATTGTGCACCAAACATGACTGCTTAAGACTATAGCTTTCCTTCATGGTAACTGTAAATTAAGCTGCCTCCTCATTCCTAACTAGTGCAATAAGATGCATCAAATTAGAGTTTCTAAATGCAGGCAACTGTAATTTGTGATATCATTTACAGGCATATCTGCTATTGCAGTTAAATTAATGTTTTACTTTGCATGGCCATTAGAACATGTAAATAGAGCATGATGACCACAGTAATTTCTTTCATGTTAAGTGATTAGATCCAGGGCTAATTAATGGCCAGACCCAATTTTTTCATCACCCTTGGTTTGTTTTGTATTTTTTAGGCTAATTGGATACTAATGCAAAACCAGTTTTATTTATGAGTATTTGAAGAATCCAGAAGTGCCTGGCCTATGCTTTGTGCTGTGTGCCTGTGTGTTTTGTTTTATCCCTGTTACTAATGCATTTGGTGGAGACCCTGGTTATAAAGTCCTTGAAATACATTGCATATCATATTTTATAAAGGTTGCCAAAGTGAAAGCTGCTGGGAAGTTTGGTAAGCATTCAAATGTTCTTCTGCTAAAATATCTTCTTTTTGCCAGTCATTGGGGAATATATGCAGACTTCTTAATTTTATTTGCTTATTAAGTCAACTGGGAAAAAGAAAAAAATGGAGAAATTTATCTGTGAGTTTATACATAAATGTGTTTCTTTTCCACTTAAAGAAAAAAGAGTCTTCTTTGACTTTTGATTAGGGATAAAATCAGTATATCTTAGTTCACTGATAATTCCTTAGTCATGGAATATAGATCTGATCCTTTTGAAATAATGGAAGGACAACCATTTTTGAATAACAATTCAAATATTTTTCCTGTCTCAAATAATTTTTATTGTGTTCTATGAAAAATATGGTAATTAGAAAAACCAAAAATATTATTTCTTGGTTTTTAAATAGTGAAACTGTTTAATTATATCTAACATTAAAAGCTGTCTGCTGTAGGGAACCTAATATACTCAATCATTACCATTAAAAGCTGTCTGCTGTAGGGAACCTAATATACTCAATCATTACCCCACAGGACTTGCCATTTATTATTTATTTTGTTTATTTAAAAAAAGATGATAGAATGCAGTTAGCAACATATTGAGAGATACTATGAAGCAGCATTGGAATACTATAGAAAAAATACAGAAGTAAATACATATTCCAAGAAAAAAAGCCACTATCTTATTTGCACTTTTAAGTTTAAATTTACTAAAAATTTTTTAATTCCCAGAGATATTTTACTATTAAATTCTTGTTATCAACAGCAGTTTCCCCTTCAACACTCCTCCCCCAAAGAGCTGTGTATGCCCACAAATGTCTCTGATTAAACTATGAAAGCATTATAACTAATTTCACATTTCATGAACACCTCTGAGGAAAATTTTTACTTGGGTCAAAGCGTCACATATTTGAAATAGATAAATGTGGTATCAACTATTTTCCTTCAATAGAAAACTAAAGTATAAGATATAGTCAAAGGGAACACTTTTTTGTCAGTATCATTTTCATTAGCACACTGGAATTGAGTTCAGGCAGGTCAGCCTGAATATATTCAGAAATTATGGAGAAGGTAATTATAACTATATGAATAGCAAGGTAGTATGAACAGACACAAAAGAGGTAGCTACGTAAAACTTTTAAATACAGTTAACAAGTTTATTCTCTACAGTGAGGACCAAATTTTCATAAATAAATTTGACTTCAGGTATTTTAAATTCATCTTGAAAATGTAAGACATTTAAAATTAATTAGCTGTTTGGTTTCCTTCAAAAGTTAAACCCTTCCCCCCAGGTTTTTTTTTTAATGACTTCTCAAATGGCTCTTCCATGTCTTCTTTCAGAAGAGAGGTGTCATTTCTGAAGCTCAAGCATTTTCCTCCCCAGCCATGATGAGTACTAACTCAGATGTAGATAACCAGTTTTTAAACATCTAAGTCAGGAAGTGCATTGTCCTTTTTCTCCTACTCTTGTCATTTGCAACAATTGATCCAGATGCTAGCAAGCTTAAGTCCTTGAAACTTGTATATGGTCTGTACAGATCTGTGTGGAAAAGGTGTTTGAAATTAATAACTAGAGCATGGTGAACAGCTGCACAAAGGAAAATTGCATGGGTAGATCTCATTCATTATTTACAAGGCTCATAGATTTCTTGTATGTAGTGAACTGACCCCTGACCTTCATTCATTTATGCCTTTTAAAAAACATCAGTATATCGATAATAAATAAATCAACTAATTGAATTTGTGTTAGTTCTCCACTCTCTAGGTCTAATCCAAACCTCAGGCAGCAATCACATCGAGTGGTGAATTTTTTTGTTCACCATAGACTAAATGAAAAGTTGTTCCCATTACATCAAATTTTGTAAATTATGCTTCAAGTCATTATTTAGTTCCACCTTTTTGTGGAACAGCTTCCCTCATTCTTTCAGATAGGTGAAAACATTTGTTTTCATAATTTCAAAGCAAATTAATTGGTTTTCATTTTATTTATCTTCACTAAAAATAAGACAGAATTTTAAATAGCCATATGATCCAACCCCAAAACTCCTTCTATATCAAACAGAGAAAATGTGATGCTTCAGCCTTTCAAAACTAATTTAAGAACAAAACTAAAATATAGAAATCAAAAAATAAATAATTCATTACAAATTATTTGTGGTTTGAAAAGTTGACATTCACAGAGAATAAAATGATGTACTGGAAAACTTATGACCTTTTTAAGTCCCCTTTGCTGCACTTACTGATGCATGTAATGAATGTATATGTCTAGGAAGAGGAAGAATTTTTTCTAGCTCATATTAGCACATTGACACTAAATAAGTTAGCAGCAAATTCTTTGTTTTTCTTATCTTCCTTTTGTGTAGAAACCCATGACACTCAGAGTACTTTTATTTGTGAGGTTTCAGATGATTATTTTGATGCCATAGAAGTTTTGTGATTCTTACATATCCTAAGATTATTTTAATTTTGCTCTTCTTCTTTTTTCTTTTAAAACCACAATATTAGTTTATCTCTTCTAGTATTCCAAATGAAGTAAGTATTCATCATTTCACATCAAGATGTCAGTCAAATACAGAAAGGTCTGGAAGCTATGTTGGCCCTTTCAACCTTTCAACATTGACTCTGATTTATTTAAAAATACAGTCCTAAGTAATCAATATATTCACCAAAGCAGATGTATTCTTACAGAAAAAAAAAAAAGAGAGAGGTTTTTTTCTCATGAATAAGCATTTTCTGTACAAAGATGTGCTGGTGAAATATTTCTTGTGTTATACATCCATAGATGTCTCTTCTTTTGAAGGAGATAAAAGATAACATTTCAAAAAGCTACATGTGAAAGCCAACAGAAAGTGGATAACATTGTGTGTAAAAACATAAGGTAAAGCATAATAAGGTAAAGCATAAGAGCATAATAAGGTAAAACTTAATATACAAGTAGAAAAAGCAATAGCCATGTAATTTCTAACTAGAAATGAATAGTAAAATAAATCTGTTTAAGAAAATATAATTAATAAAAGAATCCAAGTCTGCAATGGAATTCATGTTCTGTATCTGTGTTTGCACAATTAGAAATATCCATTTTCACTTATTTTTCTGTTTTATTGATATTTTTAAATAAAACATAGATATGAAGAATTTTTTTTTTTTCTGTGAGGGTGGTCAGGTTGCCCAGAGAAGTTCTGGATTCCCTGGAAGTGTTCAAAGCCAGGCTGTATTGGGCTTTAAGCAACCTGGTCTAGAGAAAGATGTCCCTGCCCATGGCAGAATGACTGGAACTAGATCACGCTGAAGGTCCCTTTCAATCCAAACCATTCCATGGTTCTATGATTCTGGGACACATGCAGTGACACTGAACACTTGGCTGTATTTCTTTACATTGGAATCTTCAGTCATTGTTTTTTCCTGCTTCTCAAAGCAGGTTAAGTCCCTCTGACATTACCTACCACATTTCGTGAACATTAACTGTTGACAGGGAGGGCAGCTGTAGCACACAATGTTTGCATTACCTCAAGTTAACAGGAGCTTACTTTTACTCAAATTATAAAGAAAAAAAGCACACATTAGCATAGATAGAAAAATGAAATTTTCATTTTCATCTAAGCTATATGAAAGTTGTTGAATGCTGAATATTGTGTCATGCCACTGACTACCCAGTTCCTGAAAAATGCAGACGACATGGACTGCAATGGTTTTTGTATTTCTTATACTGACAATACATGGTCCCAGTCTTGTAGATGTAGAGTTAAGTGATGCCAATAACATTGTGGTAAATAATAGTCTTGTTCACAAACCTTCCATGGTACCATAAGCACTGCTTATTATGTTACTACATTTGAAATAAATTAAGTTAAAGAAAAACATATTCAAACATTATCTGCAGTCAGCAAAAAAGGGATGGAGCTGAGTGTTCAAGTGTGAACAGGAGAAAGCAACAGCATCCAATTTGTAAAGCTAACCAAAGTCCTCAGAGTCTATACTGAGCGTCTGTGTTACTTTTCTTTGTGCTCTAAATAGCTTTCTACATATTGCAAGTTTAAGACCTGTCAACTTTGTATTCCAGTACAGATGTCAAAATCAATACCTTTAAATATACCAATGAGTACTTATGGAAAAATTAAGGGGGTCAACACATACCATCTTTAACTTAATTTGTTACAGCAGAAGCTCTTTAAAAACATCTCTGTGATTGAGAACGTGAACCTTCATTTCTGCATAAAGAGAAGCAATGAAGTTGTCATGGTTATTATAGTCCAATTTAAAGAGCAGTACCCTTGAAATATTTTGACTTGCCGAAGCTTTAATGAGATCAAATATGTATCTAGGTCTTGATTATACTCACAGCATTTTTCCTGGATATGCAGACATGAAAAAGAATCACACCAATTTTACTGTACTGTGCTTAGAATGAAATCACAGACTTCTGTGTGAGGCATTTTCTGCACATTCATCAGTTCAGCAATTTAAAATCTGTCTAACAGTTATCTTCCAAGATGTAGTTGAGAGCAAACTATGACAATGATTGTTCTAAGAAGAATGATTTTCATTTCCTTTAGACAGATGGATGGATTTTTTTGCAGATGCTGAACATTTGTAGATGTCAAAAGCAGGCTTGTCAAAGCATTGTTTCAGAAAACCTTTCGGATTTTTTTCCTCTTCACAGAAACAATAACTGCAGTATGTGTCTTCAAAGTGTCTCTGTAAAGCTGTGAGGTGACTCAATATCCCCCACTCCTCCCATAATTAGGATAAATTAAGACATTGGTGAGATTAGATAGCAAATTTTAAATACAAAGTCAGATAAAAATACAAAGCCACATTTTATAGTAAGGTTGATAATATAGACACTATTGTGTTCAAGAAGGTAATCTCATGGGAGGGCAGATAAACCCTGTATATTCTGATACATGACTTGACCATTGTTTTTTCTGTGCAGTTTCCTGTTTTGTTGCTAGCTTGTATTAAGGATTAATAATTAGGTGGTTCACAAAAACATTAAAAGTTTGTATTTGCATTCCTTCTTCCTACAGCATATTAATGCTGAGAAATTTTCTGCTACCTTTTCCAAAGAGAACACCAGTTTTTTATTAAAATCCACAATTTAACAAGCTTGTTTTAATGAAGCATCTTTGATTTTTTATCTAGGATTTCCTATTTTTAAGTTCTCTGCATATACCACTATGGACGACTATGTAACACGGAGACAATGGTTTTATAACAAGCTAATGCTAAAGTTGAGTAAAGGTTATGACTTAATTGTTGATTTCTCCCAGCAAGCATTGACATTTGAACTGCAAAACCCAAGCCATATAGATGCTTATTTGTCAATTCAGTGAAAAGTGTATCTAGCACCAGGTTTCTTCATGCTGAATATTCTTGAAAGAAATGTTCCACATAATATAGTTACATAGAAACAATATTTTTGCAATTTTTTTTCACTAAGCACCTTGTTCACCTACTTACTATCACAGTCAGAAGTTGCTACGCAAAACTGTGTCTAATGAAGTATTTAACAACTGATTTTCATTCAACTTTTTCCATTAACACATCACGTACCATCTAGCAAATCAATTATGTAGTGAGTTATGTTTAACGCGGGTATATCCACTTCCTCGCATCGGATGAGCAGTGCTGGCCCTTAAACAAGCTGCTGTGGTATAAATGAAGATTATGTGCTGGGATTTACTGTCAACTGAGCATGACCAGACACCATTGACACATTTTCATGTGTATCTAGAAGAAGACTGGCCTTGCAGGGTGGCATGAATTATTAGCATTCCTAGAGACACTGCTCTCTGCCAGAGGTCATCCTTCAGCAACAAAGGATTTCAGGAATAGTGATATTCACTTGTGCTTATTAAAAAAAACAAACTTTAATAATTAGGGTTATTAAATAGGGTATCAAATAGGAGAATTACTTAAATTTCTGGATAGTTTATTCCTGTAAAGTTGAAAAATATTCCCAATAAGTGGGACAGATTTTTTAACTGTGTCCATGGAAAATAATTAAATAAACATGTTTAAAGAAAGTCACAATGAAAGTTTAGCAAGAATTTAAAATTAATGCATTTTAGATATTTTCAGAAAAGAGATCTGAAGCCCTTGAGGAAACTGCTGTTCGCACCTTTCTCTTTTCAACTCAGTCTGCACTAAACATGATTTGTCACACTAAGGACTTCAACCATGAAGAGATTGCTTTTAAAAATATAAAACCTCAAATGATCTTTCTAGTTTTTTAGATGGGAGAGTGACTTGAAGGCCAGAAAGGTTTTATACATTTGTTTTCAAGTTAAGACTATTTTATTTTTATTTATAAATTTTATCTTGAGTTCTGATTTATTCATCCACACTATTCTGCTGTGTTTGAAGTCCAGAAATGGTAAAACTGTTTATTGCAGATTGTAATATTCTATATGTCAGAGAAGCAGAAGGAATTTGAGACCAAATTTTCCCTTGAAACCTACTCAAAATAAAAAATAATGTATTATTCAAATATTTCTTGATAATAAAAAAAGACCTCTTATGGATTTTAGAGAGCATTAAAATTTCAAACTTATTTGCAAGAAAAGCACAGAATGTGCAGGACATTATACTGCATTATACACTTACAGAAGAAAAGAAATAAAAGACAAAAAAAAAAAAAGCACCTCTTTCAACACGTAGGGACAGCCAGTTGATTTAATTTCTACCAAAACAATTTAAATAGTGTCTTGATGGGTAGTAAAGTGTGTATCACTTAAACCAAGAAATTGAAATATTGATTAATAATTGAAAATGATGGTATTATTTGGCTGGAAATGTAACCACCACTTTCAATACTCTCATGAAATCTGACTCGTGTAGAGTGCTTTGTGATATATTCACAATTAAAAAATGCAGATATTAAAAATCTCTCATCAATGAATAATTTAAAATTTCATATACTATTCAAAAGCTTTTTTCAAATATGCAACTAATCACTAAATCAGTAAAAGAGATGTATGGAAAAATCTTATTATGTCTGTGTCTGCAGCTTTTTTTTATTATTCAGAATGATTCTTGCAACAAAATCTTCCATGGGAAATGTTAAGGTAGAATGCTCATTGGAAGAGATTTTCTCTCACCATGAAATCCTATTATTCAAATAAGTCCTATCATGTTATTTCCTGACCACACTTTAAACTCAGTGACACAGAAGTTACTCTGCTCCCTGCTTTGTTTTCATGTGCAAAGTAAGGCAACAAAGGTATTGGGTGTTTAGGAGGTTTTTCTCTGTAGGAATAAGGGAGAAATCCAAACCAATGATGCCATATCATTTTATAATGCCATTTTATTATAATAAGAAAAAAAATAAAGATAGCTCACTGTATCTAAATAGAATTAAGCAATGGGTAATTCTTGAAATTTGACTGTGTGATCTCTAAGGTGTTAGCTGTTACTCCTTATAAAACAACTCCATAGTCACTAATATCTATAGAATGCTTTGCACATTAACATCCACTTCTAGAAGATGAGAAATATAATGCTGATATTTCCTGACAGCAATACATGAGCTGGAGCCTGTTGTTGAAAGGGACAAGGCAGCAGTGTCAAGGTGACCCAGTTTGAGGCAAAGGGCCATCTTCATATGAGTCTTCTAACCCCAACCATTCTGCCACCCATGAACAGTTTTAATCAAAGACCAGGGTATTCAGCAGTGCATCTGCCTTCTTCATTTTCCTTTCTTCTTCTACCTCACTTGACAACTATTCATGAACCATCACCCACTCCCACATCCTCAATGTTGGGCTGCCTGTAGCCAGGCCCTTGTTCACAGGGCACTGCTTTTTCATCACAGGAACTGATAAATTAGGGGTGAAAAAACACCTTCAAGGCCTTGAGACCAAATGTATCTGCACTGGGTGAACAACAGTGGGTTGCAGCCCAGCAGGTTTTCCTTCAGAAAAACTTTACCTGCTCTCTCCCACAGCTTGCTCCCACCTGTCTAGTTGCAAGAACCAATAGGTGCTGCACTGGGGCTGTCTGGAGCTGCTCCTGTCTGGTTCCGTCTGGTCCAGCATGGATGGAGGAAGGGTGGACAGTGAGCTGAACATGAGCCAGCACAAGCCACCCTTTAACAAAGCAGTCCAAGGGTGTGATGGGCTGCATAAGGAAGGGTCTGGGCAACAAGGCTTGAAAGATTGCTTGGAGCTGAATCTGCTGGGGGATGCTAACAAGGGCTTCTCTAAATGTTCAAGTGGCAAACACCAGGGAAATGATGAGCCCATTGCTGAACAGGGCAGGAGATATGTTGCCTTGGCTTCAATGATAAGGCAGAAGTGAGAACTCACCTGCAAGGCCATGGGAAGATACCAAAACCTCTTGCATAGCAGGCTTTCTGTCTTTGGGGCATCTGCTTTCCTGGCTGGGAGGTGAACAGTAAACAGTTCCTTGGAACATGGGTGTCACTGTGACATCACCCCAATCTTGCTGCTTTTCAGAAGCCCCAGGCTCTGTCCCCTGGCACTCTGTCCAGAACTCCTGCAGGCACACACACAAGGTAAGCAGGCTCCAGAAGGATCAGAGTCTTGCTCTTCAAGCTTTGGCTTGTTGAATAGCAGCAGCTGCAGGCACTGGGGCAAAGGCAGCCTCTTCCATTCTCCTGTCCTGTCTGCCCAGTTGTGAGGGCCTGTGGGTCCTGCACAGGAGCTGTCCCAGAGCTGGGAGTGCTGGGAGGGTGCTGGAACTTTCCAGCACTGAAGGCTCTCTGCCTTTCCCTGCTGAGTCCTTCAGGTACCCTGTCCTAAACACAGTAATGTCTGGGAGACTTCATGAGGTCTTCAGAGGGTAGGACACAGCAGGTCGTTCCCCAGGGCCTCCTGACAGAGCCTGCCCCAGGGCTCTCAGCCATCTAGCTTGAGCTCTGGGGAGACGTGGACACCAGGCCTTCCCTTCCTGCTCTTGCTCCCTCTCTACCTCCTGCCAAGGAGCAGCCCTCCAAAGGGTTTGTCCAACATCCTTCCAGGTCCCAGTGGGAGACTTTCCAACCTAGAGCCACATGGGCTCTTCATGCCTGCCTTTCCCAGACACATGGACAGGTTTCCCCAGCACCTCAATGTTCAGTGATGGTTGCTTACCTGTGGGCAGTAAGGGCAGAAGCTTGGGGCGTGGGCTGTCCTCGGGCCAGCTCACCCACTGGGCACCTGCTGCTGCTGCTGTTGCTACTGCTGCTGCTTTGCAGCCCAGAAAGTGACCCCTTCAGGAGACCCTTACCTTCCCTATCCCACAGTGTGCTTGGACTTTCTTTGCCTTTCCCCTCTGAGCACCAGAGAAAGCCAGGCACCCAGGCACTTTGCGTGTCTCCCTCTCCAGGACCAGGTGCGAGGCACTGAGGAAGCCCTAGAGGAGAGACTCTGCTGCGAGGGGCAGCATGAGCCAGCTGCCACCAGCAGGGCCATCGGAAATGGCAGCAGCAGGTGGCCTATGCCCCATCTGCCTGGGTCACCTTGAAAATGCCACCTACGTGGAGGCTTGTCAGCATTGCTTTTGCTTCATCTGTATCTGGGAATGGGCCAAACTGACAGAGACCTGCCCACTGTGCAAGCAGCCCTTCAAGCAGCTGCTGCGCGCTGTGACAGAGGACAACAACCACGAGGAAGGTGTGGCTGGCTGGTCTGCCCGCTGCCACAGGAAGGCAGACAGGATCCGGAGCAGATCCCCACAGCGGCGCTACAACCCGAGTCGCAGGCGTGCTGACACCCAGCCCTCCACGGGGAGAAGGGGACTGTGGGGACAGACTGAGCTCAGAGAGATCCAGTAGCTGTGGGACCCTTGGATGCCACTTCTCAGCAGGCTGCTGTGCCAGCACTTCTCATGAGGGAGCACCACTGAGCACAAGGGGAGCATCTGGCCAGCCCTGCTGCCATGCCACACATTGTTGCAGGGCTGCTGCAGCTCCTGCAACAATCTGACCTCTTTCACTTGCAATAAACAGCCAGGCACTTTCAGTTTTGGGATGTGTTTCATGATTTCAATCATTTTTAACTGCTGCAACAGAAGATGTTTCCCTCCTGCATTCCCTGCTTTCCACCTCCAAGCACCAGGGCAGAGGTGTCCAAATTCTATGCCCAGAAGCTGCTCCTGCTGGTGCTTCTGCATCCAAATGTTCCTGGCCATTCTTTAGGCCCTACTCTCAGTCCATCTCTGACAGCAGCAGGTGAAACTTCTCCCACCCAAGTCCCCATAGCTGTGGCTGGCAGGCAGGAGGGGGCTTGATATGTTCTCCTGGCTAAATGCTCTCTGGGAATGGGAGTTCAGAAGCAGTATTAAAGAGTTTGTATTGAAGGGAAGACTGGATGGCCTATTTCCAGCAAGAAGTCAAGCGTAAATCTACATGAAGTAGTTTGGGCTACTTTCTCCATCATGGAAAGTCACACAGATACAGAAGTGCCCTGAACAGCAAGGTTTAAGAAAGGATAAATCCACAAACTATCTAAACTTAACTTTATCTATGAGTCATTTTCAAGGGATGGAAACATGCCAGCACTGACACAAAAACTTGACTGTAAACCACAAGAAGATACATTGCACAGTCCTTCTTGGTTTGGACCTTCAAGTCTTCCCAAGACATGGATGATTTCTCAGCATTGGTGCTAACCTGCCCAACCCCAGTGACCAAGTCTGAAGCAGGCTGTCCCTGTGGTTTTGGCTGGTTCAGAAAGAGCCCAGATCCTTCACTCTCCAAGCCAGGCATGTGCCAGAGCAGCTCTGCAGATGGGGTCCTGGGGGACAGCAAGCAGCAAAGGACCATATTCCATGTCTATTTGACCGGGAGGGGATTGGTCAAAGGCTGGATTCAGTGACCTTGGAAGTCTTTTACATCCTAAATTATTCTGTGATTCTGTGATTTCTACCAATTAGCAGCTGACAAAAAGTTGATGGAAAAAAGAGAGGAAAAAAGGGTAATATTTTCTCTTTACTAATGGAAAGGTGATTTTCTTAGGAATATTGAAAGATAAATATTTAATCATTTTACTGTCTCCTTACTGCAGGGTCTGCCAGAGAGTAACAAGGAAGACATCTTCTTTCCTACAAAAGTCATGTTTTATGATGCATAGATTTGAGACAATCAGACCTGAAAATACAGAGAAATTGCACTAAATATATTTTTACTTTTGTCAGCATAACTTGTCATACTAGAGTCCATGGTTTCAATGGCGTTACTGACAATTCAAACCTCCGTAGTGATTTGGACTTGTTAGAAATGATAGAACTACAGATACAATAGCCCAGATATCTGAAGTTATTTCCAAGTTCTGTTAACACATCACCCATCCTCTAAGTTTACTGACTAACACATGGTTGGAAGTGGATTTGATCAAACATTAATTTCTTGTAAAAGAAATCTCCTAACAAAAAACAATTTTGCCAAAATCTTTAACAAGCAAGTACTAAGGTCTACAAAAGAAATATCTTATCAGCCCACTACTGTTTTCACTGTCAGAGCTGAGACTATATAAGCTTATTATACAGAGAGAATATTTTTTTAAAGTTTTTTCTAACAATTAAAATTTGGGATTATAACCAGAAAAACCCCACAAATAAATAAACTAACCTCAAAAAAATTGTGCTTCTCAAAACAGCATTAACCTGGAAATGGGTTGCATTTGATTTTTTTTCTGGCTATAGAAACAAGGAGTAAAAATAATTTTAATTATACTCAAATATTTATACTTGAATCCACACATAAAACAGTAGCATCCCTGTGATACAATCAACATACTGTGATAACATGCTATGCCTTGGTAAGAAGGTTCAAATAACTTTACACAAATGATCATGAAGAGTACAGGTATTTTTGTGTACAAGTCTCAATAAGCAGCATATTGACTAACAGTTAAAATGCTGTTATCAGTTATATGAAGGAGCTTGTAGATGTACTTTTCCTCACCTTTTAATTTTTATTTAGTTTATAAAACAGAGCAAAATCTTTAGAGCTGAGAGAGCTTCACAGTTGGAACACACCAGGAAAAAAATCAACTTAGATTATACTAATCTGTTAATAGAATCGCACAGTAGCTCAGGTTGGAAGGCTTCTAAAATATCATCTACTCCAACCTTTTGTGGGAAAGGGAGACTAGAGGAGCTCTTGTAGCACCCCCTGAGGAGGTTGTTCCAATGAATGGTTGTTCCAATGAATGTTTGTTCCTCCTATATAAAGCCTCTTCCAATGCAACTTGGACTCATTGCCTTTGTCATCTCTGCATGGGTTCTTGTGAAGAGACCCTTCTCTTTGTAGCTGCCCTTTGAGTCCTGGAACACTGTGCTGACGTCCCTCATGAGCCTTCTCCAGTGAGATGTGATCTAGGTCCTCCAGTGTTTCCTCATGGGTCAGGTTCTCCAGCTCTGATTATCTTTCTGACTCTCCTTTGGACACTCTCCAGCCTGTCTGCATTCTTCTTCAATTGTGAAAGCCAGAACTGAGTACAATACTCCAGATGAGGCCTGACAAGATCTGAGTGGAAAGATAACAACTTTAACTCTGCTAGTAGTGTCCCTGTGAATGCAGCCTGGGAGAAGTTTTTTTGACCTGACCCATCAATTTAGTCCCCCAAAAAATCCACCAAATAACAATCAAATAATTGTTTTCTTTTCTTTCTCAAATGTTAGAAAACAGATATCAATTTTAGTCCAGCTACTTTTCTTATTTTGCTAACTTCTTTTATTCCTTTTATTTATCTGAGATACTAAAACCATAAATAAGAGTTCCATCCTTATGCTAAAAGGTCTAGGCAGGTCTTCTGTACTATGATTATTCTTACAATATCAAACCTGGCTGGAACAACTGTGACTAAAAGTAATTTTATAAAAGCCAAAATGTTTCCTGAGAGGAACATTGGTTTCAATGAATTTTTCAAAGGAAGGTTTTCTGCAGCCAAGAGCTTCCTGGTCACCTCTAATGAGAAAGAGGAAAAGAGATGAATTAAAAACCTCAGGTATTATTTGGGAAAAAAAATCAATTTTTGACAGAATTCCAGTGTCAGAAGAACATATTTGGCCATTCCAAAGTGGAATAAAAACAAAGTTTAAGGTTTAAAAAGTTCTTTTTCTGCCAAGCTCTCTGCCACATGTGATGACACTGAGAACCCTCATTTCCAGAACACCAGTTCACAGTTCAGTGAAACCAGTCTTTTATGCTAGAGGTTGTCTTGAGATACAAAGAACTATCTATACTTTGATACCCATAAACAAAAATTATAAAATAACAGAGTGAGTACAGAAAATGAACTATGAATTTCATATTAGGGGTTATTTATACACTGTCTGTTAGCAAGGAAAACAGCATAATAATCCACAGCCATTGCTCCATTCTGGAGTTCACTTCAAGCTCTAATGCAAAAAGAAAAAAAGCCAAAAAACCCCAAAAGAACCCAGAAAAACAAAAGGTAAATCTTTACAGGCTAATAATTATTTCTGCTGTTACTGAGCAAAGTGATATGATTTAACAATTCTGAGAAAATATTCAGAAGAATATTTTCACTTTAATATTTTAATAAATGCTTTTGTAAATGCTTTGATGTACAGATTCACATGGAGACTTACAGGTGTAGGGGATTTGATGGGCTGCAACTAAGCAAACTGAGGGAATTGGACACGGCCCTTACCAAAGCATTCCTCTGATTAACCTGATTGTCTTCTATGATAAACAGGTTGGAAATGTGATTGAAGAGAGAGAAGTGGATATAATTTACCTTCTGTGACTGAAGGGAAAGCAAGGAGTATCATTTACCCCAACTTTGTTACTCTTTCAACACTGGCTCCTACAATATTGTTGTTCTATGTTAGGAAGGCCCAATCAAGGTTTAGATTGAAGGAGCAGAGGCTACACAACCCATCTGTTTGGATGACTGGGCTCAGAGGGTAGTGGTTAATGAGTTGTCCTCTACCCAGAGACCAGTAGCAAGGGGTGTAATGCAGAAATCTACCTGTGGGACCAGTCTTGTGCAAGAACTTTGCAATTAATGAGGTGACAGAGTGCAATCTCATCCAGCTTGCAAATGACTCCACACTGGGGTGACTAGCCCATATGCTGGAGGGTAGGGCAAAAGGACCTACACAGGCTGGAAGAATGGGCCACAAGGTATCTCACAAAGTACAAGCACAAATTAAAAATGCTACACCTGAGCAGGAGGAGCTCCTTGAGGTGACACAAACAGAGACTGTCAAGCAGCTCTGGCGGACAGCAAGCAGTGCATGAGCAAGCAGTGCTCTAGCACCAAGGAGAGCCAGCAGTCCCCTAAGCTCCACTCTTAGGAGTTGAGACAACACAGAGAGGGACAGATGCTGAGTTTTGGTCAGTCCAGTGCAGATAATACACTATTAAACAGGAAGAAGCTCGAAGATAGAGCAAAATCTAAATGTCTTTTACTTATAAAGGTTCATAAAGGGCCAAAGTGTAATCTGCCCAACATGGCTGGTCAATCAGCATGCAGGATAATACCACATGCTGTGCTTGACTAATTCTTATTATCCTATACTCACTTCTTTATAGTGAGAGTGTAAAGCCCCCAGATTGATAAGGGTAAAATTGTTCCATAAAATTATATTACTGTAAAAGCTAACTTTGTCTGGGAAATGGCACTAATGGGATTAATGATATAAAAGCAGTGAGAAATCCTTTGTGCTTTATTTCTAGCAGGAAACTGGGACTTGATTGATTCTTGTGGCACCACTGCACAGACTCCCTAACACTGCTATATCATGGAAGCTTTGCAGAGCTCTCCTCCAGCATGGGGTCTGCAGCAGGATCTGCAGGGAGTCAGCTGGCACAGCTAGCACATGTAATCCTGCAGAGAAGGAAGGAAGGAAGGAAGGAAGGAAGGAAGGAAGGAAGGAAGGAAGGAAGGAAGGAAGGAAGGAAGGATCCTTCTGTATGCACTATTCTTAAGGCTCATCCTTCGAACTAAAATTATTTTGATGTGAGTATGGGGAGTAAGGAGGAGGACTAGTCCTAAGCAAAATGCATACTTCCAACCTAGCTCAACTTTTTGGAAGACAATAAGAAATTAAAGAAAACAAAAACAATCTGAAAACATATTATAGTGTAATTATGCTAATGCATAACTTCAAAGACCTGTTTGTAAGTTCATGTGGAATGGTTATAGAGTGTGCAAAAATAAATGGGAAGTTAGCTGCTTCTCTCTCTTTTCTGAGAATATGCTTGTTTCATTATCAACTTTCTTCCCTCCACAGCACATTTTATAGCCAAAGTGCCATTGCATTAAGAATTTTAGCCTCATTTGCATAATGCTAATAGCAGAAAGGCAGGTTTGCTTAACTATCCATACAGGAATGGGATTGCTGCAGCTCTAGAAGCAATGGATCCACTTGTTAAAAAAAAATAAAAAGAAAGTAGCTGATACTAGACTGTCAGCCAGAAATGGATTTTGCTGCTAATGCAAACACTTTTATTATCTCAACTAAGCAGACATGTGTCATTAATTCAAAAGAAAACACTCCAACAATCCTGTACCTCATGATGCTTTTATTGTGCAGTGGGATGGGGGGGTATTACTGAAATAATATAACAGGACATCAGCTCATAGGATAAAAAAAAAATAAATTAGGACATAATATGGCATTTTTTTTTCCTTCATAAAGAGAAAATAAAAAAGTCTTCTCTGGCCCCCAAACAAAATTTCAAACACTTGACACTTGAGATGAAGCCAGAAGTACAGCATGCCTGCAATATCTTTACTGCTGTGAGTGAGAACTCAAGGTGCAGAAACAGGCAGAGATCTTCCTAATGTTATTGTAAAGAGATTTTTCATCAGAATGAAATGGTTAAAATAATCCTAACTGCACTAATTGACATAAGCTCTGCATCTTGGATGTTCAGGAGAATTTTAATCTTTTGAGGTTGCATAGATTAGATTCTCTTTACACATCCAAAGAAACAAACAAAATTGTCCTTTAACAAAGTTCTACATACAAGAAAATACATCAAAAATTTTCTAGATATTTTCTGACTTTATGGTAACAAATTAGTCCATATTCTAAAGGATAAAAGAGAAATTTAACCGTATTAGGCAGCTTCTTACCTATAAAAAGAATATATAATTTTGAAATCTGCTACATAGTTTTTAGCAAGTTTTTAGCAACTTGATGTTTGCATACAAAAATGGGATTGATGTGGATAAGTTAGTATGAAACTCTATAAAACATAAAAATATATACCATCAAGAAAACAATAATCATTCTGCAAAAGATGTCTTGGATGTCTTTTAGGTTTTCTTGATTTTCTCCAGTTGGTGTTTGTAGTTTCTAATAACATTTTAAACACCCCCCCCCCCAAAAAAAAAAGCCTCACCACTGGTTCTCAGGAGAAGTAGTCTACAGAAAAGAAAATATTTTTAGCTGCCTGTGTATATTATGAAAGCATATAGGATCATCTTCAGGTGCACAAAAAGAAATTTATCCTACTATTGGTCACAAAAGAAGCGTCTTGCTTTAGTAAAGACATTTAATAATTCTGGAAAGGTTTTAAAGTTTACTGAATATGTAAATTGAAAAGAGTGTTTACTGCTATAAATTATGGAATAAATTAAGGTCATGCGTCTAAGAAAGGAAATATATACAAGGGCTGATATCAAATAACAAACAAGCACTAACTGCACTTTGTGGTGAGAGTTCAGAAATATGATATGGGAGATTAGGAAAGAAAAATTACAAAAGCCACTTGTCTCCAAAGAATTTCAAAAAAGGAAAAATAAAATATCTTTAATTTTTTTATAGGGGACAGTGAGTTCTTGATCACAAAAAAAATTAATTTAATTCAAAAATTGCAAGAGGGTAGAAGGAAAATAGATTCTAATAGCAGCATGTGGCCCAAACCTGTCAGAATTAAAGATATTTGCAGTGGTTAGTTATTGAACTATGTTCAGTTGTTTATGTAAGAAAAATATGACCAAACGCATTTCAAGCAGATATTCTTGTGGAACTAGGCATGTAAAGTGCTTGTAAAGTGTCAATTCAGACTGTCTTTTCCTATTAAGCATGTCAAAATCAGTTAATTATATTTGGTAACATCGTTTTTCAACTTGCTCATCATTAAATCTATTTTTTAATCACTTAGATAAATTTTCTATCAAAATGTAAATTTTCATTTCTTGAAGTAAATTTTGCTCACATAATTCTTGTTAGTCAGCACAAATATTTAATAAAAATTTATATAAGGTCTCTTGTACACTGAATTCAAATAAAATGTACGGAGAACAAAAATAGAAATGTTCAAGTTCCTACAATGAAATAAAGAGGAAAAGATGTCCTGATTTTATGGTTGTTTTAGTTCTTGAGAAATACAAAAATGTCTTGTTACCCTACTGACTTTGGGCATACATGAGATGACTAGGAACAGAAATGAGATGTAACTTAGCTATCTAAAAACTTCTCTTCACAGTGCAAAACAGATCAATGCATCAGTGTCAAGATTTTCATAGAAAAAAAAGAATGCTTCAAAACTGGTGCCCAGAATGTCTGGCTTATGTGTGGGAAGCTCGAATTTGATATTGGCAAAAAGTAATCCTGTCATGTTGAGACTATGATTGGTTGCTCAAAATCATACAGTACTCATATTTTGTGCTATTAATTGCTTTCAAAAGTGAACCAAAGATCACTGTTTTCTTTAAATAAGCTTTTATTTAAATATTTTTTCTGAATATATGTATATTTAGACCACTGCTCCACAGATAGGCAGCTAGCGAATTCTGTAGTTTGCTGCCCTCACTAGTGACTCTGGGCTGTAGAAGTCAGTTCTTGCAGAGAGAAATTATATTGTTTAAATCCTGTAATCCTTCCATCCTGAAGTGTTGTATTGATTTATTAATGTTCCATCATTAACAAGTAATCAAAAAACTATGTACTAATTAGAAAAACGAAGAACATAAACTGAACTATTTTATGCTTGCAACATTGATACAGACTTAGAAATTTCTTAACATCCGTTGGTAACAAATTTCAAAGGACTGGCTTACACACATGCACACAGACAGGTTTGCATGTAGCCAGCAGCACCCACCTGCCTCACCCACCCCTTTTCATCCTCAGGGTCCCCAGGATTTCTCTGCATTGTGTTACTGCAGTGGGCCAGCTGGGACAACAGATAAATCCTTTTACTTACAATAGTTATTTAATATTTATTAGATCTACCTCCAACTTTCAGGACTGTTATGTATTTTATATTAATCTCTGTCAGACAAATTGTTTTGAGACTACATGCAGTTATAATGGGTCTCTCAGCATAAGAGTTTAGCTTGGACACTTCTGTAAAATAAAAACATATGGTTTCAAGGACCTTAGCATAAAGAACTGATTTCAGTCTGCATTCCCAACACTCTCAATAAGAGCTTTATGATTTGAGCTATTTAGAAAGAAAAGCAGAGATTCTTTCTTTTATACTGTGAAAAAAATTAGAATGTCCTACTGAATTCTGTGCAAAGCACAATATCCAAGGCATGCTTGGGTAATTCCTGCATAAATTAATTTTCTTGAGTGTGCACAGGAGCAGGACCTAGTGACTATGTGACTGAGCTGCTAAGAGCTACTATAGTGCCAATGAAACTTTGTTCATTGAGAATTAGACAGCATATGCAGTACTTTGGCAATGCAATGAAATTCTGCTTAAAATTAGTTTTACAATGAATACTAGAGTTTTTTTGTTTTCTATTCCATTTTTTCTATTTCAACCTCTCTACCATTTAGGAAACCTTCTTGACAATACGATGGGTTTAGAAAATCTAATTAATTTTGATTTCTGTAAGTGCAGTAGAAATATCCCTTATACTTTTGAGAGATGATACAGTTCTTTCCAAGAACAACAAAAAGACATAAAAATAAAAAAAATAAAATAAAATAATGGGTTTGTTTGTTTTCATTAAGTAAGGTGCATCTCCTGAGGCTGTTATTTCAGTATAGTGTACTTAGGAGTTTAATAGCCATCTATTTGCATTGCTTTGATTCTTATAACTGAGATTGGCAGTAATATTCTTAAAAGATATTTATCTGTAGTTGAGAGCCAAATAACTGTGCAGTTCAAAGAGTTATAAAATATACTTTCATTTCTGTTTAGATCAAAGATCAGATATTTGCTAAGTGATTTCTGTTTGGTTAGGAAATGAGACACCAAGCAATAAGAACTGAGGTAGAATCAGCATATTCACAAAGATGCTAGAGATGTTGTTTCTCAGGAGCTGGATATGGACAAACAGCATTAGGGAAGATGCAGGAATAAGCAGTTATTATAAGTTTGCCTTCTGACAACAAGCAAGTCTTTTTTCTTTTCTTAAGGTGTTTTCTTAGCTCCAGCCATACTTCCATACATAGCCCAACCCCACTTCCATTTCATTTTCAGATTGTAAACCTACCTAACTTTGCATGAATTTGCTGTATTCACATTCACTCATTCAAACCATGCAAGATCAAGCTATAACATTTTATGTTTTAAAAACCAGAAAAGTTATTACAACATGCAGATTAAAAAAAATGTTTTTAAACAATTACAAAATTTGCATTATAGGTAGCCTACAGTAACAGATTGTTATGGTGTCCTGGAATGACAATGAAGCAGAAAATTCTTTTTCCCATTACCTATTTTACTGTGAGGTAAGTGCATATGGTTCCTACAGGGTGGCTGATGTATTCTGAGCTTCTACACTTCTTGATCACAATTATTTTGTGTGCCCATTCCTTTAATGACACTTGGAAAACAGTCAATGCAATTCTGTCTACTTCTGCCAAAAATGAGGAGAACAGGCTGCTTCTGGGTGAAAACTTTCTTGTTAATTATGGAACTGCTACCTTTGAGACTTTCTGACACAGTTGTTGGCACAAGAAATGAAGTTAAAACTGGGCAAGAAAAAGAGAAATGTGGCACTGACAGTGGCGCATCTCTTCTTCAATATGTGGCTCATTGACCAAGAAAAGGATTCCTAGCTAATATTTTTTTCTACTCTAACTGATTTTAACTTTCTACTCTAACTCATTTTTTTTCTTGACCTCATTCTCAGTCATTAGAGTTAGCTGTGAAGATCTTGTAAATAGTTCTGCAATGCCAAATAACACTTACAGTATGTTGCTTGTAAATGTCCAGAAAAACACCAGATGGTTGATTGTGGTCATTTCTGTTGGGTATTATATCATACCTGAACTGTCTTTGTACAAAGATGCCTTAAGTTCTTCTTTCCTCACTACTGTTTTATTGGATAAACAGATATTTCACTTCTGAATAACCCCAGACAGAAGTTCAAGAAATTCAAATAAATCAAGTAATGAATGGAAGTCTTCTGGCTCTAACTGCAAAATACCTGAACTTTAAACCAGTCAATTTGCTTCATCTCACTTAAATTTAAAGGTTTAAAAGTATCCTGTAACCTTGTAACATTGTTTATGTCTTGACAAGCAGAATCCTCAGACATTAACTCAGTCCTTTCCTTTTTCATAACTTTGCTGAATAAAATTTCCATAATCAAAACAATTAACTATCTAAGAAACTATTAGACACATTCACTTCAAAAAAGAAAATCTGTAATCCAACACTAAAGCAATATATTAAATCCTGAAGATACTCAACATTTTTCACCTAGAATAATCCACTAAAATCCCATTACATAAAGAGTACTTCTTACCTACAATTTTTGGGATGTATAATGTCAAAACAATTTTCAAGCCAAGTGGATTAGAAAGATAAACTTATCTTAAAGTCCCATTGATTTTCAAATTATTATCCTAGAACAAAGTCTCCTATCTTGACTCAGATGTGTCATCAATTGTAAAACCAGATTGTTCTTATATCTCCAGCAATAACTGTCAGTGACTAATTACAGGAGAAGACAGAGTAGGGGTGAAGGATCACACATCTTATGTTACCTATTTATGAATATTTCTACCTGTTTTATTTGCCTGGCCATTATCATTCCATACATCAGCATTGCAAACTCTTCACATTTATGTTTCTCTGCCTCTCCCTTTGTTTTTCCTTTTTTAAGGGAACATCCCTGCACTAATGATGCTAAGACAAGGTTATGGTTGTTAACAATATTTTCTTTAATTTATTGAATCGATATTTTGTCAAGTAGGCTAAAAAGCAACTGCACATATGAAAAAGATAACTCTTTAAAATATGCTCATTTGAAAATAAAGATCTCTCAGGTATATTTTCATTTTAAAACAAGTGCTACTTTAATGGTTTTCCAAGTTTTTTTCCCCAGGAATTTAAAGGATGTACTTAAGATAATTTTTCATAGATTTTGAGGAATAAATTGTTCTCTCTTCAGGTTAAGTAATTTCTGTCAATCACATAGGTTTATGTTTTTTTACTTTTACAAAAACTTATAGCAAAGCACCAAAATCACCAAATCACTCTAGAGGACAACAGGTAGCTCCTCTCTAAGTCTGAATACCGAAGTGCACAGTGACCAACAGCAACGAAAGCATGTCTGAACTCTTTTACTAAAATTCCAGTTTCTAAGCATCAGTTGGTGCACATGAATCTGGCCAGCCTAAATGCAAATTGTACTTGAAGAGAGAAGGTAGTATAATTCAGAAAATTGAAAATCTGCATTCTTGAAAATCTGCATTCTCAGCTGTGCAAGACTGCAAATCATGTCTCCATCCTAAATGCTTCACAAAGACTTTTCTTGTTATGATAGAGAGTCCTCATGATGAACTTACTGACCTTTCCATTGGGAATAATGCAATGAATAGACTTTCAGCTCTCCACAACTTACCATACTTAATGCCATCAAGTTTGTTATGTTTAATTGGTTCATAACCTGTATTGTATGAAAGTTTTTAGCTGTATTTGGCTCCCCTGCTAAGATATCCACACCAAAAAGATTATCTCTAAAAGATTCTCAAGTAAAATTTTGGTCTTGACTGTTCAACAACACTTCAAGTTAAGATTTCACCTGCAGTTTGAAAATTGGCATTTGACATTAATGGCAGATGGATCTAATACATATGCTCTGATTTTGATTCT
This sequence comes from Pheucticus melanocephalus, assembly GCA_013398405.1. Lineage (NCBI taxonomy): Eukaryota > Metazoa > Chordata > Aves > Passeriformes > Cardinalidae > Pheucticus > Pheucticus melanocephalus. The sequence goes on along the minus strand of VZSJ01000860.1, from coordinate 1,434,718 downwards.
GAAGCCAAGGTTTAATATATTTTCAAGCAAGAGAAACATACAAAATATTTTAGGGTTCTCTTATAAACTCTTGAGTACTTTGGTGATACAAACAACAGCAGTGACCAGATGATATAGGACTGCCTGGGAAAAGTGGTTTACTTGTTTATTTCTGTTCTTATGTAAATAATTTACAATTTCAAAATAAAAAAAAAAAGAAAAAATATGGAGCTGGTGAAGAAGAACAGAAAAATTCCTTGAGATCCCCCCATTTTCTTTTCTCTGTTGCATACAATATGATAGGAAAAAAAGAAAACTTTGCCTTATTATTGTCAGACAAAAAAATGCAAAATAAAAGGATAAACTAATGGTAATATTGTTCCAAAGGGCTGAAAAAAAAGTTGGTTGCTTTTTTTTTTTGTCTTGATAATGCTTTTGATGGGTTTTACTTTCTGAAAGATACAATCTCAAAATCTCTACACTTATGTGAGTGTTTTGTGAGAACATCACTTTCTTACAAGAAAAGAATTCTCTCTGACCTGCTCTTTGGGTAATTTTTGCCCCAGTCATGTCTATCATCCTTGCAGTGGTTTTCACTCTCTCATGCCATCTCTTATCTATCTTCTCTCTGTTCAGCCTGAGTATTCCCTGTTGGGAGGGCTCATGTTTCGAATCTCTTGGATGATGGATATTTTCAGAGCATCAACAGTGAAAAACCTTCACTTAGATCAGTCATACACCTCTGGGTACACATCTGTGTTGTCAGACTCTGACTGCTGCTTCTTTTCTCAACATCTGACCATAACACAACTTTTTACCTCATATTATAGTTATAGTGTTCAGTGACTCACAGCAGAGGGATTTCCCCTTCTGCAGCTATTATTTTTCACTGGTCTTGATGCTTAGTGACAGCTTATCTGCACCCAACTCTTTTTTTCACAGAATACTTAGAGCCAATATACAAAGGGATTGTCTTAACAGCAGTTTTTGAAGAAAAACATTTATTTATGCACAGTTCTGTTGTTAATTAAATGCAAAAATTTATACAGCTCTAAGTTTTCTGAAGAATACAAAAATAAACAAGAATAAAATTTCCATAGACTTTGGGTTGCACTATCAGGGAAATTTCGTGAAGTCCTTGTTTAGGGTAGGTAACTTAGAGTTTTCTTAGTTACCATGTTATAAAGGCCATGACACAGTTTTCTCCTGTTCTCACAGTGTTTGCTAAAAATATTTTACCTTTTCATACAACAGAGTAATGTTCTTTCTGATAGCTTTCAGATGCAGTATTGTGATGATTTATTGAAACATCTCCTGAATTTAAATGCTTACTTATGTCATTAAGGAAATGAGTTTATGATAAACTAAGGTGCTTGTGACATGGATCATTGTGCTAATGATCAATATCACAGTCTTGTAGAAATTGCTGCTCCTGAAGAAGGCATTTATAGATGCCAATTACAAGCTATTAAGTTGTCATTTCAAGCTAGTTTATTGCAAATTCATTATTATTAGCTGTTTCAGACATTTTTGTGTAAAAGAGGAATAAAATAATTTCAAAAAGTCATATACTGAATCATGAGTGAAGTAAAATATGTGCAACATGGTTTTAAACAAAAACTATGTATTTTTAACTGATGGTTCAAAAACATTTTGTATAAAGGTCATGAGGTGTATGCAACATAGTTAACAAGAATACACAAGAAAGGCTTTATTAAGTTTGTGGCAAAAAAAATATCAGCTTTTAAATTCAGGATTTCTTTCCCTTTCAAAAGTCTAATTAGCATGCTTTGTTTCTTTGGAGAAAGGTCACGTTCTGACAAAAGCCAGTTGTCAGACTAGGTAATGGAAGCATCTGTGACAGCAGGGTTTTGTATATGTGGCCATTTCCACAATGTCTAATAAATTAATTTACAGCGTGAATTCAAAGAGAATGTGGTGGATTAATGAACTTTATAAACTTGAAAAATACTTTTATAAGGTCATCATGTAATGCTATTTTCCTTCTGTTACAACAGATATAAAATAACACAGTTCAAATACAGTCACATAGAACTAGCTATATTAATAACAATGAGGCATATTGTTCCAAATATTTAATTTCTTTTTTCTTCAGAATTATGAAATATGACCGTAAGCAGAAGACAGAGACTGCTTTCCAATTTGGACAGAATTAATACTTATTGTTTCAAGCAATGAAAATTTATATTTTAAGTCAGAAAATTTTTCTATTCAATCACAGCAGGGCATAGAACAAAGTAGGTGGTGACAGAATTTCAAAAAAAATGGTCATCCTTTTAAATTATATTCTTTTTATTTAAGACTAACTTTTAAATTTTAAAATCCATCCATCCATCCATCATCAATCAAAAAAAAATTAGTTTTATTTCTTTTTTTTTTACTACTTAAATGTAACTATTATCCAGGCAAGTCACTCATCCACCTGTTAGCTGAGATAACAATAGTCTCCAAAAAGCAGTTATTTATTGACTGGTTGTGTCTTTGCAATATTAAGATTAAAGACCCCAGGAATATTTTAATGTTTATATCTGATGTATAAGAAAAAAACCAAACACACTCAGTGCAGGCTGAGACTTGATAATGCTTTGATTTTGGAGAACAGAGACTGTCAGTAAACAATGGTTGACTAATCAGGGTGGTACCATATTGCATTTTTGTCTCCAAGCTAGTTTTCAGGTTGATTTTTCAATTTTGTGGAATGCCTTGACGACTTGCTGTGCATTATCTCTATTAGACCAATATTTCCCTCTACATATGCTACACACTGACATGTCTGACATGTCTTGACATTAGTGACTCTCTAAAATCCTTTGCAAGGTCTTTTATTTCTCAAAGCTGGATTTCTATTTACTTCAGAAATCTTCAAACTCACTTTCTCACATGGCTAATTTGGCCTGAAGCTTTGTCTGCAATTTCCCCAAAAACTAAGTTCTATTTTTGTAGCTGGTTTTATTGATTGCCTTTTTAAATATCTTAGGATAATTGGATATCTAAAGTGCTATCTAATAAACTATTGTATAGCATTTGAAAATTCAAATTAGGTACCAGACCAGTTTTTTGTTTTTTTTTTTAATTCTACCTCCATTTTCTGCTGGGTTTTTCTTTGTTTGTGGGGTTATTTTTGTTTTCGTTTGGCTTGGGTTTTTTTGTTTTGTTTCTGGTTTTGTTTGGGTTTGTTGTTTGTTTTGGGGTTTTTTTGTTGTTGTTGTTGTTTGTTTGTTTTGTAGTTGTTGGTTGGTTGGTTGGTTTGGTTTGGTTGTTCTTTTTTTTTATGTGGTATTAATTCCCCAAATTCCTATTTCTGGCTAAACAGCAAAAACAGCAAATACCTGCTTCAATTTTTTTGTGACAGATAAGTATAGAAACATGCACAAGACTACAGATTACAGAACAAGTACAAATTCCCATTGCCATAGGCCTGGCTGAGAACACAAATCTATCAGAGATTGAAATGGACTTTGCAGCAAGACTGGAAATCTTTTCATGCTCTTTGCTTTCTCTTTCATTTTCTCCTATGATTTAATTCTATGATTTTTCCTTATTCTTCCATTGTCAGTTTTATTGTGCAGAATAGCAATAAAAGAATATTTAATGAAATTTCAGAAGTCTTCAGAGGTGATGCATCAGTAACCTGGCTTACTCTACTACAAATGCTGACCCCAAAATAAAGAGAGTAAAAGCTAAAATTAAAAAACAAAGCTATTCAACTTTAGTCTTATTAAAGATACCATTGTTCTTCCTATCTTCAATACAAATAGTACCATTTAATTAATTCAAGTGTAAGACTGTATTAGTGATCAATTTAAAGAACCATTTATGATAGACTCCCTCATCTAAATGAATTCTTCTCATACTCTTGCTTTTATAAAAGACCAAAAGGTTTAAGAAAGATTTTGCCCAATAATAATAGATGTGATCCTTGTGGTTTAAACTGAATCTTTTACTGTGTTGGCTGCCTAAATGCAGGAAATAATTCTGAGGCTTAATTGTTTCTGTTGACCAGTAAAGAACTATGAAAATATCTTAATGATATTTGCTAAATGTAATACAAAATTTTATAACATTATAAGTAATAAATAAAGAACAGATCAGTTCTGCTTTTAAAGAGGCCATAAAACAAACTGCAGTATTAGCTTGCTATATCAAGAATATTAAGTAGATAAAGCTAAAATAGGTAAGAATTAGGAGGAAAATTCTGTTTTAAGTCACAAGAACTCACAAAGGTTTGAAGACTTTTACATGGGTACTGTATACACTTAAGTGTGCTTTGAGCTTACACTAGCTTCACTCCGACTGTCTAATCATTCATTCCCTCTTGTACAAGTATATATTTTGAAAGCACTGTGTTTGTAGTAGAACATCTTTTGAAGAGAGTTCCTCACTGTCACAAACTCCCACCATGCTTTTCCAGTCAGGAGCTTCTGAGCTAGAAAAAATTATTTCGGTAGCAATCATCTGTTCTGGATTGCGTTTGGTTTACTAACAGTTCTTTTCTAGTGATAAAGTCTGAAAAAAATGTGGAGTCAGTTTTCTTACATTTATTGATTTATAAGACAGTAGTGGTTTATAGATGGTTATTAGTAACTGAGGAAAGAAAGCAGATATTATTTTTTTTGTAATAAGAAAAGACTGTTAATTGTCTGTGTGAAGGAGACTGTCCTAGGGTGATGTTATGATGCTTGTATCCCCAGCCATTGTTCTATGTATGCTGGATATTATGTCCTGTATCTTCAAGACTGGCTCTGAAGAGCAAAGCTTTGTTTTGTTTTCTTACCAGCCTGCTCACTCCCCCAGTGGTCGGTGGGACACAGAGATGGGGGCAGTACATAGGACAGCTTTTGCTTTTTGTTCTTGCTTTTTCTTTGCTCTTGCTCCTGCTTTGCTCTTGCTTCTGTTTGTTAGTTAGATTAACTAGGCAGTCCAAATTTTCCCTGGACTGTTTTTCTTTCCTTTTCTTGGAACTGCTTGAACCTGCTCCAGACTGGGACCTGGGATCACCGAGAGTTTGCACCTTGTGGCTGCCGGAGCTACCCCAGCGCTGGAGGGACTGATAACAGAGCGACCACTCCCAGGGGAGACTTTCTCAATTTGTCATCTTTTTCAGAGTGGTGAAAGAGTGCTGTCATCTGGTATTGTTCATTTTGTGTGCTGGGGGGGTGCTGTGCCTGGTAAATAAACAGGTTCTTTCCACTTCTCTCTGAGCAATCCTTCCTGAACTGGTTGGGAGGAGGGGCTGTGTGGGTTTGCTTTCTGGCGGGGCCCCCTTTGGAGGTTTTCTCCCAAATTTGCACTAAACCAGAACAGAGACCAATGCAGCACAAATAAGAGAAAGAAATAGAAAACACAAGCCAGCTTCTAAGAAATCTTGAAAACCTGGGAGTAAACACTTTAAGAATCATAAGCATATCTTTACAAACATATGGTAGTGGATTTCTGAGGTGTTTTGACTAACTCAAGTGAAATGTTTGTTTGAAGGACCTTTGCTACATTCTGAAGTAATATAAGAAGAATGTCTTTGACAGCTGGGATATATGCCTGTCTGTCACACAAACAACATAACACAGAAAAACTGCTAGGTTAAAAGGAGTTATGACATAAGAAATGCTGTGATGAAAGGAGAAAGGGCAATTTTAGATTATTGTTAGACTGGAAGTGAGATAAGTTAACATAGTCAGGAATACAGTCTAGGTTGAAGCAACGTAGTATGGAAATACCATGTGAGAATAAATCAGAGAGGAGCGTGTGGATATTGCAATTCAATAAGAAGCTAAATAAATAATTTGGGCTTTAAGTGTTCCAGTACCCAGAGGAAACTCTCTAGAATCAATGATCAGTGATAAGTCATTTGGAAAATTCACACATAAACACAATAAATTCAGATTTATATAGGATAAAAACATTTTAGTGGTGATGACATTTACATTTTATCCAAATTTTAATGGCTTATTTGATGAAAGTCTAAAACTGAAAAATAGTTTAAAGTAGATTCTGGTTTTCGAGTTAGCCTTATGTTAACATTATGTTCCTCTATATAAAGAATGGAAAGCCATAGAAAATGAGGGTATAATGGGGATATGAAATATGTCTTCATTAAGTTCATTACAGTTGCTACTAAAATAATTTCTTGTGCAGAGGAGGGGAGATAAATCTTTCCTGCTGAAATTTGAATAGTCTAGATAAAACTATTTCTTTCTATTGGGCATTACCTTTGTGTGTTTTGAACAAAATTAGCTTTCATATGGTCTAATTAAAAGTCACTGAAAATCAGGAAGCAAGGATACTTCTTTTATTATAACTGGGTTAAAAAGTGCATATTGACAAAGGGGTTCACTTTGCTTTCTTTTGGCACTATTACTCTTTACATAATAAAATTTATTCCCTCTGTAACTTAGATTTAGCAGGAATTGTGATAAAGTACATTCCATTTTTTCATCACTGTATAGCAAGAAAGTAGGACTCAGAATCTCATGAGTAAGGAATTAGATTGCATCAGATATTAAACCAAGTCTTGCTAAAAACTTAGTGATTTAGGGGAAACCACCCAGTGATATGCATCCCACTTAATGACTACTATCGAAAAGTAAGGCATCGAATCAAGGTTGTCTAGAGTTAATGAAAAGAGAAAAGCACCTGAAAAAGTGCATTATTTCTATATCAAATCTTGCCATTTTTTATCCTCAACTTTAGTTCAAAGAAGTTAAATATGAATGATAATTCCCCCCATATTCTAGCTTCATCTGCTTTTGCTAGTTAAGAATTTTAAACTTTGTGGAGAGATAACTGTCAGCATCTTGTCAATGCTTTATACTGTATATCAAAAATTAACTGGTAGATACGCAGATTTCATAAAGTAACTGCACCCCCAGTTTTTCACCGCATCAATTTAACAGATTAGGAAAATACAAAAATCCTCTTTCATAAATTACAGGGTATGACTGATTAATTTGAGCAATAGCATCAAGCAATTTAATTGCATTGCATGTTTACCATAAAGCATTCTATGGTCTGCTGCATGATGTGATAAAAAGTTTATAATAATCAGAATATAATGTATTCTGAATTAATGGTTTTCTAAATAGTAGCAAAAAAGCAAAACAGTTTATCTTACATTTTCAGTATTAACAATGGAATTACTAGACTTGTTAAGGACTTGTCAGTCCTTAACAAACCTCTTTTAAAAATGTAGATTTCATTTCTTCCTACATCTTGCAGTCTACTAGGCCTCAATATATAGCATCAACCAGCACGCTGTGCATGAGCTGTGCTGCTTCCTTTGACACCAGTAGTTTATAACTGTGACTTATTCTTTTACATGGTGCTTAAACAGTTAAAGAAAAAGTGGCTTTTTACTGTGTTGCTCACAAGGCAGCCCAAAAGTTCAAAAGATAACAAGAACTTCTTGCTATTAAGAAATTAGAAAACGTATTTGCAAATATGTTTCTAATGGCAGTTGTCAGAAGCAATTAGTTTCAAATACATTTCACAGTTTAATCATGCTGTGAAACGCTTCTGAACTTTAAGGATTCAGACTTAATAATATGATACAGTTTTCTATTAAAGAGCATGAAAAATACTGGAGGAAGATTAATTGCCACAGATTAAACTAGTATACGGTATTTAGGTCTCATTCATTAGTTTATAAACTCTGACTTCTCAAAAGAGTATCAAGTGGTCATATAATCACCTCAAATCTTGGAATTTTGATTTAGCTTTAATTTAATGGAAGACATCTAAAATGTTCTTTATTTAGGTTTTCTTTTGAAGATTCAGATGGATCTTGAGTCAACTGGTTAATGATCAAACAAAAATTACCATCTATATCAGTGTTCATTATGAGGATTCTATGACGCAATGATTCCCCTTATTGATTTGTCCTTATTCAGCATCCTAGCTGTTAAGAGTGACAAAGAATAAATCCTGAAGAAGCATATAGATTGTCTTGAGTTTCAGGAGAGGAATAATGTGTTTACATTTGAGAAATGTAATTCAGGGAAGCTGCTTACAGCAAATGAAGACGAAGAGTGATGTTGGAGATGGGAGATATTCTGAGATGAATGTGTAAATTGAGAAAGGGTGTGTTTTAAACAGTCAGGTAGTGGAATGGGCCTAGTATTGATAGGGACAGATACAAAAATAAAAGAAAAGAAAAATAAAAGGAGAAAGGAAAATGCATCTCATACTTAAAGTCAGACTGTAAAGATAACCTGCACAGAAAATAGTAATAATCAAGAGTTATATGACATGTATTGCTTAACCGTAATATACAGTTTTAATGTGGATGCATGGGACAGCGTTCCAAAAGAGACTAAAGAAGATTTCCTCTTGCCTTTTATTGATTCGAACCATCAGATCATGATGGCAGTGGTTTCTTTAGAGGACTTTTTTTTCCCTCCTTTCAGAGCTTAGGGACTGAAAAGATGAAAACTGCTGTAATATTTAATGGCAGCATAAAAAACTGAGAGAGAGATTATTGAACCACACGAGAGATTCCAATGAAGGCCCATTACAGTGACTAAAGGATTGGAGCATCAATTATCTAAGGGAAAGTTGTGATAACTGGAGATGTTTAGCATAGAAAAGAGAATGTTTAGGGGCATCTCATAAATATGTACTAATGTCTGAAGGGCAGGTGTAATGAAGATGGAGCCAGGCTCTTTTCAGTGATGCCCACTGATGGACAAGAGCTGATGGGTGCAATCTGAAACAGCACGTCCCTTATGAACACCAGGAAAAATGTTTTTACTGTAAAAGTGACTGAGAACTGGCATAATTTGCCCAGCAGAGTTGTGGATGGAGTCTCTATCCTTAGAGATACATGAAAGACATCTGGACATGGTCTCGAGCAACTAGCTGCAGGTGACCCTGCTGAAGCAGAGGGGTTGGACCACGTGGTGTCCAGAGATCCCTCTCAATTTCAAACATTCTTTGGTTCTCTGGTTGTGTGATACAGGTTAATTCACATAAAATCACCTTTTCTTTTCCACTCAGGAACATCAGTGGCCATAAAGCATTTTTAACTCTTAGTATATTTTGATTGACCTTTTTGGACTCCAGGTGCCAAAGCAGCTGTATCATTCCCCTCCTCAACAAGAACAGGGGGAGAAGACATAGTGAAAAAGCTTGTGGATTGTGATGAGGATGGGGAGCTCACTTACTAATCACCATCACAGGAAACATAGACTTGGCATGGAGAAATTAGTTTAATTTATTGCAAATTAAACAGAGCAGGATAATGAGAAAGAGGAAAAAAACCTAAAAACATCTCTCACATACCCCTCCCTTATTTCCAAATTCAGCTTCACTCCCCACTTCTCCCCCTCCTTTCCCCAAGCAGCCCAGGGGAACAGGGAATGGTGGTTGCAGTCTGTTCCTCACACACTGCCTCTGCTGCTTCTTCCCTTTCTCACTCTTCCCTTCCCCTAGTATGGTGTGCCTCCCATAGAATATCACTTCACAATCTTCTCCAGTGTGGGTTCATAAAAAAGTTGGTCCATTGTGGTTCCTTTCCATGGGGTGCAGTACCTCAGGAACAGACTGCTCCAGATTTGCTCCCCCACAGGACCCCATTTCCTTACAGAAAACATGTTTCTGTGTGGGCTCTTCCCCATGGGTCCTGCCAGCAACTTACTACAGTGCAGGCTCTTTACAGGCCACAGTTCCTTCAAGGCTTTATCTAACTGCTCCAATGTAGGTCCCTTCACAGGCTGCAGGTGAATTTGTCCTTCCCTATGGGCCTGCAGAGATATCCCGTGTCACAGTCTTTCAGCAGAGTCTGCAGGAAAACCTTTGCTTTGGTGCCTAGAGGAGCTCCTTGCCCTCCTACTTCACTGACCTTTGTGCCTTCAGAGCTGTTTCTCACATTTTCTCACACCTCTCCCCCAGTTGCTGCTGTGTTGCAGATTTACCTTTTCCTAAATGAGTTGTCATAGAGGTTGCCACCATCACTGGTGGGCTCAGCTTTGGCCAACAGCAGGTCCATATTGAAGCCAATTGGAACTGTCTCTGTTGGACATGGCGGCAGCTTCTGATGTCTTCTCACTGAAGCCACACCTGCAGACCCTCCACTACCTAAACCTTGCCATGTAAGCCCATACACATATATTAAAATGTATAGAACACAAAGCTGCCTTCAGGGGCCATAAAATGCACAAAAAGACATAAGATAAACTCCAACATGCAGAATTAAGGATTTTGTTCTATTCATGTCACCAAAAAAAAGGAAGTTGATAGAACTCATCATGGCAATTACTTGAAATGGAGAAAGTGTTTGATGCTGGAAATATGGATGTCTAGCAAGCAACTCATTTGAGAACCAATAGTGGTAATGTACTTGAGCTCCAAGAGAATTTATCTATTTGGTCTACAGTTTCTTCTCCTTTTTCCAACCAGTCTGATGTTTTGTACATCTGCTAAGACCTGATTTACCTGCTGACGCTTACAAAGGCAACAATGGGAAAGAAATTCCAGCAGAAAAATAAAAAGGGAAGAAGGTAGGAGAGAGAAAGAGGCTGATCCAAGATGCTGTAAAAGGAAACAAATTTTGTGTTTGCTTTGGAACAGATATGAGGCTTTTTTAAAATTTTTTGATTTGCAGAACTATTGAAAAACTATTAAAAATGTAATCTCAGGGACTTCTTAAAGAGCCTAGAAATATTCCACAGCAAACCAAAATTTATCTTCCTAGAGAGAAAGCTAGTTAAAATTTGAAATAACATGTCAGGATGGATTGATTAGAAATATACTTTATAAATAGAAAGGACTTTGAACCAACTTTTGGAATCAATTTTTGAATTTCTTTGTGCAATGCAGGTGGCTAGGAGAGCTGACTCACAAGCTTTTCGAATTCCACTGCGTGTTGTCTTGCCTTTTGAACCCGGTCATAGTAACAATATTGCAGATGTCTCCAAAATTTGTGGTTATGCAATGCTATTTTAGGGCTTCAGCTGGTCAAATGCAGCTATTGGGGGATTATGATGCATAATTTAGCTTTGATTTTTTGAGTTGGATTTTTTTTGTTTCACATCTTCTGTAAGAGTGAATATATGATGCACCTAGAAATATACTATTGAAAAGGTGACTCTAGAAGGTGCCTTCCTTCAGATTTCTAGCACATGTATCCTGCTAAAATTGAATTCAAAAGAGCACTGAGATCAAAGAAGGTGCAAAAGAAGCACTAGTATGCACCATATACACATTTTCTCAGACTCAGGATTTCTAACAGTCTACTCAGTTACATTACTGATTATATCACATACTGAAAAGATAGACAGAAGACATGGGTAAATCAACTTATATCTTCATGTATAATTAATATAAAACCTCTTTCTTGGCAAAGTTCTTTCCACAAAAGCAACTGCAACAACTCAATAGGAGTCATTTATCTCTGTTTGTGACTTTAAAATTTCACCAAGTTAGTCCCCGATGTGGGCAGTTCCATCACACTGACAGGATTGATGGGGCAAGTCAAGGGCAGTACTCATTTACCTAGGAAACATAATCTAGAATATAAATGTAAACAATTTATCTGCCATAAAAATCTACGTCATCCTTCAACTTCATATTTCCTTAGGCACTCTAAGCCCTTGGTGGCCTGTTATGGACGTATGGGTTTATTTTTCACCTTAGCAGAGTTCTCTCAATTTGTTAGTGTGTAAATACAGAAGTGTTGAAAGCACAGCTGGTACTTTTACATCCTCTGGTATTAACTTTGTTCTTGTATTTGGAACTGCTGTCACCTACTAAATGACTTCTCCAGGATTGTATTAACAAGAGCTTTCATTTCCTCCTGAAAGTATATTAATACTAGTACTTCATATATTTTAAAATATTTTTGCCTCATCTTTTAAGAAAAAGAGGGGTTTTTTTCCTGCCTGTGTAACTCTAAATCTAATGTAAAGAAATACCAAAGAGTTCCCTAAATTTGCACAAGAAGGTTGCAATTCAAATCTTCTAACTTTATCTAGAAGGTGATTGATGCCACTCTAAAACAGATATGCCTGTGATGGGGGAATTTTTTTGCCTGCATCTAAAGCCTAGAAATTTTGCTAGACTATACACTAAGTTTTAGCTGCCTAAAGCTGGATAAGATTAATCTTTTGAACAGTTGTTGTCCCTGTATTTTCTTGTTATCCGTCCCTGGTGGCTGGTTGCTGCCAGTATGGCACAAATGTCTTGATAGTTTTACTCTGTTTATATATATTATCTTAGAATGTTTGCCTTTGTCCTCATTATCAAAGTATTTCTTTGAAATATGAATTCTTGCCATAGGGGAATAATAGTCCAGGATTCATATATCTTCTCTATCTGTGAGGTATATTCTTCTGGGAGAGAATTTCATCTCTTTAAAGAAAGAACTTAGTAATATTCATAAGGCTATTCTTGTTGATGGTTAATTACTCCTACAATTTTCAAAACAAAAAAAAAGATATTTGTATATATAATACATACATTTAACATTTGTTGGATCATTTATTCAATTTAAAATATTTGAAATAGTAGGTTATAGGTGCCATTCATGTTGACATTAAACAGGTAAAATAAGTAATACTTCAAAATTGAAAAAGAGAAGCAGAACCTTCAGGTTTAGTCACATGCTATTTAACTTGTAATCTACTCTATATTTTGGGGTAACGGCTCATTCTTGTCCTTAAATTCTCATCTCAAATTCTTTTTTTCAATCCTGTCTGCAAGAAAAAGAGGAGGACCAGAGAAAGTATGTTAGTAAACTTCACTCACTCTCGGGGAAACCAATACGGCAAATTGACCTGAGAGTGATTTCCAGATGTTTTAAGCAGAAACAAGTGATTTGGGGTAGTTAGCACTGATTTACAAAGGGGAAGCCATGCTTGACCAGTCTGGAAGTTTTCGGTAAGAAAAATTTGGTTAAAGAAGAAGGAGTAGGAGAGAGTGTTTATCTTGACAGGGTTTTGATACCTTTTTCTGTAACATCCTCATCATGGACAAAGTGAGGAAGTACAAGCTAGAGTAGTGTACAGTCAGATGGACTGAAAACGGGCTGAACTGCCAGTCTGACAGTGTTGTGGTCAGGAGCACAAAGCCCAGGTGAAGGCAAGAGACTAGCAATGTGTTGTTACTGGCTCCAGTCATGTTTGACATCTTCATCAATTACCTTTCCCCTCGATCAGCACACAGAACACCCAGGGAAGCTTTTTGAATGGTATAACTGGGATGAACGGCTGAGAGACCAGATGGTTCTGCTGCTTCAGTGAGACCCTAACAGGCTGGGGAATTGGGCTGGCATGAACCTTGTGAAGCAGAAAAAAGTCCTGCACCTGCAGAGGGATTGGACTAGACAATCTCCAGAGGACCTTTCCAGCCTCCAAAATTTTGTGATTCTGGAATACTTCTCTTTTCTGAGTGGGGTATTTGCCAAAGCATATAAGCATGGGTAGGATTTTTTAAAAATATATATATTTTCAGTTTTCACAGCAATCAACAGAGATTTAAGTAGTTTTTAAAGATCAATGTAGCAATGGAGAGCAATGAATAGAATATTGTTTAGCTTTGGACTATATGATTTGGCATAGCCCTCCCAAGCGTGGCTTCAGTGCCCAGATACAATCATGTGCTGATGCAGTTAGGCTGTTTTTAGTCCCAGGGTATTCTGTATAAACACATCACTCAGCAATAAATTTCCTCTACTGTGACAAGCTCTCATACTGCCAACACAGGAGCTGTCTGTGCCAAAAGCATGGACACCAGGACATGACAACCAAGCTAAAATATATCATCCATTTGAATTGGTGAAAATTTTTATTATTAATTTCAGAAGGGTCAATATATTAATCATAAAGGCAAACTACCACACATTAGAAGTGAAGGCTTTTAAAGACATTCTTTTCCATTGTTTCCTGAACATATTAATTAATCTCATCTCACAGACAAAAATTCACGTTCTGCACACTATTATACTTCAGAATCACAGAATATGCTGAGTTGGAAAGGACCCGCAAGGATGATAGAGTCCAGCTCCTTTCCTGCACAGCACCAGCCTCAAGAATCACATCATGTGCTGACAGTATTGTCCAAACACTTCCTGAATTCTGTCAGGCTGGTGCTGTGACCACTGCCCTGGGAAGCTGTTCCAGTGCCCAACCACCCTCTGGGTGAAGAATCTTTTTCTAATATTCAACCTAAACCTCCCTGACAGAACTTCAGACTGTTCCCTCAGGTCCTACCACCTGATCCCCACAAAAAGATGCATGTCCGTCCCTCCTCTTCCCCTCACAAGGAAGTTATAGACTGCAATGAGATTTCCCCACAGTTTCTTCTCTGAAGACACCAAGTGGCCTCAGCCACCCCTTGCATGCTCCCCCTCAAGGTCCTTCCTCATCTTTACTGCCCTGCTTTGGATGCTCTCCAGGAGTTTACATCTTTACTTTGTGGTCCAAAACTGTCACAGGATTCTAAGTGAGGCCACCCCAGCTCAGAGCAGAGCAGGACAATCCCCTCCCTTGCTCAGCTGGCAATGCTGTGCCTGATGCACCCCAGGACAGGGTTGGCCCTCCTGGCTGACTGAGATTTAAATTTCTGTCAACCAGGACCCCCGTGTCTCTTTTGGCAGCACCACTTTCCAGCATCTCTGAGGCAAGCCCCTTGCTTTGCAATAAGTATCATCACCTGTTTGTTATTTCTTTTCTTAAAACTACTGGTGATGAAAGACTATTTTAAAGAGTGGATTATAAATAAAAAGTTACAGTCCTAAAAAAGGTCAGTCCATTAATCAGAAAAGGTCAGTTCAACAATCTGGAATTTTTTCATTTTTTTCAAAACTGAGTCCTTCAGATTAATATTTTCAATGAAATAAATGACATTGTCGTTTTTAAAAGAAGTGCAAAGTCTCCACTACAGTATATATTGAAAGAAGCTGTTTTGCTTCAAAATTTTTCAATTTAGTACTTTCCATAGTTTAGTTTGAGGTTCTGTCCAGTTGCATTTTATTTGCAACAGAAAGTCACATTGTCATGGTTTGACACTGGCGCAATGCCAGAGCCCCCATGAAGATACCTTCTCCCTGGTTTCTGCTGTGAGTTGTGACCAGGAATAAGCAAAGCAGGCCCCCACTTAGAAATAGAGAAAACTTTATTAACTAAACTACAAGTAAAAAAGAAACTCACAAGGAAAATGAAAACCTTACAAACACATCTCCTCCTCCCCCCACCAAATTTCCAATACATCCATCTCCTTCTTCTAGGGTCATCTTTTAAGGATGCCTTGTCCCATTCCAAAAAGGCACAGTCTCTCCTTCAGGACACCTGTCCCCCCCAAATTTTTTCACCTTCTGGGCCCGAGGGGCATCAACACTGAATCTTCATAGTTCCCGGGCATTGCCCCCCCCTGGATGCAGTCTCTGCATCACAAGGAAACACGGCTCTGTCCATGGCTACACAAAAAGAGTCCAGCATAAGCCACGCCATCATCTCTTCCCACTTAAAGGTTCTTCTCTAAGAGATTCTTGTCACATCTCTCCCTTGCTCAGACCTTCATCACTTGCTCAGTTCCCACTTCATCCTGCACTCTATCTCCCCTCCAAAAAGGTCAATGCTCTGCAAAGTTTTCATTGTCCACAAAGGGGTTAAAAGCTCCTACAAGTGACCAGACTTCTTCTTGCTGCACCCCCCCCCCCCCCCAACCCCTGCTTCTTCTCCTTCTCAGCCATGCTGCCGACACTATCAAGTTTCAAGGTAACACAGTCACAAGCACAGGCTGTACTCTCTCTCTCTCTCAATCTCCATGGGGGCGGAGGGGTGGGGCGGCGGGCTGCCCACTTCTCTCTTCCACTCTTCCACCCCTCAG
The DNA here is from genome assembly GCA_013398405.1 of Pheucticus melanocephalus. Lineage (NCBI taxonomy): Eukaryota > Metazoa > Chordata > Aves > Passeriformes > Cardinalidae > Pheucticus > Pheucticus melanocephalus. Next base: position 1,418,902 of record VZSJ01000860.1, on the reverse strand, counting down.
GGTCAGGCCTACCTCCTCCTGGCTGCATGGCTTTCCCCTCCCGCCTGCCCAGCCAGCAGCTGGGCCGAGGCCGAGATCCAAACCCTTTCCTGCTGGAAACCCAAAGAGCTTCCCAGGGGAGAGCTCCGCTTTTAACCTCTATGTTCTCAGAGGCGTATCCAATGTCCCAATGGCCAAACCAGGTGCCAGTATTAAAATCTGAGCACCCATTGGTGATCACAACATATCCCAGAAATCCTACTTCCTGTCAAATCACCATGCACATAAATGAAGAAGAAAATAGTCATTTCTATAAGTAAAATTAAACAAACAAACAAACAAAAAAACTTAAAAATCAGAACAAAATCTTAGTATCAGTGCCAGAGCTCCACTATTTTCAGCTTTGCCAAGGAAAATATTTAACAGATTTTGAAATGAACATTTTTAGGAAAGCTTTAAAGAGCAAAGCTTGTAGAGTAACTGCTTGAATACACTCCTTTGCAACTTTCATCATCTAGTCCACTTCTTCATTTAGGTTTAGAGGTAGTTACATTGTCTCAAAACAAGATATCTTTGAACTGTATGTATTGGATTTTACACATTAGGTCATACCAAAATTTCAGTTAATATGATATCTTCCTTTCATCTGTAAAATCAGACAGTGATACTTCTCTGGTGCAACCTCACAGCTTTAAGCTGTCTGAATTCTTGAGTCAGAATTGATATCTTTGTGCTTAATGGCCCTTGATGTATTTGTCTTTCTTGAATCCATCTAATTTACATCACTTCCTTATCTACATCCATCTTTGGAACCGCAATGACTTCATAAATATCTTGTCAAAATTCTTCAGTGTCATGGTGACCTTAAAAATATTCAATCATGATCATTGGTGTCAAAAAACACAACCTCATAAATATTTTATCAAAATCTCCTAATCATTCACTGTCAAAACAACATAATTATTTACCACATTCACACTCTAGTCCAATAAATTGCTATATGACAAAACCTTGTTTTTGTCTAGTAGAATGAGTAAATTTGCTGTGGTTAGATTTACAACTTTCTCCCCCTATCTCTCCCTTTTTTAAATGTGTTCTCAAGTTAACTCATTTAGATTAAAAATTGTAATATTTATTAAAGGATATTATGATAAAATTACATACTCAACATGGACATTGAAGTAACATATCTCCCAGTATCGTGGCCCTGCACTGAACTCTGCCCAGTTAACCATTTGTTTGATACTAGGAGCTCAAAACTGGATGCAATGCTGGAGACACTGTCCAAAGTGTGAAGAGTAGAGGAGTATAATCTAGTCCTTGGTTCAGCTTATTGTCTGCCAGAGGCCTGGGAATGTTTTGCAGAGCTGCTCCCCAGTCAGCCCAGACACAGCCTGTACATGATGCAGCACCTTCTCCTACGGTCCAGTGATTTGCATCTGACCTTCCTGAATTTCATGAGCTTCCTATTAGCCTTTTCCTACATGCCCCTCTGGGTGGCATCACTACCCTCCCACATACCAGACCCTTCCTCAAATTTTATGCCATCAGCAGATCTGTTGAGCATGCTCCATCACATCCTCCACTGATCAAGATGCTAAGCAGGACAGTTCCCAGAACAGGCCCCTGCATTACTGTATACTGTTACTGGCCTTCAGGTAGATTGTGACCAATGAACCATCACTCCCTGAGCATACTCATCTAACCAATTTTTACACATGTAGTTGTTCACCCATGCTGACAGTCGTGCTCTAACTTGCATACAAGAATATTGTGTGAGCCAGTGTTGAAAGCAATGCTGAAATTAAGGTGAATGGCATCCCCTGCATCTCTTGAAGGCAGGTGCGACATTTGCTTTCCCAAGTTACCTTTGGACTTTGCTGATCTTCATGACCTTTTCCAAGCTGTCAGAAAGGAGCCTTGCAAGAATGATTTCTTTCAGCTTCCCTGAATACAGCATGTGGATTGGTATGGGTCAAATAACTGATCTTAATCCAATGCTGTGTATTCTCCCCCTTGAACTCTGCTTCTAAGTAAATACAGAAGCCTCGGACACCTTGTTGGTGAGGAGACAAAGGGTGCAAGGAGTAGATGAGGCTTACAGTGCTTGCTGTCACTGTGTCTGCTCTGATGCTGCCTTGCCTTCATCTTGAAACTAAAATGGACTCTTGAAATATGTTACATGTGAGATGACCTTCTCTAGATTACCTAATGTTGAGTCACATGTAAAATTATTTAACACCTATTGAGAGTACATAGGTTCATAACAAAAAAGAACAGATTTTCATCTCTAATGCTGGATATTCCTAATTTATTTAGGACTGAAGTTTATTCAGACTCTTTAAAACTTACAGATTAATAATGAAATATAGCTTTTATTAGGAGAGCATTAATCATCTTTCATAGCAGAATTTTTCTGTGAAGGCTTTTAGTGTAATTTATTTTCTTGTAAAAAAACTTTTTAAGCAGCAATTAAGAATTCAGTTATGTTCACTTGGCCTTTAGTGTTTTGTAGCTACAAAATCTGTTTTCTCATATGATTTCTTCTGAGTGCAATATTGCAACAATTTGTTCCACTCATGTCAGCAGCCCCAGTATAGAGCAAATTTCTTCAATGATACCTTCCCTAATAATAATGCAGTTAGGAGAGAGATACTGGTTGTCTTGAAAGATAACACTTAAAAATACCTCTCAACATTCATCCAGCTTTGATTTTGAAGCGATTTGAAAGATGAAAAATGTTTGCTTGAAAAGTTCTCATTAGGCAGAGGAGACTGTATAAACATGTTGACATGCTTCATTATAGCTTTACCTGTTTAATTCTTTTATGTATTAGCAGATGCTGGTACTAAGTAATCTAGAAGCCTATTGGAGAACTGGGACATCACTAAACACCATTATTTACTGTACTTTGTGATACTTTCTTATAGTTTTCAGGGTTCTCTGTGCTATCCAGATTGGTAAACTCAGTTTTCCAGTGACTTTTCCAGTCACCTTGGTAACTTCTCATTTTCGGGTTATTTTCAGACAGCCAAGGTCTTGTGCTGTAGTTCAGCAGAGCCTGGTAAAGTCCACACTGCAGCCCACAAGATTATATTTTTTTACAATAAGAGGTTCTGTAATCAGAAAACCATGGAATATTCTCAAGTACATGTGAAATCACAACTTCATGTTGGATTTTGAGATTTGGCCCCTCAGCCTCTGACTTCGTAGGTGTAACTGTACTCTGCTGTGTACTCTCTGCCTCCCCTCATAGAGGAGGGAGCAAGAATATAAAGTACCCTTCTAGCCTAGGCCTGTACCTAAAAGAACCTTTTTCAGAAGTGTGAAGCCCTGCCACTACAGTGATTCATCAGAAGGGCTGACTTACAATAAAGTCTCTCCACCAGTTTTTGTGTATTTAGAATTATTATCACTCCCCGTGGGATTGGCTTTAAAGATCCCTAGAAGAAAACTCAGAAGTTGATTTCTGGAACAAGTTTCCCTAAACTATTTGTGGGATCTTCTACTGAGATGATGGATGTCGACTTTTCCCTTTTAGTCATTTCCAGTTTACTTGTTTAGAGACAGTCTAGAGCTATAAAGGCTTTTATGGATGCAGGACATTGAGCTGTCAGCTCAATCTGAGCAAAAGGAAACCTGTAAGCAAGATGGAAGGAAAAGGGATTGGATCTAGGGTTGGATCAATAAAAGCAGAGCAATGTTGCAACTGGGATGAACTTCCTCATCAGCTGGGTTGGGCTTCTCAGCCCATGTGTTAATGGAGACTGGGGTTGGGTTAAGTAAGCAGAAGGCTTTGGAACCTCAGGTTAAAGCAAATAAGTAAAAGGCAGAGTCATTTATATAAATGCATGAAATGAAAAACAAATAAGGACTAAAAGAAATAAAAAGCAAGCAAACAAAAAAAAAAAACCCAAACCCAGTACATCATTAGAACTAGTAAGACAAAAAAAAATTGAGAGGTGCATGAAATAATTATATTGGAAGGGTCTTCCTTTAACTGAGCTTGTACTTTGGTAAACAACCAATCTAAGATTGTCTGTCCACAGTTTAAGCCTTCTACTGTTTTACTGTTCTCCAATTAATGAGTTTTCTAGAGACATCCCTGTAAGTATTTCCAAGTATAGTTATCACGTCTCCTGCCAGTTATAATTTTGGTAGTACATTCTTGATTTTCTTATACTTTCTACCTCAAAAGTTTTATATGCTAAAACTATTAACTCTTTTTCCTCCTGTACAAGAGTGCTGGTTGCTGCTTCAGTGTAAAGTTTCACTTCAGAGATGAAATAGAGCATGATAATTATTTCTATACTTTATATTCACTTCTATTAATACTAACCATTGTGGCAGGACCTTTTTCTGCACTAGTTACAGAACTAATTCACATTCAGTCCTTAATTCACTTTCATTTCTATCAGCTGTAACAACTGCATTTTCTTCATGAACCACTTGCATTTTAAAAAATAAGTCACTAAACTTATCTATCATTAATTTATTGAAGAAAATGTAAAGGAAAAAAGAATGATTGATAAACAACTTCTTGTTCAGGAAGTGAGCAGCAATAGACATTTTTTAAGGAGCAGGACCACTAACCTTTGCTGCAATGGATCAGTATGTTATAAATGCTTTCAGTCCACTCCTAACTGATGTGTAGCCATACTATCATCAGTAGAACATGGGAAGTTGGCCTCACTGCTCCTTATTGAGTTAATCAAGCTATGAATGTCAATCATTGTCCAAACTGCCCATCTTCTCTGAGTGGTATAGTTATGTTCAGTTCAAAATAAGACATTGTTGTGTTTAATCCTAGATTAGCCATACAAAGGGAATGAAGAGTCCTAACCTGTTTCCCCACATAGCTAATTTTGTCCCAAAATTAGGCACAGCCTAGCTTCAAAAATATGGGCAAGTATTACTTGAGTTGTGCTTGAATTTAGCCTCTGCAAGAAAGCTGAGATTAGTGTGTAACTCTAAAATGAAATGTGAATAAATTGTTTGCAACTGTGTGAAACAAATAGGTGACAATGAAATACGAGCAGATTCTGAGTGCATAGGCAATACAGCTATTTATTGACTATAATAACCTCCAGCATCCTTTCTAGCAAAGGGAAAATTACTATGAATATTTTTAATTTAACTTTACAACCACATGAACCAAAAAAGAAAGTTTAATTCAGGAATCCATATAACCACTAATTAGCTTTCTTGAGCAGAGACAGGACTTTAAATTCATAAAGTTAACTAGCTATTTCATGATTTCATAATGTTTTCTGTGTTTATTAGGCACATAAACAAGCCTTTTTATTTGAAATTGATGTGTGTTGAAATAGTTGCATAACAGAAGTAGACTACACTAGATAAGTGAGGATCTGAATCACAGGTACAGCTAACCCATGTATGCAGATGTGTCTTCATCATAAAACTAATTCATTTACAGAACTTCATAGTTGCTAGAAAAGCAAATAATGTCAGAAAGAAACCAATGAATGGAGTCACTGTTAATGTAACACAAAATGGTTAAAAATGTAGAAGACAGAGAAAAAAAAGGAATACTTAAGCACTCAGTGATAGAAAGGTCATATTTTGAGTGCAAATTCATATCATGTCTTAAATGAAACCCACATTATTTTTCATTTACAAGTCTCCATTGAAAGGCCTGTGTATATTTGTTGATCTGCTTCCAAACATTCATTAAATGGTTATATCCTCAATAATCTGGTTACTTGGTCCTCCCTATATCACAAGTATTGCAGTTTAGTAGTCCTTCCAATGCACACTATTAGGATTAGGCTACTGATGAAATGAACATTAGATGTTCTTTTCCTTGTATTTTGCACCAAGTAACTGCTAGACAAACATCAGAGTTAATTGCAGTAGCAGAGACAAGAACCATTACTCTGCTTTGCCAAATGACCACACAAAGGGAGAGAATTATATTTCTGCTGATGCCCGTTCCTCCCAGTCCATAAATCATGGTCATAGAATAGTTTGAGTTGGAAGGAGCCTTTTAAATATCCCAGTCTAACTCCCCTGCAATGAATAGAGACATTAACTAGGTCAGATTGCACAGAGCCCCATCCAACCTGGCCCTGAGCATTTCCTAGGCAGGGGCATCTGTCTCTTTTCTGGGCGACCTGTGCCAATGCTTTACCATTCTCATTACAAAAAACAGTATGTAATCTAAACTGACCCTCCTTCTGTTTAAAATCATTACTCCTTGTCCTGTCACACCAGGGTCTGCTAAAATGTTTGTCTCCCTATGTCTTATAGGTCCCCTTCAGGTACTGAAAGGCCACAGCAAGGTCTGTCTGGAGCCATCTACTTCTCCAGGCTGAACAACCCCAACTCTCAGCCTTTCCTCATGGGAGAGATTTTACTCCTTTCTAAACAGCACAACAATTTAACAAGAGGGCCACACAGCTTGTTCTATTATTATAAAGTTTTAGGATGCTCTCTTCTCACCAAGACATGAGAGTGAGAAGGACTTGGAGTCCAACTGTGTGAGCCCTTGAAGAAAGCTGCCCTGAACCTGGTACTTATAAAAAGAGTAGAAAGAAGGCGCTGACAAAATTTCTTCTAGTAATGTTTTAGAAACAAAACAGTAGCTTTGATTAGACCTTTGTAAATATAGCTACTAGAAAAGTTGTCCATTTTTGTACAATGTTATTACTGTCAAATTGATGTAAGATATCATTTCAACTCCAAAAAAAGTGGGGAGTGTTGCTACATCCAGTGCTTTGTTTGGACCTCATAATCATCCAAGACCTTTATGGGATTTGTGTGCAGTTACATATTTCTCAGAAACAAGCACAGTTATTTTAACAATAAGCTTTGAAATCTTCTGCACAACTAGCAACTGACTAAAGAAAACATGAGGTAGCTGTAAGAGTAAAGTTGTGATGTCTATATATAGGGTTTTCTCACAGCTACAGAGAAATAAAAAAGGTTCTTAACACAAGCATAACAGACCACAGCAAATGGGCAGCCCAGATTGACCCGGTCTATTAGACAGAACAGTAATACTCAAAATTCACATACTGTACAGTCCTACATGCACAAGAACAGGTGCTCTTTGTGCTGTTTGAAATAGCTCAAAGAACACTTAAAATTACATCCTACAGGCAGCTGAATTTACCTTTTTTTTTCTTTGATGAAACAGGTGTTTTCCTCCCAGTGTGAGAATGTCTTTAATGACACAGAGCTATCATAACATCACATTTTCTTTTCTATTAAAGGATATGTATTGCAAAGCCAGGCAGCAGAATCAGTGGCTGAGCCTACACCTGCTGCTCTTGTCAGGCAGCAAATTTCTTGCATGAAGAAGTTCAGACATTCACAATACAAAGCTAAGGGTAGAGGGAGAGTGTTCAATCACACAGCAACTTGTTTTGAAGATTAAACTGAATATGGACCCTTTCTGCTGCAATGACTGCTATAAGTGGTCTAGTTAAGATATCCAAAGACATCTACTATCTTAACACCTGTTATTGCACTGATAGTTAGCATAGGAAGAAACAAAGAAATAAATATTGCAGTCGTTGCTGTGCAAGCAGGATTTGGCACACGGCACTTGCCGAGGCTGCAGGGATCACCCACAGGTACCCAGGAGAGGAAAAGTCAGCCAGTCCCGCAGGGTAGGTGAGGGTACTGGGTGGCAGGAGATCTCCCCGGAGCCGTGGCTGTTCCCAGGGAAGGCTTTCCCGTGGCTGAAGCTCTGTGCTGCGCTGGCACAGCCACGGGGGCAGCTGCCGGCACAGGGATCCTGCCTGTGTTCGAGCCGCGCCTTCCTACTTGTGTGCAGCTCAGATAAAAGTGTTATCCAAACAAGATAACAGGATCACACAAGTGTACAGAAATCCAGATTTCGGAGTGCTATGATATATTTGAAAGGTCCTGGATAACTAAACTTGACAGCTGCCTGCAGCATCTTTATCTGCCCTTTCTTCAATAGTTGCCACTTCCTTTTTTCCCCTCGTTTTTTACTGCTTCAAGATGTGACATTTCCTTTGGTCATTTTTCACACATCTTTATGTTTTAGTTTGGGTGAAAAATCAGAAACCTAGCAGCTGTAAGATAAAATAATTAACCTTCATATTGGAAAAGAACCTTTATAAAACTTACAAAAAAATGTTTCTAAAGTCTGTGTCATATACAGGCATCATTGTATGAGATAATAGATTCATTGGCCCTTCTTTGATAGCTGAATGGCAGTTCTGCCCAAATATCTGATATGTATTCCTGTTTACTACTCACTAGCCATTTATAGATACATTATTCTTATTTAGAGCATCTCCTGCCTATTTTCCATTTTCATGTACTATGAAAATACATTTCATGTGATATGTGTATGAGTTCCACTGATTCAGACCAGCAAAACACAACTTTTTAAGAGAACAGGAAATTCACAAATAATGAGCATGTAATGCAAAGAAAAATGAAATTTTGTGGCATAAAACATACAAAGAAGACAGAGTTCAACAACCCCTGTGCCTATTTTCTAGGTCAGATATTACCCTAGTACAGTTCAGAAGCAATATAATCACTAGTAGCCAATCTTTGCCTGGATTTCCCTTGAAGTTTGTAGATTTTTTTTTAACTTGAATATTGGTGTCAGTTTCTGGGAGGATGAATTAGAACTCAGATAGAAGACACATTGCTGTCTGAATCCTTTCACAGAAGCATATCACCAGTAAACCAAATGCTTTAAATGTTTTATAGCAATTGGTACATTGATGGAATCACAAATTTTGGGCTTGCTGTGTTGGTAATGCCAGAGAACAATAAAGTGGTTAAAAAAAAAGGTTGCCATGTATGAAGAATCATAGAACTAACCCGCACTGATGTATTAAAAGTGTTTAGAACAGAAACATTTCAATAAGGTCAATGTCCATAATCTTTCTCATTTTCTCAAAATAAGTCCCTTTACAATTTCACTGAGCTGCTCATGCTTTTCATCTGTGTTCATAGCTGAATAGGAGAAGCAGTGCCCCTGGCCAGTTTTTATATAGTGCTTTAGCTGTTACAACATTAATTTCATATATAGCTTTTCCAGGGTAAGAGGATTAAAACATACATATTTTACTTTTCTGGATAGACATAATCACCAGTGGCAAACCATTCTATGTGATAGAGCCCTTCCAATCTCCTGTTGACTGTAGGCCGTGCTCCAGAAATAGTGTAATGAGTCCCAAAAAAATATTCTAGAGGGAAATTGTTCTAAATTTAATGACTAGGGCATTGAAAGGAGGGTTTAATTTTTCATTCTTCCAAATGAGACCTTGGGCACCAGTCAACAGCTGGCATTGTGTCCAGGTGGCCAAGAAGGCTGATGGCATCTTGACCCGTATGAGAAATATACCGGCAGGACCACGGCAGTGATTGTCCCCCTGTACTCAGCACTGCTGAGGTCACACCTGGAATCCTGCACCCAGTTCTGGACCCCTCACTACAGAAAAGGCATTGAGGGGCTGGAGCATGTCCAGAGAAGGGCAATGGAACTGGTGAAGGGCCTTGAGAGCAAATCTTAAGAGGAATGGCTGAGGGAGCTGGGATTGTTTAGCTGGGAGAAAAGGAGGCTCAAGTGGGCCTTATTTCACTACAACTGCCTGAAAGGAGGTTGTAGCCAGTCAGCCTCTTCTGCTCCCCAGGGAAGTGGTCACAGCACCAGCCTGACAGAGTTGAAGAAGTGTTTGGGCAATGCTCTTGGGCACATGGCGTGACTTGGGGATGGTGCTGTGCAGGAGCAGGAGCTGAACTTTGATGATCCTTGTGTGTCTCTTTCAACTTAGCATACTCTGTGGTTCTGTGATTCATTACCTGGATAACACTAACAAACATGAAAATAGTTTAGTTCCTGTACATATGAAATGGAAAAAAAATTATTGCAAAGAACATTGTAATATTTGTGAACTTGCTTTCATCACCTTGAATTACCAAATGCCTGCAGGAAACTTAGCAATATTACCTCTGAATTATAGCTTGTAGTAATATATACTTTGCAATAAATTTACATAGTTTTTTTGGTTGGGTGATTTGTTTTGGTTTTTATGAGCACATGAACACATTATAGTGTTTTCAAGATCTTGTGTTTGTGCAGTAGACCTCTGTGATGAGTTAGGTAGCTATCTCCAAGTATAATGTGTAGCTGCAAGATAAAATTCACATGACAACACAGACAGATGCAGCACAATGCTTACATATATGTTGAGATCTACACTAGCTAGAAAGGATTTGAGCTGTCTTTGTTCAACTGTATGAGTTAACATAAATAAGCCATGAACCTGGTAGTAAAGGTGCTTATTTAGAAAAGTGTTTTAATATTAAGCATGGCTGTCCTATTCAAAGATGAAGAATGCACAAGAGTTTTTAAAAAGGAGTGATAAAGCAGTTTTCCAGGGCAGCATTGCCATGAACTTGCAAGTATTGATCTCAGTACTGTGTCTTTAGTGTTCCTTAACATTATAATAAGCAAAGCCACAATGAAGCCAGACAAGCCACAGGAGAACAGCACCTATGTAATAGCCTGAGCTTTCTCTCATTGCATTTCTCAACAAATCCAGGCTGATGTGGTTCTGAACATGAAAAGGACTCTCTCTGGGGGCAGAAAGTTGAAAAAATAGTCTAGATGTTTTCACAGAAATCTCGGAATACTTGAAGTTGGCAGGCACCTCTGGAGATGCTCTAGACCAGCCTCCCTGTTCAGAGTGGAAGACTGACTCTTCACAGACTGCTGAGACATTCATCCAGTTAAGTTTTGAATAGATGTAAGAAAGGATATTCCTAAATCCAAAGTCAAAAAAACCCCACCTCTGCGTAACCATTATGTTGACCACCAAGTTTTCTTACTCATTGCCTCCTGTTCTTTTATTGGGTACTACTGAGAGAACTCTGACTGCACCTTCTTTGCTACCCTCTAATCAGGCATCCGTGTAGATGTCACTTTCACTGTTTTTGTCATCTCCCCACCCACCTTGCCCCCATCTTCTTGAGGTTAAAGAGCTCTGTTTTAAGAACTTCAGCTGCTCCTCTAGTTTAATTATTTCTTTTTTGTATGATATTTATATGTGAAATTCTTTTTGTTGCCCCAAAACTTAACATTAGTTATCTCTACTGAAGACCAAATATAAGGCCAAATGGCAAGGCAAAGAAAAATCCTCCTCTGGCATCCACTGACACAATTATTTTCTAAATATGCACTCACATCACACACTTAGGAGATATGTGGTAGTTTTATTTCCTCTGCAAAAGGTAAAAACCAAGAGATTGCTATTGAACAAAATTTTCTTCATTTGCAGAGTTAAGATTTCTTTCCTTTCTTATGTGTCCACATGAACTATTGGTCTACTTTCAAAACCTCTTGATTTTGAGTAAATGTTTCTATATTTTTAACTTTCAGTTGTGAAATCAATATAGCCTATTTGTCCACCTCAATTTAACAAGCTCAGTAATCCTTCAAACTAATCCCAGTGAAATTGCTTCTGTGTTTTAGCAATGAATTAAAAAAGAGGGAAGGAAAAAAAAATCATTCTGCATGCTCAGATCATATCAGGTCTGCAGAGTGAAGCTAGGCAGCTGCTGTCAAAAGCATTGGCAGAAATAATGACTGCTTAAAATCTCAGTCCCAGACTGAATTTGTGCCATTTTCATTTCACCACCAGACATGAAGTTATTGCATATTACTGCTATGAGAAACGTTTCTGTCAGAAATACTGATAGGAGGAATAAAATGTTTTGTTAATTTAATCTTGCATTTATATAAAGACATGCAATTTATAGTTTTTATTGAGTGTCTTTACTTATGGATGTGTTTTTAAAGGAGAAAGCATTGTGATAAATTATTAAGATTACATGTTAGGGGCAGAAAGAGAGTCTTAAAGTTTGGCATGTAGCAATAGCAATTCAGAACTCAGAATCCCAACAAAAAGATAAATATGTTAAGCTAAGCAGTTGGTCTCTATATAGTAGCAGGTATTAATGTCACAAAAAGAATAAAAATGCTGACATCAAGTCAAGAAGTATTAGATTCCCATGGAGTCTAACTTCATTGTAAAGTATGTAAAAAATTGTAGAGTCGAGTTATCACTCCCTCTTAACATAAATTTTTAGTTTGCAGTATTGCAACTTACAGTATAAGTGAAGAAAAATTGCCGAAACTTCAGACTGATTATATCCACCTGAGGATGTGCTGGGGAGAATTGCCCCAGCTTTTCATTTTCTTCCTGTGTGAGTCTGCCATACACTTCATCTTCTTTCAAACTGATTGTTTTGGATCAGAGTCAAATCCCCTCATGCTGCCTGTAAATCTGTGACTAGAAGTTCTAATTCAGGTCAAGGTGCATCAGTCAGACATTCAGAGATAGCCTGTTATTGTTCAGAAATATTGTGAAAGTAATGTGCCACTGAGTGTGATATAGTAGGTTAGAAAACGCCTTCAAATACTTCTCTGTACCAAAGAAATATAACTATGGCTTGTCTTTCCCAAATGGAACTGCCTGGAAACTCATCAAGAAATCAGATATTCTTTGATACTGTAAGTTTTTATGAATGTGAATCTGTTACAACTGTTTTTCCTTGTCTCCACAATTCATTTGGGTATGAAAGAGCAGAAGCCCCTTTGCCAGTTAAGAAACAGACCCAAGAGTTCTGGCTCTCAATATCTTCCCCAGGCTGCCAGACTACAGCTACTGCAGTTCCTATTTCTCCTTCAGAAGTCCGGAAGATCTGTCTGCTCCTAATGGCAGGTCAAGCAGTGGTTAGCTCAGTCTTCTGGCAACCTAGATTCCTCTTTTAATTTTGATTTAATGCATTATTCACCACCTCCCTTTTCTCTGACTTGTGTAATGCTGTTACTCAAAAAGTGCTTGAGTACATTTCAGCAGGATGAATTGGACCTCAGAACAGAGGGAGGGTGGGATTCACGTACACTTGGCACTAAGTAGCCCCTCTCTAGAGGGATAGCTGAAGACCAGCTGAAGACAGAGAGTACTTTTTTTAGTAGTTTTTAAGAAACAAAAATAAAGAGAGAATTACATGAGAGTCTGTGCAATCAACCTTTATTCATTATATATTTTTGTTTAAATTATAAGGTACAGAGAGATATATTGAGGTACATATCGAGAAATGAAATTTAAAATTAAAAGAAGGAGAGTAGAGATTGGTAAAATTATTTTTCCCTCGTCAGAGGAGATACTCTTGAATATAGTAAACTACATGAATATTTTCACTCTCAGATCGGAGAGGAAAAAAACAGAGTAACTGGTTTTCACTGAACAAATGCAGGTTTTTTTTATGTAGCAGGAACATAGTTTCATAACATTTTTCAATGGGAAAAATCTTGAGTTTTTTTATTTAAGTAATATTTTTACTATTTTTATTGAGATATTTCCGTTACATAAATATGAAAGAATAAAGGCAAAATTAGCATTAGGCATGTAGAGGTTTTTCTTTTCCTATTTTATGATATCATGTGTATTTAACTTTCTCAGAAAGATTTGACTTTCTCTTCATGGTCAAGTTTCAGTTTATTTGGGGAAGGGTTTGGAGTTTTCCAAATGTTTGGGGTTTTTATGAAAGGAAAATGTTCACTCCTGCCTATCTTTCTAAACTGATTGGTATAATATGGAAGCAGAATAAGAGGAATGGATGAGCATTTATATTAGTGAACAAGTTGTAAATATTCCCAAACACAATAAAACTTATTTTTAAAAATGTAGACAAAACCACAGTAGCATTTTCCTAGCTTCACTCTCTGCATACTTGTAAATAACTAAGATTAGAGCTGTAGTTGAAAAGTATTTTCTTTCCAGCAGAGGGATTGTAAGAACTAAATGAGAATGTGTTAAGTGAATTATCTCCATGCAAATAGAGCTGATCAGATTGAAAAATACGCATAAAGGTAATGGAATTAAAACATTTAGAGAGTAGGTTCTTGGAGTTATACCCTTAGCAAATACAGCAAATAAGGTAACAATAATGAGGACATTCAGAGACATTCCTGTGTGCTATTATGGGAGGAAAAGGGAAGCTCTGTGATTTTTACTGAGGATATTGCCATAATAATGGCAAGGGGTCAGTGTTTTGTGTTGTAAACTGATTGTCACATACATTGTAAAATGGGCAGAGTTACACAATTGATATTGCAGTGATTCACCTAAATTTTAAGTGAGCACATTTTTTTACACAAACATGATCATTAAATACTGTTGTATGATTCTAATTCAGTAGAGCAGTGCAAACTGCTTCATTCATGAGCATGGCCAGGGGATGGAAGGAAGTGATTCTTTCCCTCTGCTCTGCTCTTGTGAGACCCCACCCAGAGCATTGCATCCAGTCTGGTGTCCCCACACAACAAGGACATAGAACTTCTGGAAAGTTGAGAAAAGAACTGAAGCACCACAGCTGTTCTGCTTGGAGAAAAGAAGCTCGTGTGGAGACCTCATAGCAACCTTCCAGTATTTGAAGGGGTCCTACGGGGAGGCAGAGAGGGTCTCTGTCAGGAGCTGTAGTGACAGCACAAGAAATAATGGGTACAAAATGGAAGAGGGGAGATTTAGGCTGGATATTAGGAAGAAGTTCTTTACTGTGCGGGTGGTGAGACACTAGAACAGGCTGCCCAGAGGTGCGGATGCCCCATCCCAGGCAATGTTCAAGCCCAGTTAGGACAAGGGCCTGAGCAACCTGGTCTAGTGGGATGCCTCCCTATCCATGGCAAGGGTGTTCTAACTAGATGATCTTTAAAGTCCCTTCTAACCCTTACCATTCTATGATTCCATTATTTATTTCAGTAGATGCTTCTGGAAGATTGTGCTTCTTTTTTCCTTCTTGGAATATCTTCCTTCTTGGTGGTATCTCGAGGAGAAGCTAAAGTGTCTTTGTTCAAAAAGGATAATGAGTGTAAAATGCTTTTCCTTCCCTTCATACTTCTAGGAAATTCTATTCTCTTTTACATCATCATGAATGCAGACCTTTCACTGCTCAGCAGACTGAAATTATTTTTTAAAAGTGTAAACATTTTACTTCAGCTAGGGTTTTATATTCACATAGCTTGTCATTGTCTTCACGTTGCTAGTTATGAGAAGGCCTTTTCTCCTATATAGAGTGATATGAAATCACTCTTTACAAAGGAAAAAATGTGGGGGATCTTATTCAATACTTATGACTACTTCTTTCATACCATAGTATGCTGAGATAATTCTCACATGTTTGATACCTCTAGACAGTAGGCATCCAAGGCCTCTGGATTTATTCAGAACACTTAGGAACCTGCTGAAAAGAGAAAAGGGAAAAAAAGAGAAGGACACTTTATTCTCACAGGGAGAGAAAAGAGCATTTCTTTGTATTGTACCTCGATCAAGAATACTGCATCCAGCTGAGCCTAATCAAAAGGAGATAAACACATGGCAGTGTTTGTGTGCAGAATATACACACACTTCAAGACACCCTATGAGGCTTAAGGCTTGTTGTCAGACTTTCTCCCCTCTGCAGCATATTATTTTTTAAAATCCATTTTATCTCATACAGATTCTGTTGGTGATTTTTAAATTTGTTTTTAAAAAACACAATGCATCTGCTCATGTTTCAGAGATCCTTTAAAGAGTCAAGGCTTGCTTTCTGTCTTAGAGATGAAGCACCAGGATGACAGTGAGAAGACAGTTATTTCTTTGCCTATCTCTGATGTTGATTGAGTGTGTTACCTTGGAGGATTCAACTTCTTTCTCTAAGGCTCAGTTTCTAACATCAAAAACTGAATAAATACCAAATCTTCAACATGGATATTGGTAGATATTTATGTGAGATATTGAAAAGAACATGAAAACACAAGTAGGTCATAACACTGCCTCCTGCAGTTTCAGGTGATGGGCAATACCCAATGACAGGAAACGGCTAGGCCTGTTTTAAAGGGGGTGGAAATCTGGTTTTAATACTCCACAGTTGCTTTCCTTTGATTCTATGGATTTACACAGTCCATGTATTAATTCCTGTAGGTTTTTAGCATCGACAATATTCTGTATTGAAGATACATTGAATGAAGAAATTGTTTATATGCTACCATCTACTCTTGTTGGATGTAATTCAGTTCTTAAAATATGCATTTCCCAAGCATTTACTTTATGACATACATGAGTTTATATGTCTTTTCAAACTCCTTCATTTGCCTCTTATCTGGGCTGGAAAGCTATAATGTATTCAATAATTCTTTCTACTGTTTGATAGTTTTAAACATTTTTCATGACATACCTCATCATGTGAAAGGCAGCTTTCCTTGAACTCTTTGTTGGATCAATCGATCAGCACGGCAAGGAAGACAAGACTCTTGTGCTCAACCAGCCTGTCAACACCCTATTAGATAGACCCCACTGAACAGCCTGTTGTATTGAAGGGTGGTTCAACTCATTTATTCAGGGTCATGCACCTGCACTTTTATTTGGAATATTGTCAGTTTTGTCAACTCTGTTTTCTGCTACCAGCTGCTGCTAGTGCCCTTAAAGGACTCACATAAAGCAATGTATGGAATAACACTCTTTATTAACAAACACATGGATAGTAGAAGACTGTGATGGGCTGTTCAGAGATTTCAAAAGCAATCTTGAAGTGATATACAGACAAGCTCCTACAACCAATGAAAGCTAGCTTGAGATAGTCAGTTAGTGTGAACAAGATAAGGTTCTTACCCAGTAAATGTCCCAAGGAGGGAGAACAGAAGTTCAGGTTGTTGACCAATTCCAGAAGTTATGATGGAATCTTCCTTAAGATCCGTCCCCACATAACTTTGAGGGAGACATAAAAGATAACCTTAAAGTCGATGTCAGCTCATGTTTAGATGGAGTTTGACTGACTTTAGGAGGGATCTGAAAAGCAATATACATTCTCAAGTCAATGAAGAAAAAGTCAGTTTTTGATTGTCATCTAAATCATTCTCTGACTTACTTCCCATTAGCTGCATTATTTTAGATGGAGCATATAACCACAACACCTCTGTGTTGCTCAATCCTTTGCTTAACATCTGTACTGTTCCTGCTCTCTGGGTGTGCAGACAGTTTGTCCCTGGTGAACTATAGCCAAGACATACACTCCATGCTGACCTTTGTTTTTTGATCTTCTCTCCATACACATCCAGACCTTTTTTAGTTCTGCTATAATGTTTCTGCTAGGAAGAATTATACAAAATAATCCAATGTGCATATACCGCACATTTCAACAGAAAAAAGGCATAATGAAATTTCCTATTTTGTTTGCCATTTTTTTCACAATAATTCATAGAATTACATTTGTTTTCTTGACTAGTCTTGCTCTGACCTGATATTTTCATGGAGCTGTGTGTTATGACCCAGAAATCTAATTTCTCAGTAATGATTGTTACCTGTCAACCCATCACTGTTCACACAAAGATTTGTCATTGTTTTTATTAATCCTGTTCAAGTTCCAGGTGTGTCTGATCCATAATCTCTACCAAGATCCTGAGATTCTTCTATGCCCAGTGACTTTTCTAATTCCAATGTGGATTTTATTGCATAAGTTATCCCACAGTGACTTCTCCTGGAACTATATTACTCTGTATAAGCAATCCAGCAAGGGAAGGATTTAAATATTCTAGGCAACTCCTCTCTGTTACCTTGGGAATAGCTAATTATTTGTACAAAAGGAAACAGTCCCAAAGAAAACAAGACAGACTGAAAGGATGCTAAATTTCATAGAATTCCTCTATATTTAAGAGAAAGATATTTGTGGAAAAGTCCCCCAAAGATTTCTCCACTGGCTATTAAGGACATTTCTTTTATGTGTTCTTGCTCACCCACTCGGCTCAGCTCAGTGAACAGAGCATTCAACCAAGCATTTATGGGGAAAACACAAGGAAAAAGCATCCATCATTTGAGGCAAATTCCCTAGTTAATATGAACTGGTAGTTCCAGTGTTTTAAGGAAAGTCTATTTCTTTTTCTGATTTGGACAACACACTCTTTAGTGAATCCAAGAAACTTTTGGATAAAGTTATGGGATAATAAGTTGAGAAGCCATACTCACAAAAAAGTGAGTATAGAATAGTAAGGAAGTAAAAAACATATTAAAAAACTTCTATGTGGTTAAAAGGGAAATAAATAAGATACAACTATGAAAAGTAAAAGGATTAAGAAAATGAAGTTTTAAATTCTGTCTGAAATTTTAAGATTACTTGCAGCCATCAATAAGGTAAAATCTGGGTTTTGTGTTTTCATTTCTGTGTTTTATACTGCAGTCACAAGGAAGTCTTAGTAGTAAATGCAGCCTTGTCCCAGGGCATTGGGCACCTCCATGGGTCCAAGGCTGGGATGTTGTCCTCCAGGTGGTTGTGGCTCAGCAGGAGCAGGAGGATCATGGGTGCACCACAGCAGGAGCTGGACATGGAGCTTTGGCAGGACACTCAATAGGAGGCACCTCTCAGCCAGCATCCACCCCATGGCCCCTGGGAGCATCTCCTGGGTGACCACTGGGAAGAAATAACTCTCAACTGCACTGGCTCTTAACTGACAGAGACCCTTATCAGCTGAACCTCCAGAAGCCCCTGGGGATGCTCTCATGGCCCTTTCAATATCTTCTACTCCAAACTTCCTAAGTAGACACCAGAGATCACTGTCATTGCATTTGATATGGACAGTAATTTATGCAGCATACTCTGAGATTATCCACTATGTGAAGCTCATTAAACATCATGGACAATAGCCATTGGGCATTGACAGGGTTTAGGCATGGGCCTGTTTAAAACTGTGCAAACTGAAGCATCTCTTGACAGCCTTATAAACAGGACTTCAGGTGTGAATGAAATGTTAATGTTAAAAATGTAAAGGATGAAAGATTTTAGCTGGTTTGGAATGAAGCAGTAGGTTGGAGAGAAAAGGAATAATGACAACTGAGAGATTAAGTGCTGGAATTCTATTACAGTAATTTGAGGTATCTTGTTCATCTCCCAAACCACATTTCTTTGGAAACTGATGAAAAAGATGACCTACAGTTAGCCTTCCAGGTAACATCTTATCTGTGAGATCTATATCTTCCCACAATGCTATTTACACATTTTGTGTAGTTTTTGAATAAACTCTAGGATCAGTGCTGGGAATAGGGGCCTTTAATCTGAACACCTACACATGAAGTTTTGCTTCTTTTGTAGTTTTGTGTCACTGGCAAAATTGTGTTCTTTGGTATGTGATAGCTTTCATGGGCTTGAGAAAAAAATTCTAAGTGTCCCACCATTCAATTGCACAGTAGCTGTTATTTGCTGAGAAGAAGGGGTGCTGTCAGACTGGAAAGAGTGCTGAGCTGTGGTTGCTCAGCATCCTTGAGAGAGTCATACCTCTTTTATTATAGGCAATGTCTTCCCATAACTTCAATTTAGATGGACTTTACATTGCCCAGATTCAGACATGTAAGGGTTTATTATGGCTAGGCCAGAGGAATCAACAACCTGCAGTGGTTCTGGATTCTGAGGTTTATTAAAGGAGGTTCAGGCTTTTACCCTGTTTGGTTATCTCACACACTTGCTCTAAAAAGTGCTGTGTTCACTAGCTGTCAGTTTCCCTTCCCCACAGAGAGATCCCTGCTGCCCAGGGAGGGCAGACAGACAGTCAGGTCTGGACAGTGGCTTGCAGTTTCAGCCCAAGTCCCTGGGCATCCCGCAACTTTTATCTCCACTCATGTCTGATCTCCAGGATCATACTCCAGTTCCAGTATCTTTGCTCCAACCATGCAGAATCATCTAATCCAACCTTTGAATGGTCACCACCACATCAAATAGACCATAGCACCAAATGCCATGTCCAGTCATTTCTTTAATTCCTCCAGGGATAGTGACTCTACCACCTCCTTTGAAGTCTATTCCAATGCTTAACAACCCTATCCAGGAAGAAATTCTTTCTAATGTCCCACCTGAACCTTCCCTGGTGCAGCCTGAGATCATTTCCTCTTGTCCTGTCGCTGTTGCCTGGGACAAAAAGCAATAAGACTTTTGTGTGATTCTTCCATCAATGTGCACAAATACTTTGAAAAGAAATGTGATTGTATTTATGTAACAGCAGCATGCTCTGTATCCCTGAATCAGACCACTCACCACCTTTTCAGACCCTCTTTTTCTTTCTGAGACCAGTTCTCAAGTGGTCTTATTTTAAACACTGTCTTTCCAGAAGCCCAAACCCTGAGATTTCCAACTTAATTAGTGTATGTGCACATGCATAGCTTCCTGATAGGTGTTTCTCTCTCATGTCTCCATTAATTGTAGGATTTGGAATGTGGCACTTTCCCTCAGTTCAGGTGTTGTCAGCATTTGTGGCCAGTCCACACTGGTTAAAGCTAGCAAGTTTCTGCTTGAAAATGCAAAAGCTCAATTCCAGACATTCACCTGTACACACACACACACCAAATTATCTGCTGCCTGTTAGCATTTACATTTTAAGCTGTTTTTAATCACCTGCAACAGATTTAGACAGCTGCTTCTACACTAATCATGCCAGAGTGCCTTTGATGACAATCGAGAGAAAAAGACCTTTTTGGGGTACCTTATCTACTTTAAAAGTGCGTTTTGAAGATGTCACGGACTGACTGATGGAAATGTCAGCTGTCTTCATCTGCAAAGTAAAGGAAACACTGGGGGCTGACCTACAGCAATCTTGATCAAGTACCTTCTATTTTTCACAGCTGACTACAATGTAAAGATGCAAATATTTTTCTGCCTAGTTTAAAAAGCCACATGGTTGGGGTTTAAGCAGGTCTGATCAGGTGTGAGCACCAAGCAGCGCTGTGGGTGCAAAGAGAATGCTGAGGTAAAAAAAAGAGCTCATGGGTGCCTCAGGCTTCTTTACAGACAGGAATGACTAAGAGAAATTTTTCTGGATCTGTTTTACTTCTAAACATGTAAGAGCCTTAATTAATCACTAGTCCTTAAGTGGATTTTTGGAACTGGCTTGCCTGTTGGCTTTGTTTTTGGGTTCCTTTTTCTTGGATGTTTTTTCCTAGTTCAGTACTAGGAAAAAAAAAAGACAACAAAATTTAACCAAGACAATCCTCACCTATGCTATTCTCTTTCAATAGGCCCTGGACTCATGATGTTGTATTCATGCATAACTATTAAGTTTGATGGTTTTTTTTCTTCTAAACTTTCAAACTGATACAGCAAATAATTTGTATTATATTTTAAGTACACAATGGAACATAGTGAACTGCAGAGTTAAAAAAAAATCCTTTTAGAACAATAGACTTATTCAAATAATTATGTGCACGTCTTTGGTATTTTTATATATAAAGAGATAAGAAAGCCTACACTCCGGTACAGGTATTTTGTTATTCATTTTGACATTCATGTCCATTAAAGCAGCTTAAAATTAGACTGAACTTTTCTTTTTGCTTTAGGGAATGGCATATGCACATTTTATTTTCCTGTTCTTCTTTGGCAACTACTCCAATGTCTATTTATTTAAAATTCAAGGTGCACTTACTAATTAGTGCCAGAAGAACTGTAATCTTAATAGGTCATAGTAGGTCAAATATGTCATACTGTTTTATATGCACCTAGGAATACATAAAAACGAGATTATTGGGGAGGGGACTATATGTCAGATTTGATAACAGGCAAAGTTTAAACTTGTGACTTAAAAATTAGAATATGTCACATGAAAGTCCTGTGTGCATCCAGAACTCTAAGGGATTGAGGTGTCAAAGAGCAGAACCAAGGGAATATTTTACTACTCTATTTTCTTTGGCAAATGTAGTAAATAGACTTCAGTATATTTAAATAGGCATTTTGTATCTGATATTTTATTCTCTAAATGTCTTTTGGATGGCATAACTTTTGAATATAGTAAACTAGAAGAAACAGACTCAAAATTATATACTGCTCTTTGTTCTAATTGCTGTAAATTTATCACTTGGGAAGGAGGAATGAGAAAACATAGTGTTATGCAATTTTTGTACTGTAGAAATATATTAATCTGCACATCTTAGTGGCATGAGTTGCCATGTCTCTATCTTTGCAAATATTTGAGTTCATTTACAGGAAGCAGTGGGAGAGTCTAGCTTTTACTTTAGCACTCATGGGGCAAAATATGTACTCCAAGTCAGCTGAAGGTGGTCATGGGGAATGACAGAATTATCTCCCCAAAGACTCTATTTCACATGCTTAATGCATTTGCAAGTCCGGGAGATGGGAAATTTGTGAATTTGAGAACAGACACGCCTCAGGCAGAGTGACAAGTGCCAAAGCTATGGCTTCAGCTTTCTTCTTACTTGCTTTTTTTTTTTTTAATGAATGGCTCTCATTCCAAGGAAGGGAAGCTATAGCATTTTCTGTGGGCTGCAGTGAGTTCCTGAGAGGTGAGCACATCAGAACTGTAGTTTTTCAAAACTTTACAATCTAAAGACAGATTTTATGTGTCTTCACTTTGTGAAGGTGACCTGGGTCTCAAGTTGTCCTGGCACCACCTCAAAGATATGGCTGTTCAAAGACCTCTGCATGTGTTTTTACATGGGTAACACTAGATTCCTCCAGGGTTTATTACTAAAGTACTTATCATGGCAGCTGAAATGTTTCAGAATTGTACTCTGACTCTAGATCTGTAGACCATTAGTGTGAGCATTAAAAAGCTCTACACACCAGAGATAACTTTATGTTGCCATTTTGCAGAATCTTAGAAGGGATGAGCCATGTTAGGTCATCCAGAAAATATTTCTTCCAAAGCAGGAATTCTTTTCCCACTAAACTTTCCGACCCTAACTGTACTCTACATACTCTCCTGTTTTAAATGTTTCAAGAGAGAGTTTCTACTTATATTCTAATCTGTGTCACATTGTTACCTCAGTGCAGTACAGCAGTCTGCAGTGAAGAGAAATCCCACAGATGGTTAAAAGATAGTGTTCTTTAATGGGAGACAATAAATTATTTTATTCTAATTCACTATTGGGTATATTGGCTCAGTGTAATGTTTTCAAATTATCAAATGTAGTTTTTAAAGGAAAAAAAATAAAAGCAGATTTTTATGTTTATTTTAAAGAAGTATATTTAATGAAAAACAGATTTTTGTGTTTATTTTAAAGAAGTATATTTAATAAAAACCTTGCATGAATCTGGAAATAATGGGTTTTTGTCTTTTCATACTATTAATTTTTTACAGAAAGCACCTAAATCCCCCAGAATTACTTTTTGTACCATATAAATAATGACATTCTCAAAGATTAAAAACCTAGATAATCTACTCTATTATCTAATGGAAAAGGCATCAAACGGAAAATTAAGAGACATCGCAAAAGGCAAAAAATTTAGAAAGAAAAAGATGGAAATGTATCTAGGAAAGCTTTTGATACTTTTTGGCTTGTTTTAAAAAATGAAAACCCTTTGGAAACATGTTACTAATAACTATTTCACTACTCCATACTTTGGCACAGAAATAGGTGCAGAGACTGTTTATTACAGTAAAGTAGAATACTGCTGCCTGAGATGTTCAGCATTCCTGAACTAAAAATCTGCAATTTCTTTCTTTTCACTTTAGCTCTGTAATGTAGATTTGTTGAGTAGATGCTTTTATTCATTCATGTACAAATATGAGAAATAAATTAGTTTAAAAATCTAAATGCTCTTATTACCCTTTAGGAAATATTAAACTAAATTATGTCCCCAGCTATGTAAGTGTAACTGGCTTTAGCTCAGCACTAATGGTCAAAATTATGCCTGTGCAAATAAAAGAGATTTTGGCTCAGTCACTTCAAAGAAATGGGACTGATAAAATTAACAATGTCTTTATAACTAACTAAAATAGCTTTTGCATGCTGCTAATGTATTTATCTACCACAATAGCTGCAATCTACCAGTGCTTCAATGGCTGTCTTCCTATTTTTGAATTTACAATGTTGATCTGAATCTATACTTCCAGTCCTTCATGAAAACTAGGTGTTGGAAACCTATAGCAACGATTTAACTCACTTTTAGAAGTATTCCTGGAAATTAATAGCTTAAATTGCTCTAATCTTTATATTAATGTCAAGTATTTGAAATCAACTCCAATGATGCCATTGAAAACTTTGACCTGATTTAACTTTATGCTGTATCACCACAGCTATTTTTTCCCTACTAAGCTTCAGTTTGAATTACAGTTCCTATATCAATACTATATTCATTAAGCTTTGTTCCTTTTACCAGGGCAAGGCAATATTTTGCAGTTATTGGTCAAAATTTTGTTAAGAATCTGTAACTATTCTATGGAGAAGTATGCTGACAGACTGCACTAAGCTATCAAGAACATACTAGCAGATTCTCTCTGAAATGATGGGCTGATAATTTGGCTTCATAAAATTGCTGTTGGCTCAATAAGACAGCCATAAAACTGGAATTGTCTTCATTTCCTCTATGATTTCAAAGTTAGCATTCTCATTTCATCTATTATCTCACAAGTGAATATTTGGTATAAGGATAACAAATTTTCTTTGAGTTATTTCCCGGTGGTCTTTTTTGCCCAGAAACTTTAAAGACATTACTCTTGGTCATATGCATGATTTCATGATATGGTTTATGATACAGATTGGCTGAATATTGGTTTGTAAATACTTTTAAAATTTTAGTCTTTAGCTGCAGAATTCTATATGCTTGAGGATGTAATTGGATTGAGTGTCTTATGTTTATGAAATATATTGAAGAAATAAACAGTAAATAATAGTAAAATACTTCAATTTTACCCACTTTTCTAATATATTAGAGATGGAAAAATCTCCTACAAGAATCATTAATCAGTCAACTTTTAGTTTATATCTCATGCAGAATACAGAGGCAAATGTGATTATATTGTTTATAAGTCTGCCACTGTAGACTGCTTGCTAAACAGAGCATAAAATTAAAACCTATATTTCTTGTTTTAAAATTGCTTTTTAGAAAGATTTTTATTAGTATTTATTGCACTGAGATAACTATTTTCAAATATAAAAATCATCATGGTGTTTATTTAATGTATTACATTCAGCCAGTTCCATACAGAGGACCTACCAGGAGGCCTTGGGCCCCTTAGACCTCTGTCAGACTACATTTCCTACAGACAATAACCAGCCAGTTAAAATTATTTTAGTATGGCATTGTCTTTCATTCTGAGATGTTCTCACTGAATATTGCTAAATGCCTAATTCAAATGGTTTTGATTTGCTCACAGTAAAAAGAACCACGCTACTCCTCTGATCAACACTTTGATCAGATCACTAAGACACCTGCCAGAAATACTTGACCTTGTGAATCATGTGTGGGCAATTAACTTCCTCAACCTCTCCACATGAGGAGAACTAGTAACGACCATTATTGTCATGTGTACTTTAGAATTATATGTGCATGGTCTTTACCTGCATGTGGCATCTCCACCTACAAAGATAAAATCCCTAGGTGTCCCTTCCCTCTTTTTCTGTCTGTCTCCCCCAGGCAATTTCATGAAGCATTGATTAGTCTTCTTTCTCTGGAAACCTTCCTTTTCTCCATAAGGAAAAGAATTTTAATAAAAGAGAGTAAGAAGACATAAACATAAGGATAATGAATAAAATTTATACTACATGTTCTTATACTACAGATCCTCATATGTTGAATAATCAGTTTCCCTGAAGAGGACTGTTTAATTGACTGTCCTTTACATTGAGATGAAAAAATATTTGACCGCCTTACAAAACTGAAGTTATCTTTCAGTAGTAAAAAGTATTAATATTTTATTTTATTAATTATATTTTATTGCTTTATTTAGCTTTCAAAAATAATTTTATTCTATGGCAGAGAGTGACACAGATTCCTCTTTACTCTGATGAAATGCATTGCTAAGTCATTATATATATTTTCCTTTCACTGTACCCTCCTGTCTTGCTTAAGCAGGTTTCAAAATACAGCCCTGTGTGCGATCATCTCTTCTCCATTCATTTTATTTCTTAATCATGCCCTGAATGTTTCGTTTTTGTTTTTTTTTAAATCATGGTTTCATCATGCCCTTTTAATAAGGTCTGATCTGCACTGATACTGTACCGACATAACGTCCTTGCTCTGGCCAGGACAGGGTTAATTTTTGCAGTAGCTAGGAGGGAGAAATGGCTGGGACCCTGATGTTCCATACCACCCCATATCATCTCTGGGCAAGGAAAAGGGACTCTCCATAAGGAAGGGGCTCCTTTTTGTCTTGAAAGCGCTGGGGAGAGCCATCCAGTCTTTGTTCATTGTCGTGGGCTCTGAGGTGGGCATTTCTGCATGTGAAGCACTCCCTTTTTGTATACTTCCCTTATTTATATTGTTGCTGATACTACTCCTTTTCTTATCTCACTGCTCTTTCCAGTACATTTTTCTTATCTCAGCCCATAATATTCACCTTCTGTGCCTCCAATTCTGAGGTCCATCCTGCCGGTGGGAAAGGGGAGGGGCAGGGGAAGGGAGACAGAGCTGTGTGTTTGGGAGAGTCTTGGTGGGGGCACTGAGCTGGGGAATACCATTCCTAAACCATGACACCTAGCTATGCTGGTTTAGAAGGGGCTGTTGAAAACTGTGTGTACCTATATTACAGATTACATTTAATTTTTTTCCCACCAGTTCCATTTCATGGAGGTTTCATGAAATATAGTGCAAGCCCTCAATAAGGCAACTACAGAGATAAATTCACCCAACAATTTAGTTGTTGTGTCACAACATTTTATTTATTCTGTGTCACAATGTTTTCTCCCTTCCTTCTTTCCTCCATCCCTCCTTTCCTCAAAATGGTTCAGAATAAGGATGTTTTCTTACAGCTTGAAAAGAGACAAAAATTATGCTGGGTGTGTATCTCCTATATTCTTGATATTCCAGATCTCCAACATAAATATGTGTATGCTGACTCTTGGTTGTGCCAAAGTGTTTTGAGCTGATTTAAACATTGAGATCTTAGGGTTTCTTGACATGGATAATTCTGATGGAAAAAATCTCTCAATTTTGGCATACCTACAAGAATAATAACCTCTGTCAGCAAGGCATGGTTGAACAGCTGTCAGTGTGTTGAGGAAAGCAATCTTTTCTTTCAACTCAACAGCAGCCAAGACAGCTTGTCAGAGTGTAATTCAAAACAATAGACAATTTCTGAATAAAGAAACTCCAGACAACTGAAAGTAGAAGTAATTAACTTCATTCTGGAGGAATCATCCTTTGTTAGCACTAAAGATTCTTTCATTTCAGATCATGGAGTATTGCCTTAAGATTTTAAAAACATGGTGATTAAATTGAACACTACTAAGATTACCATGCTCTTTCAAGTAATGGATAAAGAAGTAAGAAGAATGACAATAGTAGATTCACTCAGTCAAATACTCTGGCCCTGATAGTGACCAATATTGAACACTTGGCAAGAGAGCTTAACAGATAAGCTTGTAGTAACAATTTAGATTCTAACCACCCATGATTCAGAGACAAAAAGTTGTATTAATCTTGGTGTTTAGCCTTCACTGGAATTCTGTTCTACTATTATGTATAATTCCCTTCTGAGTCCATTTGTGTTTTTGGCACTCATCAACGTCCCAAGGTAAAGAATTCCATACATACCTACTTTTATATTAGTCTCCACCAAATAGTTTCCTTTGATGAATTCTTAATCACTGTAAGAAATTGTGAATAATCACTGTATATTCACTTCTCCTTGTTAACTGTGATT
This sequence comes from Pheucticus melanocephalus, assembly GCA_013398405.1. NCBI lineage: Eukaryota > Metazoa > Chordata > Aves > Passeriformes > Cardinalidae > Pheucticus > Pheucticus melanocephalus. The sequence goes on along the minus strand of VZSJ01000860.1, from coordinate 1,391,289 downwards.
TTTGTGCCATTATCATTCGATTCTATGCTTCATCCTTTTTTCAAAGTAAAGAATGTTAACTAATTTCTCTAATACATAGATTAATCCACAGCAGTGATAAGGCTTTTATCACTTTTCCCATGCCTTTTTCTATTTCTGACAAATATTTCAGTGGGAAGCAGCAGAACTGTACGAAGCATTTAAGATGCAGATAGTCTAGGAATTTACACAATGTCATGTTTTCTGCTTTATAATCTATTTTGTTGTTAATAATTCCTGATCTTATCTCAATTTTTTTTCCACAGAACGTTGTTCAGTTTTTCATTAAAAAATCAAAAATTAGTCAAAGAAAACCCTTCTTAACTGTAGTAGTTCTATTTAGATTACATCACAAAGTGACATATTTAGGATTGCTTTGTGTCTTACTTGATGTTTTTCCCCTCATGTGCACCACTTACATTTCAACTATGACTTTATTTCCCACTCTTACAGTATTGTGAGCTCAGTTACAATTAAATCTTTGTACCAACTCTTTATGGGCAGTCTTTATCTTTAGACATCTGGATGTTTTTGTGCCATTGTTATTCACAGGTTCACTAATGATACCATCCCCACATTATTTATAAATATATTGAACACTATAAATATCATAGAAGAGTGGGATTTATTCCCTGTAATTGTACAATGACAAATATTGTCCTAGATTTATGTTATTTTTTTAAATCTACTTACAGCAATTATCTGAGAAGTTTTACTTCCCAGTTTATAGTATGACTAACATTAAATTAAATTTGAAGGGTATAATTCATAGATTAAAAAAGAGAAATTCACAGAAATATATGAGAGAAGTGTGACATTAACCATTACAGTCAATGAAGACGAAATCCAGTCTGAAAATACTTTTCATTTTATCCTAAACTAAACATTTGTATATAGTTCCACAATATTAGAATCATTTGTGTTTGCAATATCATTGTGTCCTTCAAAAAAATTTGAGAAATTTGAGGCAAAATAAAAGTTCTTTTTAAATACCCATCTTGAATCTTCATTGTTGTAAAGTACTTTTTATCAGATTTCTTAATCTTTCAGCTTTTTTTATTCTTTATTATGCTTTGTACTAATTTCCCTAATATAGATGACTAATCTATATTTTTCCAGTCCTGGAAAAAGAAATATTATATTTAACACATTTTGTTCTACTGAAATTAATTTAATTAAATGATAAGTTATGACATTAGTAACTTGACTTCTTTTTTAGTCTTCTGGGCAGTGGATGAATACTTGACAATTTCTTATGGTTCATCTAAAAGTTTTTCTAATGATATGTTAGTCTGCAACAATTTCTTTAATTTTCCTCATTAAAAGAAAATTTCCAGGACAAACTTCCCATAGCTCCTATGCAGTGGACACCAATGCAAATAATACTTTTTTTTTCCTATTCTTATCTTTTCCATCTATTTTGAACATTTCTATTCCAACTTTCTCATCTGTGGACCTTACAGAATTTTTGGCAGTGCTCCTGTTTAACTAATACTTTTATTGTATTTAGCAAGGTGTTTTTCAAAATATTTCTTGGGCTGCTTTTTAATAATTTTGTACTGACATCTGTATGAGCCAGCAGAGAGCCCAGGAGTACAATTGCATCCTTGCTTTTGTCAGAACTAGTGTGGCCAGCAGAACAAGAGCAGTGATTGTCCCCCCTGCACCAGCACTGGTGAGGTCACACGCCCAGTGTTGTGGCCAGTTCTGGCCTTTCACTGCAAGGACATGGAGGTGCTGGAGTGAGTCCAGAGAAAGGCAACACTGACAGAGGGGCTGGAGCACAAATCTTGCCAAGAGTAGCTGAGGGAGGTTGCAGTTGAGGTTGCTTAGCCTGGAGAACAGGAGGCTCAGGGGAGGCATTATCACTCCCTACCACTACCTGACAGGAGGCTGTAACAGAGTGAGGATGGTCTCTGAAAGGGAATTTTTTGTGACCATAAACAATAAGACAGAACAAACAGGAGTTTGTCAGAGTTATGAAAACTTGCTCTGACTTGTTATCTGCCTGAGATTTCCATTTTTCCTTTCTGATGTCTCTAACAAGTAGAAAAACCAAGTATAAAAGGAGGCTTCCCTAGAAGACCAGAGGGAGATATAGAACTGCATTTTCAGATCCACAAATCGTCCTATATTGAAGGAAACATGACTGGTCCACATGAGGGCTAAGAACTGGCTCAGGGTATAGTGAAGGGCAAACAGATAAGGAATGTCACAGAACGTTAAGGAATGTTGGTTAGGTTAATGGCAGCCTTTGCAGATGAAAAAGTAAATTAAAGACACACCATGACAGCATAGCCTGACAGGAGAAATCAGGCAGTAAAAAGAAGGGACTAAAACAATGAGGAGAAAACACTCCAGCAAATGTAACTGTGTTTATTATCATGATTCACTGTCAGATGAACTGTTCAGCGAGCTTCAGATCAGGATCTTAACAATTTAAAAATATATATAGTCAATCAGAAATCCAGGAATCTTGGTAATATCCATCCTAATAATCGTGAAAATTTTCGAAGCAAATAGGTTTAGGTATACCAAGGTTCTAATAGTCATAAAATAATTTTAAGTTCTTTATATTCAAGTGCAATCAGTGAGTCCAGTTTGTTTGGGTTTCTTCTTTAAAAAGGAAGATTCACCTGCTGGTGTATATGAATGTGCTTCCAGGAAGGAGGCAAAGGCCCAAAGCTCAGTGAATGAATGGTGTTATTGCAGTGATTCTGTAGTTCTGTGTGTTGTATGTTACAAGTGTCATGTGTACTTCATTGTAAGGAAAAAAGGTGAATATTTTCTTCTCTTTTCCATGATAAACAGTGGTTTAGAAGTGTCATTTGTGCTGTTCAAAAAGGCAACAGACAGGAATTCAACATTCAAAGGCAACATTTGACAGGAATTCAATTTTACAAATCAGGTTGTAATTTTTGCATAAGCAGAAGATACTTCTTAAATAACCTTTTGGCTAATTATAAATTTACACTATGAGAAAGAACATAAATAAATATTGTGTAACACATCTAAGTCTAGAAAAACAGACAAATGAAAACTGGAACTTTGTTCTTTAATTCAATGTAACTTCCTAATTAAACTTTCCTTCAGTAATATGGTATATGCAATTGTCCTTGCAGTATCAATTCTGAATGCTATGCTAACAAAAAAGAGTTAAAATATTGCAGCTTACTGGTAATGAACTAGCCCTAAAAATAATTTAATTTTTTTAAATAAATAACTGTTCAAAACAAAATACATTCAAAATGTTCCCATTTGGGTTCTTTTTATTAGCATTTTAATACTTCTCTTCCTCCAAGAAGCAGTGGTCACACCCATGGAAACCAGTTTGGTGTATAGAACAGTACATTAAGTCTAGGGTCCCATATTTTCTTGGCCAGCTCTGGTGAGACATCAATCCTGCCTCTGTTGTCTCTGTAATATTTATTCTCAAAACAAGTGTCAGGAATCATAACTTTCCCACAGAGACTCAGTTTTAGCAAAGCAAAAGGTGTCTCCAGTCTGTGAAATGGAGGCAAAATTCAACTCCTTGCAATTAGCAAATATTACATGCAACTTCTACATGTTCCTCTATCTGAATAGGCCAATTAAATGTCAGGATTAAATTAAAATATACCTACAGAATCATGAACTTCTCATATCATGTTACAGTTATATGAAAGTGAATGCAGCTCCAACAGCTTATATGTGATTGTTTCCTAGATTTATCCAGAATGTCTTAAACTTTCTTTGGAAAAAACCCAAGTTTGAATTCTGGTTGTTTTATTTGTGTACTTCGTAAAAGCAAATTAGTAAATCAAACAAGATAGCTAGCAGGTAATAATTATAGATAGACAATAGGTAATAGATATCAGACAATAAAAGAAAGCAGGAATATTTAGTCTAAAACAGGTGTCAGTTAAGATCAGACCTCTACTCTGTTGACATAGGTCCTTCATCCTATACATCCAAAACCATCTGGTGCAAAATAAAAGGAGCTGATTTTTGCAAACTCTCTCAGAAAAGTAGAATATTTACCTAAAAATCATTCTGGCAGTCCCTACAGAGAATACACTGAACACAGGAGCCAATAGCTCTTTGGTACTTCAGAACACACTTTATATCTTTTATTATGAAGTATTCCAGAAATTATTCAGACACCAAGACTCCTTTCACATATTTCACTCACATGAAAATTATTCCCTTTTTTAAAATTTTTTTTTGTTTCCTTTTTCTATTGCCTTTTGTGTCTTTTATTTGCAGAGCATTTTACATAACGTATTTTTGTCAGTTCTGATAGCTGAGCTTACAAGAACAAATCTTATGCTTGGTATTTTGTGTCCAGTACCTCAGTGAATCTTTTCTATTGGGTGGTAGATTCTGCTCCTATGTGACAAGAAGCTTTACATTACTTCTCCTTTGTTATTACACTGCATACTAATTCACTCTTATGTTCTTTCCTAGGTAGTTCCTTGGCAAAATCTCTCATCATAAATTCATTGTCAGAAACAACAGACTGGCCTTTGGCTTTTGGTAAATGACAGAAAATTGTACTCTCTATCACAATGGCTTGAAAACGTATTTGTAAACAATTGGATTTTCTTGTGTGGCATGTAACTGGATACAACAACACCATTTTTCTATCTGAAACTCAATGCTAGATCAATCTTTCACAGTGGCAAAGAATCAACACTAGACTAGAGCAAATGCAAAAGCATATTTAGTGGAACTTTCATCTTATCATCTTAAGGAATCTGTACTTCCATGACTTTATAAACCCAGCTTTAAATCAAGTTTATTTAACAGTAATGGTACTGTAACAATAGTACACTACAGTCAAAAATTTTCAGCTAGTATATTTATTTTGAATACAAATTAAATGCACTGAAAGAGTTTGCAAGTGAAAACAGGTGACTATTATCTATGAATACTGTTTTATTTTATTATCTTTTTCTATTTCAATAATTATTTCTGTCCATGTAATCCATCCAAAATATTATTTTGAAGTAATTCAAACCATTATTTATGTGCTGAATACACAGATAATTTACAACCATATTTAATAAATATTTAATAAAACCAGCTTTTTCCAGACACCTTTCTGGTAGTCCATTTATTCCAGAACCTTGACACTCAGTTTTAGAGAATCCTGGTCTGTGATTTCTTTCACTAAACTCCCTTTCTCTTTTTCCTTCTCTCCATGTGGTTTTATACAGTGTGCCAGCTTGAGCAATGGATAATTCAAAGCTTCCGCAATTTCCAAAACTGCTGTCAAAAGAGGCAATTATTAATGATTTCTTTTTTAAAGTCTTAAAGTTCTAGAAGTTGCAAGTAATTGTACACTTGCTTGTGGAAGATAATGATCATCTGTGATTGAAGTCTTAGGAGAAATAAGGAGCAATTTAAAATCACACATTAGCTGCTTAAGTCAATGTCATGCAAAGGAAGTAATCTTTGCTGAGGATGGATATCAAACTGATTGATTTGCCACGTTGTGATTGGTTTTGATTTGGGGAGGGGGGGGAGAGGTGTGTGAGGTTCTCACCTTTTCATTCAATTACCATTCTATAACCTGCTTTGATTATAAAAGGTTTTTCCATATTCTTATCAAAGATGAAGAACTTCAACTATGCAGTCAAGGTGTGAACATGTGAATTTCAATAGTGTAAGACTGCAAAATGCTAATGATAAACTGTTTGCATGATTTCAGGCGTATCAAGTTTAATAAAAGTTTCATTAGCGTTAAACAAAGTGATTACATCTAGGGAAATGGTCATGCAACAAAACTAATTATGTGCACTCAAAACACCAAAGCAGGTTCTGAATTACACTTGAAAGGAATTAAATCAAGTAGATAGTCGAACAAAGACAAAACAAAAGTACCAGCTGAATACCTTTCCTTTCCTGGAATTTATAAAAGGCTTGACTTCATTGGTCAAGCCTTCAGTCTTATCAGCCTTCAAACCTGGACTCTCACAATAGATTTTTATTTTAGGGCTATTTGGGGCATTGGATAAATTTCAGGTGGATTTTTGTTTTGACTGTTTTTAATTGGTTGGTTGATTTGGTTTTTTCTCCACAACATCCTTTTTGTGCAGATTTTGAAGGACCTGGAGAGACGAAAAAAGCATACATAAAAAAGGTTCAGTATCTGCCTGAATATGGTATTTTATTTTGTGGATGTCAGCAAACTCTCTAGGACATAAATTCATCAGTTTGATGATGCTATCCATTCTATATTTTGTGTCAGTTAGTGTATTATCTACCTTCAAACCAGGCATGAGTACATTAATACTACTCATTGAGAGCCATGCTTTTTCCCATAGAAGCTAAAGGTTACTTTGGCATATATTTTACAATATTTGCTTATTTACATATTTTTTATTTACAACACTGCTTAATTTTTTCTAGCAATAATCTTTTGTAAAGATCAGATCCACAAACTACCTGCAGCTCTACTACTAGCTTTTTTGTTGTTTTTTCTTATACACAAGGTGAATTACTTCGTGAATTATGCAGTGTAGCAGACAAAGCTGGAAGAACTGCTCTTCTCATTGATTGCATCAACCTGAAATGCATTATGAATTCTAGATTAAGAATGTGAATTGTTGACCAGCTCCTTTCAAACAGTAAAATGAACCTCTTGAAACTCAAAGCACCAAAGAATAAATGCTGGCAGAGTATAGTGCTGCTTATAAGAGCACTAAATTTTCTTCTTTTGTAAAGGCTATTTAACTGATCCATATTCTATATTCTTGAAGTGTTTTAAATTAACTGAAGAATAACATTAATTTCCATTTTCTACCTTTTCTACCTTTTTTTTTTCTTTTTAATGAAATGAATATAAAAGCAGTACATCTTCCCTTGCCACTGACATATGTTTAACTAATGCCAGGGCTTAGGAAAAGTAGACTCTAGTGGGAGCCTTGATTGCATTTAGACTGCCTAGCCATATCTCTTGAATACCAGATTGAATGCCAGTGCTTTCTAATTAGAATGATTTTCATTAATACTCTCTACATTTTAAGCATTTTAGTGTATCCCATTATTCTCCAAATCATCTGTGTCATTAGCATTTCAATTTATGCTGAAATTATTTTTATAACAGGCAAGAAAAAATATTGTCGAAGTTCTTTACCCAAATCATACTGTTTAATAGACATAATTTCTGGGGTTTTTTTGTAAAAGGAATATGTGTAAAGAGATTTTCCTGTTGGCTTGACTAGCAGGTGTATGATTCTTATGCCAGTGATCAAATAGATGTTGGATCTCATGAAAACTGGATAAGATCAAACCAGAAATGCATCAGAAAAATGACATACCTAATGATCTCTCTGTGAAGGCTCTACTCACTTATCTATGAACATTTTTGGTCCTTAAGGATTAACTCTTTAGGATTTACACAAATAAATCTAAATAATAAATACAGATGATTGATCTATATATTCCATTTAGACACCTGAGACATCTGGGTGTATGCCAGTTCTCTGGTCACCCTTTATATTTAGTAAAGAGAACCAGAAACCTCTAGAGAGCGAGCAACCTCATCTTACAATGGATGTTGTCCAAAATGTTTTTTTTTTTGACTGAAAATTAAATTCAGAATGTGTTGCTTCAAATCTGGAGTTATGTGTGGAAATATAAGATTAGATGGGATTAATTCATTCAAAGTTAGCAGAAAAGATGTTCAGAGTTGGGGTTTTTTTGTGTGCATATTGTAAGTTTCCTCTCTGAATGCTTTGGGAAAAAATCTCTCCACAGAGAGTCAAATCTTTTTATTTGTCCCACTATAGACTCACAAATGTATACTCAGGAGAAATTTATAGTGGTTAAATTTTAATGAACTAATTACTGTTACAATTCTTCCCTCTTTGGAAACGTAGTTTCTAGACCATTGACAGATAATTACACAATACCACTTTCCTTGCGTTCTGAGATATAACTTAAGCTTGCATAAAGAAAATCACCAAAACTACTTTGAAGAATTTTGTTATTACTGCAATTTTCTTGCAAAAATATCAATTCCAAAATATCTTCTTTTTGCAGTATACATAGCTTAAAAATAATTTTGCTATTTTAAATTTCATTTTTCAGTTCAAAATAACTTTTCATTTTTAAACATAAGTTATATTAGCAATTACAAAAGACTATAACAGAAACACATCCTAGTGAATGGGATGCACAGATTTACAAGAAAAGTTTACATTGCAGTGTTGAGACATTTTTCCCATTTTTTGCTTCTCAATACAACATATCCATATTTTTTCATTATCCTAGTTCTTTAATTTGGAATAAAATGTTATATTTTTATCTTATTCTCAGCTAATTCAAAGTGGCATTTTATGCAAAACCTTGGTGGCATTTTAAAGTGAATTTACCATTCAGTATGCAAATTCTTTCTCTACTACATCAATCATGAGAAACATTTGATGATTCTTTGTAAACAAAGGAGTAAACTATCACTTACCAAAGGCTTTGCTTAAGATAAATAACATGCTTGAGTAACATGGAAAAAGAATACAGTATCCACATAAAAAATTTTATCCACACAGTAATTACACTGTTCTTCCATAAATATGTGGTGATTCCAGGCTGGAAGACTTAATAGTCTTCCTTTGTAAAAACTTTCTAAAAAAGAAAACTGAAGTCCTCATGTCTAAAATAAAAGTTAGAGATGTTAAGGTGATGTTCTCTACTTATCTAAAAGAGTTTTAATACTCTAAATTTGATTTCTGAACCTGGGTGATACATTTAAAAGTATTTTTACATTAAATATCCAATATATGACATAAATTAAAGTCATTAGATTGTCTGCAAGGGCATCTAAAATTCAGTTCAAAATAATTCCATGTAGGGAAATTTCAAATCTCAGTAACAGCAACCACCACGCTTCCCATTCAGTTACTCTGTGTTCAGTGACTGTCTTCATTTGCTCAGGCATGAATATATTTAGTTTAAATACTTTATTGAAAGTCCAGTAAATGTTTTACATTTTTCATTCTGCAGATATTGTGTATTTGATTTCACAGGAAATCAAATCTTTAGAGAGAAGAGTCTTTACAGAAGGAAGATACAGACTGGTGGATACACAAAGTGCACCCTGCAGGTTTTGCTCTGGTCGAACCTTTTTTCCAGTCAGATGGCTGAGCAGAATGTTGTTTTTTCTTGGTTGTGTTGTGCACCTTTGTGCCACTGACCAGTGGAGCAGAGACACCACATTGCACTTGCCTACACAGAATGTGTTTGCTACCTGTGCTCTCCTTCTAAACTGGTATCAGCTGGCAGCTGCTGCTGGCTTTCTTTGCAAAGAGAGCGCACAAAGCTGATAACTCTGTGCAACCTAAAGGAAATAATATTTACCAAAAAAATTCCTTCCATTTTCCAACTGCTGATCTTCCAGAATGCTAAAAGAGTCATAGATCTTTTTATATTTCAATATTTTCACTTTTACTTTAGGCCTGAGAGAATTAAGGCATAATAAAGAAACAAATATCATACCTGAATTCATAATTATTTATAATTTTTTAGAAGCATGATAGAATTAAAATATCTTTCACAATTTTCTGAACTTTAGGGGAGGGTCAAGATCAATTCTTCATTGTAATGACTATTTTTTCTCATTTTAATTGTACTGTAAGGACTTACATGATAGTAACTTGCTCTCATTCCTTTCTCCTTGATTGTCTGTAAAATGAAGATTGATTACTGTAGATCAAGCAATTTTTTTAAAGGAATGATACAGTAAGAATTAATATGACCAAAAAAAAAAATATCAGTGCTTAAAGAAAAGTTCTGTATTACATACTGATAGTGTCTGAAGATAAGATAATTTTTCTGATGGAATTATTGCCATATCTTCCTATAAAAATTTTGTTAAAATATGGCATATTGATTCCAATAGATGAAATGTGAAACCAAACATTGTAAGAAGCAAATACATGTATAGAAGGAAATTTTTATCATGGGTTTCTTTCTGCAGTTTGTTCATATATTAACAATATATTTGTTCATTCTCTCTTAATCTTTTTGCTGAACTACTTTCTCTGTTTTAATGTTTCTTTAATCATTTGTAGTAAATTTTAATTTGCTACATTTCTTGTAATAATTTGTAGTAAATAGAAGTAACTACTTCAACACTCATTGAAAAGGAAAACTATGTCTGAAAGTTTTAAAACCATGGACTTAGAAGAAACTAAATTTCTTACAAGCATGGGGAAAGAAAAACTCTATACAATGAAAATTTTGATATGAAATAATGTAACCACTCTCTCACTGACCTCCACTCATTACATCAAACAAAGAAACTATTGTTTTTTTATTTGGGACAATAAAGAAACTGCTCTAGATTCTATAAAATGAATGCCACTGTATATGGTTACATTTTCATGAAGATCAGGTAAATTAAAATAAACTTGTTTTCAGAGAGGCAAGAAAACAGTGCATTCAATACCTCACAGAGAAATCATAGGACAATTTTCTAGGCAACTCCAAAGCTGCTACACTGTTTCCTTGGGGATATGCCAGGAAACCAAATGCTAAAAGCTGGAACGGATTTGTGCAGCTTAACATATGGCCTTTATCACAGCCAATAAAGGCTTCTGTGTGATCTCAGGTGCTTCCCCTTCTTAAAAAAAAACAAAAGAGGAATTGAAGGGAAGCACGACAAACAAAGACTGGTTTATTTAATGATGGCTTAAGGCTATTGAAAAATAACTCTGAAGGTGACCTCTAAGCACTCAGTGGAAATGATCAGCAAGATCTGCACTCAAATATTTTTCATTCACTTTAGCAAGAGTGAAGCCATTTCTGCTTATATGCAAAGCTCAATGATTACTGCAATATTGTAATTTATCAACAAAATATATAATTTCTCACCCCAAGGCCAAAATTATCAGTCTTTTTTTGTTACAGATAGTTTACTACACTCTTTTGTTCTAAAAGGCATGTGACATATCTTGTATTTAAAGAAGCTTATCAGTTAATTCTGCATAAAAGAGTCCTTCAAATTGTTCTCCTTAATTCTGTAGTTCAGTATTATATTTCTATTGTAGGTACCAACTATACCTTTTCAGCTACACACTGAAAACACGAAGAACTTTCAAAAACACTCTTCTCAAAAGTGTTCCATTTTTCAGGTCTTAGACTTTATTTTCACAGCAAATCAAGATTGTTTTTAATTGAAAGAACTCAGAGAAAATATAATGGGAATATTTAGAAATACATGAAAAATAATGTAAAATGCTTCTGCTGCTGAAATTTCTTTACAGGAACTTAGATGGGCAGAAATTGAGAGCAAACTACAGTTTGTTCCTCTTTATTCTCACAATCCTTCATGTTTAACACAAACTTATTTGTTCTGACTAGTTCAGAAAATACTGTGCGTCAAGCAGCAAGGAAAAAACAGCAAGGTAGATTTACTGCATCATTTTACCTTCTGTCCTCTGCTTCTTGTTTCTTCTTTGGCTGTGCTTTCTCAAGGGGACAAAATTCCTACCAAAATAATAAAAGAAAATTATTATGTTTCTTATTCAGCATTACTGGAAACAGATGTCTGTAGTTGTCTGATTGCACTTTTGGTAGTTTTAAAAGTACTTGAAACTTTTTATTTTTTTCCCATCATCATCAGTAAATTCACATTTTGCTGGGCCATAGTTTTTGTTTAACATTCAAGAACAATGAACTGTTCAAGTTCACCTACCTATGTCAATGGGTTTTAAACTAACCTATGACATTAGCCATGGAAATACAGGTTTTTAAAAGTCATTATCCTAGATTATCTGTTTTTATCTAAAACTGTGATATTTAGCTCATTTCAACCTTGGATATAAATGCTTTTTTCTCAGAGGACTGTGAAGATGCTGTGTTAAACATGTAGTAGCCTTGGATGATGAAGTATTCTGCTGCAGTATATGACCCTTATGTGAAGGAATACTAAAGAGACCTTAAACTTCCTATTGACAAGAAAAAAAAAGGAGAATGAAACATACAATGAAATGTGATTTATTTTCAAACAAACAAACAATACATATGCACTACAAAAAAGATATTTTTCTATATAGTGTTTAAAATGTCCTGAAAAAAATACAGCCAAATTACTGGCAGCTGCAGTGCATGAGAACAGCTATAAATCAACTTCTCTACTGTATATCAATTTATATTTAGTAGTAACTTCTAACTCACTGTGGATTTTATAGACACTTTTATGATATATTCACACTGCAACAACAAAACAGTGCTGTTCCTCTATACAATAACTAAGGAAGAAATGAAAGTGATTAATTTGCCCCATGGCAGAAGACATCACTAATTTATATCTTAGATACCCCATGTGAATCTATTTTATTTTATTTTTCTTGTGGTTCTATTAATCAGTGGAATAGAGCAAGAATCAGAATAAAATGATAAAAAGAGAGCTCAGTTTAATGTTTAAATATTTTCCTTAACTCTATTAAAATGAATGTTCATTATATGTTAAATATTTTATAAATGCTAAATTGTGAGGAAATTAATTTAAACGTTTTATCTTATGAGTCCATGTTTTATGCCTGTAGAAAAATACTCTGCCTGTCATGCAGTGAAACAACTCAAACAATGCCCTATTTGTAAAACACTCAGGGGTGACCTGAGGTGTGGTATCATGCTGCTTTTGGTGTTGAATTATGCTAAAACCATGCTGACTCATCAGCCCCGAAGTTAATAATTCTGATTGTGAGGTGAAGATGAGTCAGATATAGTAAAATATCCTTATCTAAAAATGCTGACACAGCTGATCTGGAGACATATATCTGACAGTCAATCACTTTATGGTATGAAGGTCCAGTTCCACTTTCAAATTGCAGGTTCTTCTAACATATCCCTTCTTGGGGTGTGTGTGTGTGTGTGTGTGTGTGAATTCCTCCCTTGGGGAGGACACCCCTCAAGTTACTCTTTGAGGCTGAGTGAAAAAGATTTGCCCATGGCCATTGGTACGAGTGAGTAACATCAATCTCTTCTTAATTATTGTGGGGCTTTGTTGCTGGCTTTAACATAATTGCTTTGATATAGTACATTATATTATACTAGTGGGTTCAGTTTCTCTACTGTGTATTAAAAGTTTCTGATTAAAATATTTTTTGTCTAATAATTTATCAGAATAAATTTTATTTTTTCATTTTTATATATAAATATTCATTTTTGTATAAATATATCTGGTTTTCCATCCTTAATCAAGTAGGACAAAGTTGTATAAAGGTGCAATCATGGCAATGGGGTCCTTTCTGCACCTCATGAGCCAACAGGAGGCCTTCTCTAATAATCTTTGTCTGAAGCTTCCACTCCACTCGTGACAATGCCTTCTTTCAAGTGCAATTGAATTTCAGTTCCTATGCTGTATGATATTCAAACAACTTTTTGGTTATTATAGTGAGAATCCAATTGAACAGTTACAAAAATTGAATACTTTACCTATATGTGTTTGTACCCTAAAGTAAGATGTTCTGAAAAATTTTCACATCTTGTCTTTTTTTTCCTGCTTTATACTTCACCACACCTCAGAGAATATTTCTTGTACTTCAGTGTATAGTTAATTAGGTCTGGTCTTACCTTGAAGCAAGGAAATTACTTGCATGTCTGCATGCAGGTTTCAGTTGCAGACATTGAGATTCAAAGCACAAATCTGTTAATTTGATGGCATTCTAATTCTCAGGAATGATGATATTAAGTCGTAATTGTCAAAACTTGAAAAAATGTTTTGTATTCAACAGCCATGTTTGATATACAGCAAAGATCATGAGGAAAACAAAAGTACTTATTTGAGACCTTCTGAGGATGTAGCATAAGAAAATAACCTTTTCTGCCTGGGACCTATTTCTTCACTAATGGTGCTGGAAGTTATGTACTGGAATGCTACCCCAACAGCCCTACTCTGCTGTAGGAATTTGTCATACAAAACCATTTCTCAGAAAAACAGTTGATCCAACTTCCCAGCTTCATCCTAATCTAACACTGATGCAAACAACTATGATACCCAAGGATACAACTGGTTTTAAAATCTTACAGAATTTATGAACTGTACATTTGAAAAGATAATTTTAACATTTCTAAGTCAGTGACATGCATTGCTTGTTTCTGAGGTGAAGTGTTCTATAAAATTTTGTAAAAAGAACGTTATGGATGGGAATACTTCTGTTCTTTAATTCATGATATGAATTTAACCCCTGAAATTTAGTATTTCATATCCCATATTTATTTTACATGGAGAAAAATGCTTCTAACTGCATAAAAAAGAAATGAAAACATGCTAATTAGGCTGAAACATTAACAAAGTAAAAACACTAGAGAATTTTGATTGGGAACTCTCTTTCTCAAAAGGAAGTATGAAACTCTAAATTTACCATTCCATGGATAGTATGTACCTAAAGCCTGATGTTGACATCTTGATGTTCCTAATGCTCTCACCTCTGAATAATCTACTAAGAATGAATATTGATTAACTAGGAAATGTACAGAAACACTTCAGCAGATAATTTTATTAGATGACTTATTAGGAAAAAGGTTTATTTCTTCTCTTGAAAGCAATGATTAATCAGTAGTTATTCTATGAAACACTGCAGAATGGCACAATCCATTTACAGAATCATGATCATGCACAAAACTGATATGCAGTCTAATTGAAAAAAAAATTAAATATAGAGTATTGTTATATGTGCTTAATAGTAACATTTCCATTACCCAGATACGAGCAAAGTAAGAAAAATCATATCAAAAGAGGTGCCTGTAAAGAGGAAACCCAAAAATAAAAACAACACAAAAGTATATGAAAAGACACTAAAGCTGGGAGAAGTGTTTGAAGATCCAAATGGCTGTGTAGGAGCAGAAAAGACAACAAACAGACCTTGGTAGTGACAATTAGGAACAATAATTCCTCTAAAAAGGCATAGTTACTTCCAAAAAGGCTTCTGCAGCTACCTAGGAATGATAGTTTCTGTAACTCTTGCAAAATTAAAACAGTCATTTTATTTATTTATGCTTATTGCCTATTTTTTCTCAATTTTAAGTCCTCATCATCTTGTCAAATGGTGGAAAGAGAGTTAGGCTGAGAGCCATGAGAGTAGAAGCCCTGTGAGAGCACAACAGGAAGGAAGAGAGGAGTGGGGTATCCTCAGAAATACCTCTGCTATTTTGGGCATACTAAGTTGTATAACCTCTTTCATCAAATATTGAACAGGCTCCCTTTTAAAAAATAGCCTTATTTCTGGACACTATTATTCCCATTATAATTTTGTCTGAGACTAAATTTGGCATTGTTTTGTTGTTGTGGGGTTTTTTGTGGTAGTTTTCATAAAAGCAGACTTTCCTGAAACAAAGGAACAAAAAGAAAATTCTGGGAATTATTTTGTTGCCTTTTGACTAATTAGAGTTAAAAAACATTTAAACCAAACATATTAAACACTAGACTGTCCCTAATGTCTAATTATACATATTTATAAACATTAATCCCTGAATAGTTAAAACTTAAATAACTTTAAAAGTAAAACTACACTTCAAAATAAAATATTATTTCTAAAAAAAAGTAAAAAATCTTTTACTACAAAAATAACTAAAGTGTAATATTTATTAATAAAATAATAGTATTACTAATTTTTAAGGAAGTTTCTATATTTTATTAAATAGAGATGGGTTATTGGGACTGATCCCTTACTGTACTGTGTTGACATTTACCTCATTAAAATGTGCTGTGTCTCTTATACAAGAAAGAAGTAGCAAAGATGAAAACACTGAAGAAAAGAAAGCTGCACAGCCTCAATGTCTGAAGGCCATCTTTTTTTCTTGTAATAAACACTTCTACAGCATTTAATTATTGTAGAACTTCTATATTTCAAAACCCATATTAATCTTTCAAGTAAAATCTGTGTGTTTTCACACATCCTATGATTTGTTTTATTTTGACATTGGAGTTTGAATAAATGTGCATTAAGTATGTATATTGGAAATATCAAAGCTTGGATTCTTTTCTTCAATGTTTAAGGCCAAGCACCATGAATTTTAAATTCATTTAAAGTCAAATTCTGTGCACTTATCAGTTACCTCATATTTACTGAAAATAATGGAAAAATAGCTCAATCCAGTTGCTAATAACAGGATTTTGGAGAATATTTTCCAGTACATTTTTTTAGGCATTATTTTGTATTATCATCACAAAAGTAAACATTCCCCTTAAAAGTTTAAAATTAAGAGAAAAATAAATTTTCACAATGTGAAGACTCATCATAAGAGACATCTGGCAATGCTGAACAAAAAAATACATTCACTGCATATGTGCAACTGTCTAGTGCTGCCTCCTCTGAAATAATCCTAGAACTTTTTTTCAAATATGCTTTGACAAACTGCTAAAGAATGGCATAAGTTACCAAATGACTGAAAGCATATTCTTAACAGCAATTGCTGCTTGGATACAAAAATGCATCTTGGATCTACAAAACAATCATTTGGTGATTAGTTAACAGAATAAAAGGATATCTGCTTTCCTTTCTTCATTAAGAGGGAGATGAGAGTTTTGTTTCCAGAGTTGTTGAGATGAGCTAAAGCATACAGATTGTCTGCAGAGCACATAAGTTATCCCCATCTCCTTGAAGTCAAGGATCTTGTATTAGTAGGAAGGTACTCTTACAAAAATGTTATTATTCTATGTTGGAAGCAATATGAGCATCTTAGGATGATTTAACAGAACAGCCTTCTGTGTCATTCTGTGATACAGTTTTTTGTTGTAGCTGTGCAGTGGGTTAACCAAAAACAATGGAAATAAACATACAGAGTGTAGATATCTCAGAAATCTTGCTCTCATTCTGATGTATGGAATTCTAACCTGGATGTTCCGTAGGAGTATGAAAAATTGCTTGAGCAGAGCATAAAACTATTTTAGACCTTATAATTATGGAGTTAGGATAGTTAAGTCATTTCAGTCTGTTATATGAGCAGAATTAAAGCAAGACTGGAGGAAAATTCAAAGTAAATAAACTAATCAATGAGCCAAATAAGAAAAATAGTGGGAAGAACTAATAAACATGAACAATCTCATCATCATTTATTTTCATATTTCCCATTTCCATCAAGTATGCACTTAGAGACAGGAAAAAAGAAGTAGAACTAGGTTATAAAAAAAGAAATAGAAATAGGTTATAAAAAAATCAGACTTAAACAATAGTATTTAAAAATAATTAGTTTATTGTAGAGGTAGTAGACATGATGACACAAGTGGATGGATGACAAAGGTCCCTATTAAAGCTGTTAGAAAAAGTTTATGTACATGATTCTTCCTAACAATGTTTGCATTTAGACTTTTATTCATCTTGTCTAACATCAATTTCCTAACATTTAGGCACTTTAATTTAGTCTCTTGCACTCCTCCATGATTAATGAAGAGAGGTAAGTATCTCCAGAGGGTGATCCATTCCATCTGCCTTGGACATTTTTCTGGCTTTTCTCTGACCATGAAGGAGAGCTCAATTGAAAATCATTGTTTGGCTTATATGTTGGACTAATTGCTGAGCTTTTACCTTAGAGATCTGATTTCCTAAAGGACAGATTATTTGAATGAATTGCAGAGAGTAAATACTCTAAACCAATATTTTTTTGTAATTTCTGCTGGTTTTCAACTGATTTTGAAGTCAGTTTTAAGACATTGTCTTGACCAAAACAAAACTATTTATTGTAACTTTTAAGTGCAAGGCTGAAAAATATGGAGATTCACAATTGCTCTGAACAATGCCATAAGACTTAAGAAAGGTATTGAGATGGTTACTTATGCAAAGACTAGAGAGAGAGGTTATGGCAGATGAAAATTTTTCTTCTTCCACAGACTTTATGGAATAGTTTGCTTTGCATCCAAACTTTCTGACTCAGATAGATTTTCTCTTCCAGGCCTTACCTAGTTTGGATTTTTGAAGAACAATAAATTTTAAGGTGTTTTTCTGAGTGATGGGATATTAATGGATGCAGCATTTATGGATGGATTTCTGAATTTGAGAAAGCTCTTTATTATAGCCTGCTTAGATAAAAAAATTATGTTTTGTATTTATGTTTGATTTTAGTACAATTTTAATGTTATGAAAGTCCTCCTTCTGACTGGTACACTTAAAATAATGTAAAAACTTGATGCCAAGAATAAAATTTAAAAATAATTCCTCTTTCATAAGATTTTTTTAATTAAATGAAGATTGAATGATACACTAATTGGATTTTTCTGGTCTTACTCTATACTGAACATTTTGTTATCCTTAGCATACAGATGCGGGCATCTGAGGAGTTGCATATGATTCAAAACATAACAGTACTGTATTTGTAGACATAGGTGGAAAAAAAGAAATTCCTGACAGGAGGGAGCACCCTCCATGGAGAAATGAAAAACATTTTGGAGCAGTAGCAACTGTTAAATGGCATCACTTATCCACATGCAGCATTTACCCAGAGCACCCACAGAAAAGTAACTTTCTTTCTTCATGAGTAGTGAAATGATACAATAGGAAATAAATTTCAATTCCTTTGAAAGTTGCATCTGTATGTTTTAATTGTGTTGTAACACATCAAAATAAGCACTAACTTCAAGATAGGGTATCATCCATTTAAAATAATATCTGATTCTTCTATTTTATGGTACTCTGAATGGCTGATTTTTTCCCAACAAATATATATCCATCCGTGTATCAGAGATAAAAGATGATAGTCAATATAGGTAAATGGCAGACAAGTTTCCCATTAGGCTAAGCTACATCCTACAAAAAAACAAAAAAAGAAAATGTCCATAATTTTGTTCTTTATGTCAAGATTTATGTTAGCTTTATAACTTAGGACTTTGAAAAAAATAGAGAACAGATTTTTTTTTCCTAGAACTACATGAAACATCAAGTAGCTTTTTCAACAAACTTTCTCAGAGATGTTCTAATGTGAAGTGAACCACAACAACTTACAGTGAGCCTCTGACACTGTGGAAAAATCATAAATATTGAGAGACACTCTTCCATTTACACAGTCTCACATTTAAGGAGATATGTAAACTCCAAGATTATTAATCTGAATGAGGAATTAGTCAGCAATTCCATTGTTTGTGTAAGACCACAGGCCTTCAATGTGATTTCAGGATTTTTTTTAGGCAGGATATTTACATTTTCAGAAATAACTGGTGGCTAATGTGACATTCCATAGTCATATTAGGTATGAAAGGTAAAAGAGCAGAATTTCTCACAAATCCAAAAGAGTAAAATATTCAGATGTCCTGAGAGAGTTACAAATCTAATTTACATTTTTAGAAATATTTGAAAAAATGTGGGCTCAGATGTATAATTATACCATGGTAAATTGTTAATAATCACAATATTGCCTGGTAATCTCTTCATTGTGGCTTTCATTAACACACTCACTTTGGGTCTTCAGGAGGCTGAGATCTTCACTACAACAGAAGAAAAGTGAATACACTGGGATTTCTGAGTCCTAAGTCATATATGCAAGCCTCTCCCCACCATATATGTCATATTTGGAAATAGGATGCAGGGTCCTAACTTTGTTAGTAACACTTGAAAATATTGCAGTTTTGCTTGTTGTGGGTAGTTTGTTGTTAGTTTAGGGGTTTTTTACTATGTGCTACAACCCTGCTTTATATACTCTCTACCCTGAGAGTAGACACATAAAACTTGTGCTTATGTTGGGGTAAAATGAGATCCAAGGGATGCCGGTATTATCCCTTTCACATTAAAAGTGTCCCTTAGTTTATTCTTTTCCATTATTCTCAAATATACCACTTAGAAATATTTTCTTTTGTGTGCACATATAAGAGCACACACAAACCACACTACAGGTTTACAAATGGATTAAAATACCTGCTAGCCAGCAAAAATCATTAAATACATCCATCTGGGGTACTTTTTCTTCCTTTTTTTCCACAGCATTAGTCTGAAAGAAAGGATTTAAAGCTACAAATTAACATTTAGTGTACTAATCAATAGCAATTGTTCTATTTCTTCTTCCTTTAAAAACTTATTTCCGTTGTAATTTTACAGCTCATCTTTCCTGGCCTCCTGTTTCCAAAAAGAGCTTGCAGCTGCTGTGCCTAGCCAGCAAGTCATGCTATTGAATGTCTGTGGAGTGCATCAGCACAAAACATAAATTCAAGATTAGGTAAGAAAGCCTCAATTTTCTATTCACTCCAGTTGTCATAATCTTCAGAAAGCATTCTAGGTAAATGTCTTTTTAATATCTTTTTGTCCAGTTTTGCCATAATTACTCAGAGTATGATGATCTGTCTACTGAATGTTATTCCTTATTCAAGGGCATAGAAGATTCAAATTTGTGTTGCAGAGCAAACAGAAGTAAATCAATTAAGGAGGAAAATAGGGGGAAAATCAGTATAAAAATCTAGGCACTATTCTAATTTCCCCTAATTGGAGGGAGCATTTTGCACTCAGAAACTTTGTGACTACATTTACACAGACCTCTAAATCACTTATTACAACATTTGGTACTGCAAAATTACTTTTTCTTCTAATTTCCCCAGAAAGAGACTCTCTGTATCAGAGATTATTTTATTTCTTTCACAAGAAATCTGCTGCTGCTCTAGTTGAAGATTTTGCCCCAATCCAACAGTACTCTAAGTGAATTCAGAGTAAAGGATATGGCTGAAGAGATTGTTTTATAAGGCCTAGCAGGCACATGAATAATTTAAAATTTATATGGGTGGAATTGCATAACCACCTCCAGTAAATTTTCCCTTTTTCTTCTAAGCCACTAAGATTTTGCTACCACATGCTGTGATCTTATAAGAAGTCTTCCACTTTCCCACTCTCCTAATATCTCCCATTTTGGCAATGGATAGACTGAGCTTTTAAAGGGGCATGTAATTATATCTGTAGGGAAGAAGACAGGAATACTGGACTTGATTTACTGTGGCTTCTCATTTGATTTAGAATTAAACAGGATTTAGTCAGCAAAACATTAGGCAGAACTGAAATCTTCAGAGAAGACTACCTTTTTTGTATGTCTATAGTAACATAATCTATGGCAAATTGAAAAAGTGGATGTTGTTGGCATTTAGAACAAACTTGGAAAATTATTTAGTGTTTCTCTACTTTCACAGCAACAAGATCAGAAGCCGTTTTTCTGCTATGTAATTTATTTAAAAGTATAATTTGTCTTTGGTTTTAAAATTTCCTGTTTGAATATTTATTTGCTACTTTCCTAATATGGGACCTGGTTGTGGTAGTATCATGAAGCAGTGTGGAATAATCCAGACAAGTGAATTCTAATACCCTGCTCTGTGGGTTTCTGCAGTGAGGCACAGTAATGAGGGTGGATCACACTGTACTGACTCCCTGAAATAATTGGCATTCAGCACTCATAGCATACTTTGATCACAAAGTAACATGAATTTATTTAGTGTTCCAAAATATAAAGATGCTACTGTCCCCACACTGTTTTCAAGGAGAAACTGTTTAGACACCATGTCTTAACCCAGAGAAGCTATTTGAACTATGTTTGGAGTAGCATTCATTAAGTCATTTCAAAATCAAATGAATTATTTGTTTCAGATTGTTATTGTGCAAAAGCTGTCAGCCTTTGGGGGTAGGCCAGGCTTACCAGTGTGTTTTTAAGATACTAATTCTACCAGGATATTTGAATGTCCTGGAGACACAGAAAGAAAATATATTGTCTGGAAGCCACTCCATGTTCATATCTCATTAAGAGCAGTGTGGACAGGCACAGAAATTCCTATTCCTCATCTATTTGCTGTCTTTCCCTAACTTCCATGTACAATGTGATGCTCCCTGTCTCCCTTTTCTCCTGGATAATTTGAATCACATTATTCTTCAATGTACTTCCTATTAACATCACTCACTGTTGTGGCCAACACCTGGAATGGGCAAAACCCTTTGATTAGTGAAGTTTTCAGTGTTAACATTTCCTGACCACATTTTGTTTGTTCTTGTTTTCAATCAACTCAATTTCATATCTATCAATTTATCTAAGAACAAAGCATCTTGGCAGTGGAGAAGAGACTCCCTGAAATCATACCCAAAAACATTGTTACTTTGCTCCTTTCAAACCATAAAGCTGCTTAATTTGTTTTCAAGAATGTTCCTTAGATGGATCTGGATGGAGGAGGCTGGATTAATACAGGTGGCAGTGAGCCTGTGGGTATGGCAGCCTGCATTCCTCATGGTCTGTTCACCTGCTCTGCTGGTCATGTGCCTGAAATGATTTTCCTCTGCATTTTCACTTTATTTAAGAAAGGATTAAAAAGTGTAAGTCTGTATGTTCTTGGGGTTGAGGTGAATGCAGCACACTATTTTGTTGCAATAAACCAAAATGTCTGGAAGATGAAATATAGCCATACCAGCCTTGACACTGTTTTCTTCTAGATGTTATGTTTCATTTCATCTCTATTATAGTCATCTCTTTATTCCCATAAATGTTATATTTATCTGTCCCTGAGAGCAATTCAGACACATTTCTTAATCACTCAGAAGTTCAAAAATATTATTGATCTCATATAAAACCTCTCCTGAGGCACTGCATGAAACAACCTTCTAAAGAAGGAGATATATAATATTCTTCATGGTGGATGGCAGGTGCTTTGTGGACTTGAATCCACACAAAATATCTAGGAGGGGGATGAATACCTTTCAAAGTAAGTCACCTTCTGGAGAAATTATGAGACAACAAATTCTTTAGCAGAGTCATTAAACATTTATTGGCTTTACCTTGCAGCATCCATGTAAACACTGTTTTTGGTTTCCTTTCCTGTAACATTTGCACCCAGCCTTGTTTTGTTCAATAGAAGCCAGACTTTGATCAAATTTATACAAAATGCAGGTTAACCTATTTTGTCTTGAATTCAGCTATTCTCTGCATCTGGTGTATTACAAGATGAATATACAAAACAGTTCTTGCTGTTAAAATTAAAATAAGATCTACTCAAATGTTTTGAAAGTAAATGGCTTTTATAATATTCCTTCAGCTCTCCTTTCAGGGAATTTATGCTACTTTTCTTTCTACAAAAACCCTGCTTTACTGAATGAGAACAGGTGGAAATAATAATGTCTGCTCACCTGTCTTAGGGACTTCTTTTAGGAGGTGATAGGTAATCTATAGGAAATGCATAATAATTTTCAGCGCATATAAACCAGCTTAGAAATAAATGTCTAATTTTAAAACTCTTAAATCAAAGCAGACAACTGCTATGTTAAGAAGGCTTTTACCATTTAAAAAAAAGTCTAAATACTTTGCTAAGGGCCTTACAAAGTATGCTCAATGTGTCTGCTGAATGTGAATTTATACAATGGATTCAAGCATAATTTAAAACACAGATATCCTTCTGATATTTTAATGGCTCTTGTTAAAAGATATTTTCCTACATCATAGCACTTGATCTGATTTATTCAGATCAGATAAATTATTATTGTAATTTCAATTCACTTTTATAAATTGAAAATGCTTGCATGTTTTTAATAAAGTTAAATTAGTAAGGTAAAATTAGAACTGAAAAACTAATTCATAACTGTTAATTTGTTTGAAAGATTTTGCTTTTTTTTTTTGTTTGAAGATTATCTATCCACAGATAATATAAAGTGCTCATCGTCCATGAATAATTATTCAAGTACAGATAAGCCTAGAGTAGTTTTTCAAAACTTTTCATATTTAAAATTCATCACTTGTTGGTTAATTTTGATTACACCTTTGTCTTACCTGCTACTGTCTTTGGGACATGTATTGCAAAATCATTGCTTTGGCTATTACTAAATCCTAAATCTAATGTTAAGGGATCAAAAGCAGAATTACATTTTGCCTGCTTATGCTACTCCAGTTTCAAGTGAGTGGTGACAGCCATGTTAAAATAATGCATACAAGGCAACATGGAAAAACATTTTTTTTAAATCTTCTTCTTATTATAACCTAGTTGTTATTAGCTATCTGCTTTATTTGAAATAAATGCTTTTTTTTTCACCCCATACCAATAACAAGACTTTTTTTTTTAATGCTCCCATTGAAGCGACCAGGAGGGCAAAGACTTTTATAGAATTAAGGTTGTGGGAATTGTTAAAACTAACAATTTTTTCTTCATGAGTTACTTATTTTTCTATACAATTGCAATCACACCTTTCTAAACAGAATACTTTCTTTAACATCATGACCAAACTTTGCTACTCTTCTTTTTTGTTACAACTCTTTGAGCATTTTAGACCTTACTGTTTTGAGCCTCAGATCAACACCAGCAGAGAGATTTGGTTTTCTTCATGGCGAACCACACCAGGATGACTGATCCCAAAGAATAGTAGCCATTGTGGTTTTGCTGGGATAGTTTTCAGCTGGATCTGGTCTCTGAAGAATTCACTGGATAAACAGTTGCAGTACAGAGAGCAGAAAAAGCAGGAGGGGGGAAGAAATCACTGTCAGTAAAAGATGAGGCAGACTGCTTCTTTTATTTAACAGCCCTGCCTTGCACCAGTCATTCTCTGGGCCTCAGCATCTAGTTAAGAACGTTTCCTTTTAAGCAAATGGATTTTACTTAGGGTACAAGTCTTGTAAGTCTTTATACGAGAAAACAAAAGCATTCTAAATGACCTGAGTACCCAGCCATTGAAAATTGGAGCAGAATAAGTCATCCCATATTTATTAACCTGTTTAGCCTCCTCCGGACCAGAATGAAAATTTTAGTGACTTCTGTCTCACATGCCAACTGTCACTTTTGAAGCTTATGTTTGCAAGATAGTAATGGCTTTACTTCCTGCACCTTTTGGTGTAGTTGCAAGAAATCAGCCTTTGGAGCTCCTAATAGTGTAGACACAAAGGCTGTGACACACATTTGCAGCTGTAGTAACTTGCATATCCAAAGGATTTTGTAGGTGGAAACAAGAACATAAAGGAGCTGTTAGTCTCTGTGACTGCCAGCGCTCCCAGGGGTCATGTTCAGTGGTTTATGAGATATTTTGTTGCCAATGGCTCCAGCGAGAATCTAGTCTATAAAAGATGCATTAGCAACAATAATGAATTATTTTCAATTAATTTTCCACTTTTGTTTGGTTTTATTTTAGAGCAATTTTAAGTTGGTGTCTGTTTATATTTCAAGCCAATTACTGACTAACACTTTGCTTTAATTGCAGCATTTTGGAAGCAGCTGAAAGGAATCCAAGCATAATAGTTTAAGTCATTGTTTTGTTTAAAATAACCCTGAAATCATGAAATTTTGTCTCAAATGAGTAATGCTGAAATTGATGAAGAATTTGAAGGGGCAAGTATCTTGTGTGAAACTAAATTTTATGCATGCTGGTATGCAGTG
This sequence comes from Pheucticus melanocephalus, assembly GCA_013398405.1. Lineage (NCBI taxonomy): Eukaryota > Metazoa > Chordata > Aves > Passeriformes > Cardinalidae > Pheucticus > Pheucticus melanocephalus. The sequence goes on along the minus strand of VZSJ01000860.1, from coordinate 1,365,986 downwards.
GACAGAGTTTACCTGGTTACACATTAGAATGTGTACCAATGAATACTTACTCAACTTCCTTATATGTCAAAAAGCAAAGACTTGGAAGGTGAACTTAAACAATTGAATTTTGGATAGGCAAAATTAAGTTTAATTCAGCATATCTGATGTTAATTATTTCCGACTAAAAAATATAAACTTGATAAAAATGTTCTTTCCATTTACTAACAGGTTCTACCTGAGCTTTTTAAATCTTAAAGATGATGATATTTTGATGATATTTTTATTGCTATTTCTTCTCAGTTTATCTTTTTCTGTAGAGTTTCTGTATATTTTTCTGCAGTCTATATAAAACTAGTCACATTTTTTTTGAAAGGAAAAAAAATTTACAGTCGAATATACTGTATCTAAAAGATTTCAAGGGGAAAATTCTGGATTTCTGCTCAAGTTGATAGAGGAAGAGCAGAGTTAAGTTATGGGTTGTGTATTCCTTCTGAGCTAATATGCGAATGCAGATATAGTGTCCAGACAAGGGTCTTTATGGTCAGCTTCCTTTCTCTTTATCTGACCTAATAAACCAGTAACTGTTTCTCCTAAAGAGAACTTGAAAAAAATGTATGCAAATTCAGTGATAATGGGAACAGGAGATGAAAGAGTAGGGAGATACGCTCCAGATTCCTCTGGTAAAATCAGGTGCCTAGCAACGGAATAGTATCTTCATTGGAGTGAAAGAACAGAAGTTTTAATTATTTTAGATTGATTTTCTTTCCAGGAGATTCTAAGCCCTATTTTAGCAAAAATAAATCTCAGGGCCTTCTTCTCACCTTAGGAAACTCTTGGGGTTTTTGCTTATCCAGGTACCTTTTGGGAGTCCTAATTGCTGTCAGCAAGTGAGTCACAAAGCTTGTTCAAGCTAATGGCTTTGTCAAACAGTTTCAGGCTGAATGAAAGGAACATTTAAGTCTTCTTATGTATCAAAGATAGCTGGAAGTAATAAAATAATCATCCAAGGCAAATAGCAAATCAGAGTTCGTTTGAACACAGCTTTGGACATATGAATTGATTAATTTATTTTAGTTCCAGTTGTCCTAAATTTTAACATAGTGAGTTTATGAAAAACACGAAAAGTTATGTCACACTTGGTGGGTAAATGAGAACTAAGAATCATGTTTTTAAAAGCCCATTTCTTAGTAAATGGCCAGGACAACTCTCATCCTTCTCAATGCACTGCCTGTTCAGTTTTATGCAGCTGGCATAGTGTAATCTGTGCAATATTTAATGCTCTAAATATTGCTTCTCTATATATCTACAAGCCTGATTAAGTGTCATACTTAGCTGTTTGCAGACATTAGGCATTTGAATTGCAAAAAGATGTGGTTTAGATATCAGAAGCTGGGAAAGACCAGAAGAAGTAACTGTAAATGGCAGTTTGGAGGTGCAATTTGTTGGGTAAACAGTTCTCTGCCTTGCAGATTGTGAAGCAAAGAAATTATCTTTTATTTCAGTCACAATTGGGTAAAGAGTAATTGGGTTCCTATTCCTGTTGGATATAAACAAACATACGTATGCAGGGAGCACATCTTTGCTGTGTAACGCAGTCATTCTCCCAGCAGAAGCAATCCTTGCTGCCAGCTGTTCAGAACATCTTGGTAATCTATCTAGAAAGCTGCAGCCAACTGCAGAATTTTTCCTTGTCTGCTGACTTTTACTATTCACCTCTCTCTCCAAACCCCTTAATGGCAAACCTTTAACACTCTACTACGCTTCATTTTCCAAGATTGTTGCTTTCAAGGCCCTGCACTGAATAGACCTTATTACACTCACTTAGGTAAGCAAGTGTTGCTTGTCTTGAATAAAGCTTAGGAGTCTGGCCAGAAGAGAACAGCAGGTTTGAGTTTTTTTTTCTTCAGCCAATTTTGCTGTTGTGCATTAAGTAGTCTTCTCTGATCCCTTTTCATTAGCATCTAGATCTATTTCCCCTGACAGATAGCTTTGAGTCTTTCCATAGCCCGAGTTAAGGGCAGACACAAGTATTCATTTCACTCACACATTAAGTTCCTAATACATGGGAACACATGATATGTAACCTCAAAAGAGACAATGACTGACACATTCAATGCTCTGCTATATATGTGTGTTTGTGTATTTACTTATTTATCAGTAATATCAATATACTGCTTCTTCATAGTTTTGCTCCCTGGAATATAGCATAAACTTGCTATGTATAGTTTCAAGCTCCATCAGACAGAAAATTCAATACTCTAAAGCAAATATTAGTCCATATTCTTTTTTTATTTCCTGACATTGCTATAAGAGCTGCAGAAATACAAGTAACTGAGCCAGAGAACTTTATGTTTATTGATTTGCTAAGGGAATCACAGAATTTTACTTGGTCATGAGATTGTGCCCTTTGCAAACAGGGTTTAGCATTGCAGTTATTCACTTTCCATTAAATAGCCTCTCATGGGCTCCAAAATCTGTTCACACATACGATACCAAACCAGTGATCATATAACATAAATATTTTGGTTGGTTGGTTGGTTGGTTATTTTTAGAAAATTAATTATACAACTGAAAGTCTAGATAATGAAAAGATGGATATTTCTTCAAAAACACAGTTTTTGAAACTCCTCAACTCAATTGGAATGGCTAAGATAAAAGACAGAAACTGAATATTTCCTGAGTTCATCAATTTCTTAAGGAGGAAGAGAATGATGGAAGGCCACACTTGTTTTACATTCATGTCATACTGAGGAAACAGAGAAAATAAAATGATAATTTCCTTGAACATGCTAAACATTTGTTTCAATCATGAAAATATACCTACTACAAGGAAAAGCCCCTATATGTAGGCTACTAATAGTAACATTTGCGCTTTTAATATCTGTATCTTGCTGATGAACGAAAATGTTCCCTCAGACTAGGGATATTTTTTGACCCCTAGGAGGAGCTTCCCCATTGATAAGAGCAAAGTAATGTAAGAGAAGAGTCTTTGAATTTGTTGCACCCTGAGAAACTCACTGAAATTCAGTCTATGTTTTCTGCAGAAATATGTACTGTGCTTGCAAACAGTTTTCATCTTCCTACTCTATTTCTTTAAGATTGGGGAGAAAGAGAAAATCCCAGGCAGTAAGCTATATTCTTCTTCACTTTCTAGCTTCTGAATATACTTCTTCTCTCTTCTGGTTTTTAATTTCTTGTCTTTTCTTCTCCACACCATGCCAGAAGTGCTTATATCTGATAGCACAGCATACTACTTCAATCAAAACAAATTAGGGGTTTTTTCAGAATTTTAACCTTTCAACATAAGAAATAATAATTACTTTTATGGCCTCCTACAAGAATGTAATTGATTTAATGATGGTAATTGTTAGGTGGTTATATTAGAAAGGTGGTTTGGTTTGTGGACTTTTCCCTCTAGTTTCCCTTTAAAGAAATTTCTCACTTACTTTTAGTATTGGGCCCACAGAAGCATATTTAAATTTTATGCCAGCTAACTATTAACTGAGTGATAATTGCAAAAAATAGTGTGTATAAAAAATAATGTAGACTTCTTAATCTTATCCAGGAACTTTTATCAGTTAACTAGTCTCATATAAATACCTTTCTCCTAATACCCAGTAAAGAGTATTGCAAGCATCATGCACATCTTGTGACAGGTTTGAAATTTTCAGACAATTATAACAGTCTGCAGACTGAAGTATCTGAGTATCTTGTTTGGGATATAAAAATGTAAGAGACTCCATCTACTTTTTATGTACTCTCTCCATCAGGTGGTCACTTCTGTTGGTTTTCTGGCTGCTTTCTTAGGCTAAGTAGGCTGTAAATCCTGTCAGCCTCAGCTGAACTAATTTTGCACTAGGTGAATATTCAAAGCTGTACCTTTGCTATCAGCATGCATTTTTCCAGTACATAAAACCTGCATTTAATTAAAAAAAATTAGGATTCACATATGAGGAACCAAAACAGACATTTTTTAAATAGCTTTTTTAAGTGACTGGAGAAGAGGAAATATCACACTACTTTTTAATAAGTTTAAAAAAGAGGATCCTGGGAACTGCTGACCAGTCATCCTAATCTCAGTGCCCAGTAAGAACATGGAACAGATCCTCCTGGAAGATATGTCAAAACACATGGAAGAAAGGGAGGTGATCAGTGATAGCCAACTTGGCTCCACCGGGGAAAATGGTGACTGATTAATCTGGTGGCCCTCCACAGTAAAGTGACTACATCAAAGAGAAAACTCCCTTGGACTTCTGTAAGGCCTTTGATATAGTCTCCCACAACAGTCTTGCCACTAAATTGGAGAGCTGTTGGTTTGATGGATGAACTACTTGGTGAGTAAGAAGTTGGCTGGATGGCCACATGCAAGGAGTTTCAGTCAATGACTCAATGTTGAAGCCATAACATATGAGTGGCGTCTTTCAAGGCTGCTGAACTGATCCTACTTAATACCTTCAGCAGTCACAGAGACAGTGTGATTGAGTGCACTCAGCGAGTTTGCTGATGACACAAAGCTGAGTGGCGCAGTTCATTCACTTAAGGGAAAGGATGCCAGAGAGATCTTGACATGTTTGAGAAATGAGAATGTATGAAATCTCATGGAGTTCAGCAAGGTCAAGTGCAAGATCCTACACCTAGTCTGGGCTAATGTCCAATATTAATACAGACTGAAAAATGAATGGATTGGTAGTAAGCTAGCAGAGAAGAATTTGGGGATACTGATGGATGAGTCAAAAATGTGCACTTGCAGGCCAGGAAGTAAATTGTTTCATGGGCTGCATCATGAGAAGAGTAACCAGCAGATCAAGGCAGCTGATTTTGTCCCCTCTATTCTATTTTGGTGAATCCCCACATGGAGTGTGGATTTCACTCTGAGGTCCCCACGTGGAGAACTGTTTTCACTCTGGCTTCTGATAGGCCTGTTAGAATGGGTCACAGGAGGGCCACAAAAGGCTTCAGAGAGCTGGAACACTCCTCCAATTAGAACGGTAGAGAGGGAGTGAGACCCCCTGGAGAGGATTCTGAAATAAGTTTGTCGCAACCTTTCAGCACTTCGAGCAGTTTTTAAGTCTGCAGTGGCAGAATAAGGGACAATGGTTTTAAACTGAAAGAGGCTAGCTATGGTTTGGACATACAAAAAATTATTACAATGAGCATTAGTGAGATGATGGAATAGGTTGCCCAGAGATGTTGTGGGTGTCCCTGATCATGTTGAGTGGGGCTTTGAACGGTAACTTCCTGTGTCCCTCTAGCTTAGCAGCAACTTTTACAATAGGAAAAAGGATTTTGGTAGTAAAGAGTAACAATTGCCAAAATTCAGTTTTGAAGGTTCAAAGTAAATAGTAAAAAGTAGGTTAACAACAGAGGTTGCAGGTAGGTGTCAGAATTAGTAAAGGAAATAATGAATCTGGAAGCCATTACCACAAAAGAACATACAGCAATGTAGTATTTTCTGTACTTTTCAACATGGCTGCATTTTGCAGGCTTTTTATTTTGTTATTGCTGCTTACTCAGCTATTTCTATACTACCAGCTATGATGTTGCTTTGCTTCTAACCTGCACACCACGTGTGAATCCTACAGATTGTTATTTAGACTAGTGTTTGTATTCTGAGCAGAAGTAGAGTAGTTACTCAAAGTCTCACAAAGACTAGAATGTGATACAGCGGAAAACACTGAAAGAAACTGGTTGATTCAACCTAAAGATCTCTTCTACTTTTTAAGAGTTATATCCTAGATCGATCCCCTTCTTACTTTTCAAAGGGTGCTGTGATGGTGGTCACAGGGATCTTAGGATGAGGGAAGAGATGAGGATCTGACTCCATATTTCAGAAGACTTGATTTATTATTTTATGATATATATTACATTAAAACTACACTAAAAGAATAGAAGAAAAGATTTAATCTCAGAAGGCTAGCTAAGCTAAGAATAGAAAGGAAAAGAATGATAAAAAAGGCAGCTGCCTCAGACTCTCTGTCTGAGCCAGTTCTGCTTTGATTGGCCATTGATTACAAACACATGAGAACAATCACAGATGCACCTCTTGCAATCCACAGCAGCAGATAACCATTGTTTACATTTTGTCCCTGAGGCCTCTCAGCTTCTCAGGAAGAAAAAATCCTAAGGAAAGGATTTTCATAAAAGGGTGTCTGCAACAGGGTGCAATGAACGTGTTTTCATTACACATGATGCCCGTAGCTGTAATTCCTTAAACTTATCTTGGAAATAGTTACTTTTCAGATGTTTTAGACCTAGTAATGGCTCTGGGTTTGAGTATTTTTGCATGTGATTTTTTTCAACACTTGTTTTTCTTTCTTCTCTCCTTTTCTTGCACCGTTTTAATGTTGGCCATTCAAAGAAAACACTGTGGTCCAGACCAGCAATCATGTTTGAGCTCTGAATGAAAAATCTTGTGTACTTCCATGCAAAATTATCAC